>OZ057399.1:76929343-77038760 GCA_964056695.1 Melieria picta | reverse complement strand
CTGTGAGACCATTGAGGTTAGGTGCTCCGGTGAACGCTGAACATGCGATTGAGCGCCACACTGTGCCCTAGATGCTGCGATTAGGCGATCCAATGTGCGCTGCTGCTACTGTGAGGTATTACTGATGCTGGATGAAAGCTGCGATCGTCAACTTTGCACAAGTGTAGTCAAGCAAAACCCAGATTTGTTTTGCGTTGATCCGGCTCGAAGGACCAAAAATGAATACAAACATTAATTTTTCTTTATTGAACTTGAACTTACAATTGTATTCAAGGCAGACAATGACAATGAACCCCAAATAAAATATTTCTTTATAAAAGCACGCTTTCGTGTTTCTCCTTCTTCTTTACGGAAGTGATGATAAAAGATGGCGCTGCTCTCCCCGGGATGCTGAGATAGTTTATGCAGCGTTGCATTGGGTTGTAGACAATTTATTTATTTATTTTTTATTTATTTCTTTATTAATTTATTAAAAATTAATGTATTTATTTGGTATTTATTTATTTATTTATTTATTAATTGATTAATTTATTAATTAATTAAGTAATTAATTAATTAATTATTTAAGTAATTAATTAATTAATTAATTATTTTTGTTGTAAATAATTAATTAATTAATTAATTATTTGTTGTTGTAATTAATTAATTAATTAATTTATTTATTTATTTATTTATTTATTTATCAGGTGTACAACTTTGCTTCCGCCGTTTTCCGATAGGTGGCTGTACCGGCTGAGGCTGGTTGAAATACATAGATGGTAATGCCTTTAAAGTGAGTGTGGACAGTGCCTAACGAATTGTCATCGCCGTTTCAGTGACAGTTATTCTTGTTTTCGTATTATTCACGCTCGAAAATGTCCGTTTATGTGCCCAATTCTCGCCATTTGCGAGAAGTTTTACTTTTCTGTTACAATTCGCAAAAAAATGCAGCTGAAGCGCATCGAATGCTCTCAGAAACTTACGGTGATGCTGCTCTGAGTGAAAGAACGTGTCGGGAGTGGTTTCAACGTTTTAAAAATGGTGATTTCGATGTCGAAGACAAACATGGTGGTGGAAGAGAAAAAACCTTCAAAGATGAACAACGAGCTCTTAAAACCGGGTGAAACCATCACAGGAGATCGCTACCGAACGCAACTGATGCGCCTTAGTCGCGCGCTAAAAGAAAAGCGGCCACAATATCAAGAGCGACATGACAAAGTCATCCTCCAACACGACAATGCTCGGCCTCACGTCGCAAAAGTGGTCAAAAAGTACCTGGAAACGCTGAAATGGGAAGTCTTGCCCCACCCGCCGTATTCCCCAGATGTCGCCCCTTCTGACTTCCACCTATTCCGTTCGATGGCACACGGCCTGGCAGATCAACATTTTCAATCCTTCGAAGAATTGGAAAAATGGATTGCTTCATGGATAGCGTCAAAAGAGGACTCCTTTTTTCGAGCCGGGATCCGAAAATTGCCGGAAAGATGGGAGAAAGTTGTCGCTAGCGACGGACAATACTTTGAATAATACATCTGTAAGCACTTTTTCGCAATAAAGCTTTTAATTTTGGAAAAAACGGCGGAAGCAAAGTTGTACACCTGATATATATTTATTTATTTATTTTTTTTTATTTTTTTTGCCTTGCCTTGCATTGCATTACCAACTATGGAAAAATAATCAAAATTTTGACTTTAAAGCTTAATTCAGTGGACATATACTGTATATGACTTAGTCTATTTAAAGAAAGCTGATTGAATTTGCTATGAAGCTCACAAGTATATGATACAGGATCGTCGGGGTTGGTTCGGAGCTACTGCCCAGACTAAATTAATTACCAGAAACTAAACACAGTTTCGTAGAGCAAGGGTCATGGTGAAGGTGAATGTGTTGATCGATAGTCCATTTCAAACAAATTTTTCTCTGATGGTCATCGGATGGATTCCCACTCAGGAACCGATTTTCTTATACGTGAAATTAAGCAAAAGGCAACGCAGAGCAAGTGTGTTCAATAAAAAGTGTTTCTATGAAATGTTGTGTATTTTCCGCATTGTGGTTGGTTGGTTGGTTGGTTGATTGGTTGAGTGGTTTTTGTCACAGCTAGGTAGCACAATTTGCACTTAACGCGCCACTTTGGTGTCACAATATCATTTTGTTGCTGATATTGGCTGGTATTTGAAATCCACTTTATGAGATCTCCATAGTTGAAATGTTTCTGAGGTCTTTCGGGAAAGAAATCTCGAGGAAGCTTAGCCTATTCCTTCGTCTATTTCTTAGCCTATTCCTTGCTTAGCTCGAATAAGTACACAAAAATTAAGAGGGTCCCTCTAGTCTGCCTGCCACAAATGCAACAATGATTGTTGAAGGATATGGCCCCAACCGGCCAATGACCCGTAAGAAAGAGCCTTGAGCCTTGTGGTATTCTCCGGTGCTTCCAAGCAGTTGCTGCGTCTTGTTCAGGTCGTCCTGGAGATATGTTATCCTTGATGTTTTGCATGTAGGCAGTTCACTGCATTTTTCGTCAAATAAATTTTTAATTAAAGAAGCTGTTCTTTGTGAAGGTATTGATCTGTGTTGTTTGAAAATTGATTTTTTTTATTTAGTACTTATATAGTATATATGTTCTGCCGAAACAAGAAACCCCTGATTTTCAATATAAAAAAATAATTCCAAAACCACAAACAACCGATTTATTTAAAGATTATTATTTCAGCGTTTTAAAAGCCATACGGCATGATTAGAACTCATGTCATGTTGAACAAGGATTATACATTTTTAGCTCATTAAAGCCAAAAACATTAAACTGTCATCAGCTCAAATTGAAGCTACTGCCTGAATAAAATTTTTTTACATATTAAAAAATAATATTTTGTAAATAATTTTCACCACTGCACCTACAAGTAGAGTCAACCGAAATACATTCACCGCAGCACAATCACAACAACAACAAAAACAACACACACACACACACACCAATGGAAGCGCCTGTCAAACAACACATGGGTTTGTCGTAGCCTCCCACTGCCGCTTCAAGAAGAAGCCAACAAAAAAGTGCACGTTTAGAAGAAAAATGATAAAAATTCGTACTGACGACATACTTCCACTCGCTTGATTCCGCTGTTCTGCCTGTTGGCTTTGCTTTGTTTCACACACGAACGCATTTCAATTTGCCTCACTTTTCATGCTTGTTTTTCCATAGACTCGTTTCGCCTGCTTCGTGCTTTCGTCTTGTGGCTTATCCTTTATTTTTTGTTTGGCGTCAAGTTATTTAAAGTAACGTTGAACCTTCAATGCGCGCTTTAATTCAAGTGGTGGTGAAGCGGGAAGGACACTTGTCTTCCGTTCTGGAATTTGCGCCTACATCACTCATACTTGCGTAGCGGTCGAAGGCGTCTTGAGATGCGCTTGAAATGACATATAGCACACTCACGCACATACACAAATACTGTTTTGTGTGTATATATGGGTAGGTGAATGGATTTTCTTGCATGTATGTGTGTGTGTGAGAGCAAACAGCAAAAATTTCACTAAATCACAATTTCACTCATTTCAATAATTCGCTTTGGTTTTTGCTGCTTGTACCGGCAACGCACACACAAATACATATAAAGAACACACACACACACCTACCAATAGACACGCATATGAACGCATCCTTTGCACTTATCATGAAGGCATTTTTGAAAAGGGTTCACTTTTACGTTCGAAGACAAATGATTGTATGCGGCTTTGTGTGTGTGTGTGTGTGTAACATAACAGCATGAGTTAGCATTATGGGCAAAAAATGTGGGTGGGGCTAAGAAAAATTCTTAATATTTTATGCTGTAAGTTTTGTTTATATTTTCGGCATTTTTCGACATGGTTATTTGTGTGTGTTTGTGTTGGTGTGAGTGTGATTTTATGTAGAGTGCGGGTGGCTGGGCAACAATTCATGCGTGCAAGAAATCAACAAGGATAAAATTATACATACACCCAACACAAAGCACACACACACATATACACGCATTCATACAAATATGTGTGCATGTCCATAAACGGCAATGATTGAATGGAAAGTGTTGAGGCAAGTGAGCATTTGTGGCACAAGTGTGGGTCGCATGTTGGAACACACACAGACACACATAAGCAAAAGCGGCTTGTAGATTTTGTGTGCATGTGTTGAGCAGTTCCGTTCAAGCAATTTTAAATGCTGCCATTTATGTGTAAAAAAAATGGGTAAATATAGAAATGGGTCGCCTGCTTTTTAAGTAGCCATGAAATGTAGAGTGCACTATGAAAGCTTTTGAATTAAAATTTGAAGTTGTCGAAGAATTAAATCTTTAAGAGAAAAAGACTAAAAATGAATATAAAGTTAAGTAAGGTAAAGGTAAGTTTTTTGTTCGAGTTGTCTAATGTATGTTTGAATTGATTTTGCTTACTATGGTGCTTCAGTTTTTATCATCAGTCGCTTCTCAAGTCTTGTTCTTCATGTCAATTATTGACGCAAACCTCTTTGTTATCAACTCAGCTCTACTTTAGCTACTTCAAGTCTTATTCTTTTTTTAGTTTCATTTATTATTCTTTTGCTTCAATAAGTTAAAAGCAAATTTTTTACTTACTCAAAAAATTCTTCTCTGTCTGTCTTTGTTTTTTGACAATAATTTAAAGCTAACTTTTTTTTTAATTTTTAAATTTTTTGCAGAAAAATTCAGCTAGTTTTGAAAACTGATTTCAGTTGTAATTTGAGCTCCACGAACTGTTGTTTCATACATTCAAACCACTAAACCATTAATATCCTCTCAAAAAATTCTTCTCTGTCTCTCTTTGTTTTTTTTCACAATAAGTCAAAACAATTTTTTTTTAAATTTTTTATATTTTCTTTCGGAAATTTAATTATATTTTAAAGTGATTTATGTTGCCACTTGAGCTCCAGGAACTGTTGTTCAATTCATTCAAACCACTAAACCATTAATATCCTCTCAAAAAATTCTTCTCTGTCTCTCTTTGGTCTTTTTTTTTTAAAAATTTTTTTAAAATTTTTTACATATTTTTTTTAGAAAATTTAATTTAATTTTTAACTGATTTCAGTTGTAATTTGAGCTCCACGAACTGTTGTTCCATACATTCAAACCACTAAACCATTAATATCCTCTCAAAAAATTCTTCTCTGTCTCTCTTTGTTTTTTCACAATAATTCAAAACAAATTTTTTTTTAATTTTTTATATTTTCTTTAGAAACTTTTATTTTATTTTAAAGTGATTTCAGGTGCCATTTGCGCTCCACGAACTGTTGTTCCATACATTCAAACCACTAAACCATTAGTGTCCTCTCAAAAAATTCTTCTCTGTCTCTCTTTGTTTTTTCACAATAATTCAAAACAAATATTTTTTTAAATTTTTTATATTTTCTTTAGAAAATTAATCTTATTTTAAAGTGATTTTAGTTGCCATTTGCGCTACACGAACAGTTGTTCCATACATTCAAACCACTAAACCATTAGTGACCTTCACTCTCTACAACGTTGGTCTCTCAATTACTTCACCCACTCGTGCTGTCTCTATCGATTTCCTAATATTTCCCTTTCATTTTCCACACTCTTCATTGCTTTCATGCTTTTAAGAATATTTCTTTTAATTTCCTACACTCCGACACAGTTGCTACCTTCATTAGTTCACACAATTTTAAGTGGCTTTTTATTTCGTTGACTGACTTTGTTGCTTGTTGTCTGCTTCCTATGGGTTTTTCCCTCCTATTGTGCACACTATGTGTTGTTGTTTTCAGTATTATTTTGTTGAAATTTTTGGCATTTTTTCTTAGTTGCCTTTGTGCCTTTAAAAGCACATTAGTGTTTTGCTTTAACTGCTTTTTTTCTTGTTCATATCTTGGATTTGAAATTTTTTTCGACGTTTACTTTTAGATTTTGTGACTTGACTCTCTCTCTGGCTCTGTGGTTTTTTGTGCATGCCAATGGTCCACACAAAAACAACAAAATAGTAACGTGAACCAAAACGCGATGAAAAACATATTTGGCAGAATTTCTTGTTGGCTACTTATGTGACCATACAAGTGCACTTATGTCCAGGCATCGACTAGTCGAGCATTCAGCCAGCCAACCAACCACTTGGCTCTGGCCACATACTTTTGTAGTCATAACGACAACAACAACTACAACAACAGAAATTCGAAAAGCAGCAAACCGATATAAATCGAAATAACAAAACACAAAATTTGATTCGTTTTAAAATTTTCGTAAGCAATGTTATTGCGGTTGCATGTGTACTATATGTCACAACAGTTGAACAACCAGTCGGCCGGTGGGACACACTGGCTTGGCTCAAGTGTCTCATTTATGGGCAAGTCGAGTAGTTGTTGGTTGTGTTGTGCTATTTTGTGGTGACGTTCTTATTGTCATAAGAACACACACACATATTTATTTATACATATATACATACATGTTTAAATGTGTTGGAATGATTTGTTGTTGTATAATATGCCATACTTGTTTACCAAGAATTTATTTATTTTGATTTTTGCTGCTGATATTATTGTGGTGTCTATGTGTGTGTGTTTGTTTGTGTATGTGTGTGTGTGGCATGCGGTCGTTTATTTATGTGTTTGGTGTTTGTTAATATTTTTGGGCATTTTTCCCCACTAGGATTGCATACAAGTGCTGCTACAACTATTTGAAAAGCACATAAGTATACATTTTTATACTTGGATGTGTATGTGTGTGTGGTGTAGAATGCCGAAAATTGCCAAAATATAAAATGGAGTTTTTGTGCTGCCAAAGAAGCGGAAGATGTTGTTGGCCCTGTGATGCGTTGAAGCGAGGATTAAATTTACACAGAAGTATATTTGCTAAGTGGAAAAATGGAGGAAAGTTTGGCAGGTAAATAGCAAATCTTCTAACAGTCTCCATAGCATTTCAATGACAGTAATCATGCTGCAATGTAAAAAAAAAATTAAAAATTGTATATAATTATTATGGCTGTTCATAAGTTTATTTAATGTGCAATTTCAAAAACCCCAACAATGATTCAAAAATGCTTTATTTCGTATTTCTATGCCAAATATGAGCCAGTTTAAACGTTGTTCTATTTTTAACATTGTTTAGTAATTTAGTTTCAAATGTCAAATCAAATGTCGCTCAATCTAAAATACCTAAAGCACTGCTTTCCTTTTCTAGTTCCTGAATTTGTTGCGCTATTATGTTGATTTGTTCATTTAATTTGTCCACTTCGGCGTCGTAAGGTGAAGGTGTCGGTTCAATATTATGTGTAAGCCTTTTTAATGCAGTTAGCACACTACTAACTCCCTTTGAAAGTTTTTGCACATGTTCCAATAGTTCTGAAATCTTGGGGTTGGTTGCATTGTTGCGTGGTGCATCTACAACAAATTGAATTAATCGTTCATTGACATCGGCGGACAAAATGGCAACAGCTCGATGCTTCTGTGCGATATCTCCATCGCGCACTATTTCCATTAAATGTGGATATATATGAGTTGCATCCTTTGGCGGTTTGTTGTTGTACTGCGTTGTCAATAAAACATTCGTAGCATTCACCAATCGGCGTATTTGATAATTTAATAGATGATGCTCATGCTCGTAATCGGAATACAACTTTAAAATTTCCTGAGTTCTTTGTACATATGAATCCACATCCTCCTGTGTTCTGAGGTTCAATAAATTGGCTTTTGCCAGTCGTCTTATATTCCAATGCCACATATTGTGTTCCGTTTCAATTGCAGTGACATCATGTCGTGTTAGAGGAATACTATTTAGAAATGCCTTTAGCTTGGCCTGTCCACTGAAGGCGTCTGCAAGGTTTAAATTGGTTTGCATTAGTTGACTCCGTGCATTGTTTGGTTGCTGTAATGGGTGCAAAAAAATTGAATCACTCGATGAGCAACGTTTCCGTTTATGTTGTACAGTATTGAATATTTACATCAGTGCTTTGTGCCGCTGTCAGAGCGATCACCAACGACAACAGCAGGAAGCAACACTTGCAGACGTTCATTGGCCGCGCACGAAACTTGGACTGCCAACACATTTTCTCGACTGGATTTGATTTTGTGAAAAACCTGTCACTAGCTTTTATACGAAATAAGCAAGCAATAAAAATTGCAGTTGCAATAATTTTTAAATGGGATTTTCTTTTGACTTCAAGCCGACTTCAAATCAATTTTAAATCGTTTGCACATATGGCTGCGGTAATGAAATATTTAATTAGCTAAAATAAACGCAACACAATAATTGAATAATAATTAGTTTTCAACTGCTATCTTTACTATATTGTAAATTGCAAAATCTTCGAAGCGACCAAAACTTTAAACCGTTTTGTTCTGTAATAAGTATTTACACAAAACACAATTGCAATATTTTCTCTACAATATTGAATACTTAGAAATTAACCATTTAAGTTCAACTAAAACTAGTCAGAACTAGACAATTATGTAAGCAAAAAAAAATAATGTACTAAAAGGTCTCTACTACAACTCAACTCAACTCAACTCTCAACTCAACTCAACTCAACTCAACTCAACTCAACTCAACTCAACTCAACCCAACCCAACTAAACTCAACTCTCAACTCAACTCAAAGTAATCTTTAATTTTAATCTTTAGTTAATATGTGAACATTTACTCAGAACGTTGCCACATTGTCAGAAAAGCGCCGCTATTGAATTTATCTAAAAGACGAATTTTGTTCTCATGAAAACATTTAGTCATTAACATTTAAAAATTTTCAGTCTGAGTGATGTGATGACCATTCTGTCTTGATACCAAATAGATCTCTGATTTTTTACCAAATATGTAAAAGCAGTTAAGAAGAAGAAGAAGAAGAAGAAGAAGAAGTGATGACCTTATACCTTGATAACAAATAGATCTCTGATTTTGTATCAAATAGACCAGTGATGACCATTCAGCCACTCGCGAGTAGCACCAACGCTGACGTCTCTTTTTAGTCGTCTAAGTGCGTTGGCTTCGGTGGCTGAATGGTCATCACTGGCCTAAGGAACAAAAAAGTATCTAAATTTCGTACACTTTACGAAAATGCAGCTCCTCCCGGTGCTACTCGCGTGTGGCTGAATGGCCATCACTGGCCTAAACTGATGTTGTTTTAAAAAATTTTTCAGCGACTACATTTACTACAAGAAAATTTTGCTAAAATATTTTCCAAACTAATATTGTCTCAATTTTTGAAAGCTGCAATAAAATTTTCATAAAAATATACGTTGAAAGAATTAAAATTATTTATATTACAAAAAACATGATTTTTTTAATTTCAAAAATTTTGAGTTCCATATTTTTGTATAGAAATTGTTAAAAATATGTTTCACTAGGGAGATTCATGATTCAAGATTTAAAAAATTTTGATTTCCATATTTTTGTATAGAAATTGTTAAAAATATCTTTCACTAGGGAGATTCATATGTCCAAGAACTCTTCACTTGAAAAAGCATAGACTTGAATATCTTCAAAAAAAAATTGTTATTTCAGTGACTCTTATCTGGCCGGCCTCGATAGTCCAGCGGGTAGCGGCCATATAAGCCTAACTGTGTCTCATACAGAGGCAGCCACTACAACCAACCAATCAACCGACCCTTTTTCGAGATTTTCAACTTTTTTAATTTTTAATTTGCATTTATAGCAAACCATATCTTCAATATGGATGATGAAGCTCCGGCAAAAAAGATGTTCGATGTGGTGGTTGAAGATCGACTGCGAAGAGAGGGACAGTGTTCTCGGTGAAAGGACCAATTTGAGGATACGCCAAAATCTCTTGATGTGAGAAACATGCAGACATTTACTTTGACAAAATGTTTGACGGTGCACTGAATGAAATCAGCACTAAGCGCTAACCAGATACGTCCTCCGAACCTCGAAGTCACTTCATCCGAAAAATCACCTTCGATCAATGGCAATCTTACTTCTCCTTCTCGCTTGCTTGAGAAACAGTTTCTATAGGATCATTTAGCAATTTTGTTTCATCGTCATCTGATTATGTTAACACTAACATTCATTTCCTTTTAAGCCAAGTTTGACTTTGGCTGTTCATTTTAATTTTACTATTAAAAACCTTGAATACTTATTCTTCTGAAACAGACTAAAATATAAAATATATAAAAATATAATTGACCACAAAAACAGAAAAAAAACCGCGCACAATTTTTCAGCAAATTTTTCCAGACTTCATCAGAACAAGGAAGCTTCAAAAAAAGCGTTGTAAAAATTTTATTCGTCATCTGAAGTTGCAAAATCGTCAGAGAGTCTGTAAAGATTTCATAATTTTACTGTAAACTAATTCAAATAAAAAACAATGCTGCCCAAAAATGTATGATTCTACTTTCGCTACGCTCACTGCTATCAATACTCACACACACACACACACTTGAAGTTCGAGTTAAACTCACCCGCTGTGCTGCCAACAAGTGCGAACATACATTAGACTGTACGCCTCAATTGACGCTCAGTCGTCTGTGTAATTTATGTTTAGCTAATGTTCAGCCATCGATGAGCGACAACGACAACAAAGCGCTGTGAAGTGAATCAGCTAAGGACATACATTCACATACACTCACACACACACACATATACACAAACTTGTTCACCAAAAGGTGCTTTCCTTCCACTAAGTCACATGGACACATTGTGTCTGTACTCAACAAAATACAACAACAACAACAACAACAACAATACAAGTATGAGTACTAGCTGTAAAGTAGAGTTGTTGCTTTTGAATTTTGCCATCAGCTGGCTGTCTATGTGGCCATTATAAATATATAGATAGTAAATATGTATGTATGGGAGTGTGTTGGTTGTCCTCTCTATTTTGCTAAACAACGTGCCATGGCACAAACTGATATATGTATGTTTGTATCTACATACATGTATATGTGCGTATGTGTGTGTGTGTGTATGTGTTGGTGTAGTTATTATGGCCACTGCAAATCCCTTTTAGTTCCAACTTATTTCATTCTCTCCTGCTCTTCGTTGTGTTGGTACAAACTCAACTTTAGCTTCTTGACTGCACACAGTCAGCTGCTTGCTTGCTATACTGACTTTCTTATGCTTTGTTGTTGGTATTGTTGTTGTTATTGTTGGACACGTTTTAGTGACTTTGCACTTTTGGTCTGGCGTTGCACATAGCGTTGCGCTGAGTGCGTTGGCATGTTGATAGATGCGGCAGCAACATGCAATCAAGGAAGTGATTTTTTTCCGCACACTCTAAAAAATATGCCAGCCTTAGTGAGGGCATGTTTTCTTATTTTGCTTGTATGTGTGTGTGTGTGTGTGTGTTGCTATGACTCCAAAGAACTTGTGGTTTAATAAGGAAGTGAAAATTGCAAACTATGTGATTGCAGCACAAAGCGAAGAGCGACAAATAAGTGAAAATCAATAAGAGGTAGCAGCGCATAATTTTGAATGAGGATGAATGATATACAAACATATATAGTGTGATAAAAATAGATAACACCGTGCGACAAAAATAAAAAAATTTTCACACCGGAAAAAATCTATACGGGTGTGAAACTAGAGACCAAACATAGTAATACTGCGTCCTCAGTTTTTCATTTCTACATCCTTTGTGCTTTTAAAATGACTTCAAAATTTTGAAGGGGATAAAAAATAAAAAAAATATAAAAATACTTAACCTATTCAGAATATGGCGATATGTATATCAAATGAAAGAGGAAAGGCTCAAGAATATAAATAAAATTGATTTTTTATCTATTTGTAGAAAAAAGATATAAAAAAGGCCTTTGCAAATTTTATTCCTTTATATACTTGAAAATTTATATAGAATTTTCTTGAAAAGTATGTATGTTAAAAAAATCTCCTTGATCACGTGTAAAAATTTCATTACTCTAACTTTATTGGTATTTTTTATATTTTTTTATTTTTTATCCCCTTCAAAATTTTATAGTTTTTTTAAAAGGACAAAGGATGTAGAAATGAAAAACTGAGTACGCAGAATTACTATATTTGGTCTCTAGTTTGACGCACATATGGATTTTTCCCGGTGTGAAAAATGCTGTCGCACGGTGTAATGATTAAGGATGCTGTTGTCGTTTTTGGTAGGCAAAATATTGACAGCCCAATTGAATGTAGTTCAAAAATTTGTCATAATCCTATGCTAAGTCATTCTCAAGGTCCTCAAACTAGATGAAAAACTTATGCTAACATTTCCTTCAAAGCAATTAGTAATGTATTCCAATGGGATATGACTTTCCACCTTCTTTTTAAGTGAATATTTGGTAGCTTTGAAGAAGCAAAAAATCCTTAATTATGTCAGGAGCGTTATGGTACTGGCCAGGATTTTATATGTTAAAGAGCAACTTTGAATAGCTTCTAATCAATTAGGAAGAAGTTCTGGGTTGGTTTCATTAGCGGAACTAATCGATTAATCATTTAAGAAGATACTAAGACTAGAAACTAACCTTTGTAGGTTTATTATTATTTTTACTCAGTACAGACAACATCAATGAAAATGAAATGATATGAAATGAAATAAAAACAATATAGACTCAATGATCTTATCGCCCTCCTTGGCGGGTAAATACTCAGACAGAAAAACAGGCGAATATCTAACGCTCCTCTTGCTAGGACGCTCTCGGAACTTAATCGCATTCCATACTTAGATCTCTCTCTTCCAAGATTTATAGTCTTAAGAAATATTGTTGAATTTTTTTAATTTAAACATTATTATTTTGTAATATTCCAATTTTTAGATGGTCTGTTAAAAATTTATTTTTGTTTGACTGAATTATAGATAAATAAATAAATAAATAAATAATGATTACAATTACACTTTACACGGAACGTTGCCTGCAACTAAGGTTTATAGAGTTTATGAATCGCAGTCAGATCATCTATTTCCAAAAAAATACAAACATCCAAAGGTTCGAGTTCCAAAACCACGCACTTCGTAATGGTCATCTGAAACTGAATGGACAGCTAGAACATTTGTCCTTGGATCAAAAATTCTTTGCTGCCTCTGAAATTGAATGGACAGCTAGAATTCGAAAAATGTCTGCCTCATGAAAGCTTCCATCGTTCTCCACAGTAGTCATTCGCATAGGTTCACGTACAGATTCTTCTGCTCAGCCAAAAGATGGTCAGCTTTCGGTTAGGAACCCAGTCAAACATTCAACATTTTGAGTATCATTCTGAATGGTCATTTGAGTCTAAATGATTGGCTAGAACATTCGCGTTTGGATCGAAATCTGCATGTTCCATTAGATAGAATAATAACAAAAGATCTCTCAAGTATCTTTTTCAAGAATACGAAATAAGAATTCAACAGCTTTGTTGTCCTCCAGAATTATAGTTCGTAAAGGTCGAAAAGGTTCTCGTACAAAATCTTCTGTTCAGCAAAATGACGGTCAGTTATATGGTTCTTTTTTTACTTTAGATGGTTCGATCCTCAAGGCTACGCACTTCGCAAAGATCATCTAAATCTAAATGATCGATTAGAATATTCTTCCTTCGATCGAAAGATGATCACTTATGAACTGTTCAATAGTTAAGTCGTTCTTCAGAGTAACCGTTCACAGAAGTTCTCATACAGATTCTTCTGCTAAGCCAGAAGATGGTCAGTTGTCTGGTCAGGTTACACACAAACGTTAGATGATTCGAATCTCAAAAGCATGCACTTTGTATAGGTCATCTAAATCTGGGGGGTGTAAATGTGAATTGTCAGCTAGAATATTGCTTTTGGACGGAAAGCTGGATGTTTCATTAGATAGGATAGTCATGAAAGATTTTTCGAGTCTCTACAAGAATACGACATCTTCCTTGTCATTGGATCTCTGCGATTAACAACTCTGCTCGCAGAGGTCCATACAAATTTTCATACAAATTCTTCTGTTCAGCAAAATCAAGGTCAGTTGTCTAGTGAGGTTCCACACAAACGTTAGATAGTTCATTTAAATTGAGATATCGGCTAGAATATTCTTCCTTCGATCGAAAGATGGGCACTTATGAACTGTTCAAGAGTTTCGTCGTTCTCCACAGTAATCGTTCACAGAAGTTCTCATACAGATTCTTCTGCTAAGACAAAAGATGGTAAGTTATCTGGTGAGGTCTCAGAGGTCTCAGAAGTCTCTCAGAGGTCTCTCAATGGTTCGAGTCTCAGCAGTAAAGGTCATCTAAATCTGGCTGGTCTAAATCTGAATGGTCGTCTAGAATATTTGCTTTTGTATCGAAAACTGAATGTTTCATTAGATAGAAAACTCATCTTCCACGCAAAGAGGTTAAATGATCTTTTGAGTCTAGTTATTTTTCTATAATGTGAAATGTTTCGTTGTTTCTCAAGTCACCATTCGCAGAGTTTATCGTACAGATTCCTCTGCTCCGCCAAAAGAAGGTCAGTTGTCTGGTGAGGGTTTTTTTATGATACATAAATGAATGGCACTACAACCATCGACTAATCTTGAACAGATTTAACAAATGTGTAATCTAGTTTTTTTCGGTGGAAGTCTAAAATTGAAGTTCATCTGGACTTATAGACTCCTGCATACTTAAATGCGATCTCCTTGTCGTCTCATCATAATCAACATTCAGCGATTACGCTGGCTTGATCGTGTCTCCCATATGGCCAATGAAGCTCCGGTGAAGTGGTATCCGAGGTGGTAGTGGGAGCTCGATGGCGACGAAAGAGAGAGGACCAAGTTGAAGGCTCCCTTTTATATCTTGTTGTGACCAACTGGAGAAGACGTCTGGATTTTTATACGGAAAGTGCACTCTGACCAAAAAAGCTTGGTCAGTTGAAAAAAATCTCAGTTTGTAGTCGGATTGTTATTATTTTTGTGGGAAAAGTGCACTGCGTCCATAGAAGCCAATTCAGTTGAAAAGAATCAAAATTAAATTCAATTCAGATTGTTAGTCAGTTGGAAAGAATTACAGTTTAGTACTCAGACTATTATTATTTTTGATCGAGAAAGAAACCAAGTCAGTTGAAAAGAATGACAGTTTAATACTAATTTTCGTTGTCATATTTAGTCAACGTTTTGAAGGACAATAGATCTTTTAGGTCGCAGTGTTCTACCTACGGCAATAAAAATAGTCTATACTAAAGCAATAAATTCCTACTAGATTACTTACATAAAGCTATGAAATAAATTGATGTTTGTAATAGAATAAATAAAAGTACGAAGTGATCTTTTTTTGTAAAATACGCTGCTCGATAGCAATGAGCACTTTCTGAACCCTTAAATTTACTGGGTACACTAATCAAAACATTTTGGTCATTATTCGCATTAAAAAAACTTTAGAGAAAAATACAAAATATATAAAAATATAGTATCCACAAGTTTTTTGACCTAAAACAGGCACTGAAAAGAGACTATGCCATATGGCATAGAATAACCGAAAGGGTTACGAATTTTTTTGTTTTTCATCGCTTCAAAGTTGTGATTGTCAACAGTGATGTATTGTACACAACTTTTTTTGTGTTGACAAAAGCTATCATGTCTAGCCATCGTTTATCGAAATTCCCACGTTGGTTTTAAAGCAAAAGTACGTTGGACAAACAGCACAGAGGTCAGTGCCAACAGTACAACTGAGAAATAAGAAGCTCACTGTATGAACTGTGATCAAAAATTAAAACTATTTACTTGAGAACAAAAATTTTCTTTAGAGTCAAACAAATTTACTATTACAACAGAATACAAATTAATAACAGAATTCATTTACTTCGTTTGGTACTATTGAATTACTTTTCAACGTTTTTTCATTTTCATTTGTAATAAATACAATTTAAAAACAAATTTATGTAATTTTTTCATTTTTAATTTCCAATATTTTCATTATAATGTAAAATTTTTCATACCACTTCAGCATTAAAATCCATAAAACTTGCAGTATTCATAAATCAAATTATTTGTTTTCGCACCGCAAAACAAAGAAACAAACAACACATTTTAATGCACAAAATGCTGTTCATCACAGCAGAAGCGGCAAAGACTTAAGACAATTTCAAAGTAAAAAATAAAAAACCCGATCGAGCGGAAAAAATGTGCTCTGCCGTTGAATGGAAACACAACAAAAGAATTTAATAATCAGATGAAAACATAACAGAACCCAAAGGCGATGCAAATAGCATGTAAGACAACCTAAAGCGCTTTGCAGCAGCAACAACAACAACAACAACAGAATTATTGCACGTTAAACTGTTCAGAAAAAACGTACAAAATTCGGCACATCAAATCACTGAGCACATTGAATGAAGCTGTGAGCAGCAAATGCAAAGCAGATTATAGCGCAAATTCCAAACAGACGGACAGACTGACCGCCTAAAATCACACGCCAATATTTTTTAAATTAATTTTTCACGCAATCTGCAACCGCGACGGTAGAGTTTTATAAAAATACAAAAAACAAATTACCCAAAAATAAAACAACAAAATGCCGAACGCGCAATAATGGCAACAAAAACGAAATTGTCAGCGTGTGAGTGTGGGGGGGGGGAGGGGCGCTGTACAAAGGCAGACACGAACAACAAAATTGTTAGCATATCAAAATAAATTTTCCATTAAATTTAATTTGCATGGTTTTAGGCGCAATCATCGTCTGCTGACCGCACACTCGGCATTCCAACGAATTTATTCTTTAGGCTTTTTTTCTCTGTTCTTCTTCTCTCTTCCCATATAGGAAATTTATATTTGCAAATTTGTTGTTGTTGTTTATGTATTTATTTTTCATTTTGTTATTGTTGTTAATGTCCAAAGCATTACTTGCGGTATGAGTTTTTATTCGTTCATGCGTACACTGCGTTGTTGTTGTTGTGGTTTTCAAAGTATTGCCAAACTTTGAGCGTTTTGTGGAAATTACCGGCTGCCAGTGTTGTGATGGGCGAGAGGAATTTGTTGCTAGCTAAACATTTTTGATAAACCAAATTTGCATTTTGTTGTTGTATGATTTTAATTTTTTTCGTGGTATTCCTTTTTCAAGCCATAATGCTTCGAATTAGCGTTAAACAATGCAGTTTAATTGAATTTGTAAAATTTTATTGTGGCATTTATATTAGCCAACTTTTTTATTTTAGGTTTTTTCGGCATTTTCTTTAAACAAAATTTGGAAGTAAACACTTTGTGGTCGTTGTTGCAGTTGAAGGGATTTTTTGTTTAGGTATTTGCTTTCTTTGATTTATTCATTGCTGCGAAAAAGTTGTAATTGCTTAAAGTATTATAAGAGAGTATTTGATTGATTTGTTGTTTTGGCAGTTTGTTTTGAGTTTTAATTAAAAATTTTTTAAAATTATTGAAATGAAAAAATTTTAAAGGTAATTAAGGTCTTTTGTCGTGGAAAATTTCAATAATAATCTTGGAAATTAGCAAAGTTTTCTTCAGCTCTTTTGTTGGTTAGAGTTGGGTGGGTTTTTGATGGTGAGAGGGGATAGCGGGTTTTAGAATCCAAATTGTGTATAAATAATATGAATCTAAATTGCTATGAAGTTTATTATACAAAATAGTCAAAAGTGATTTCTCAAAAGAGATTTGTATCTATGAAAATACAAAGTGAAGAACGATGAATGGCTGCAGCAAAGAGACTTGAATGTATGGTTTAATGTATAGATTAAAGGTTGAATGTATGAATGATTGTATGGATAAATAGATGCATGAATAAATAGATGAATGTATGTATGAGTGGATGGATATACAGATGTCTGGATGGATGCATATTAAAACTGATAGATCAAAAAATTTTTGAGTAGTTGAACTGACGAATGGGTAAATGAAAGAACAAAAGAAACAAATTTATTAAATAAAATGAAATATATAAAAAATTAATAAAATTAAAATTAAATTAAATATATAAAATTAAATATTTATTAATTAAATTTTCGTACAGTTATATGGATACATGGTCAGATGATTGAATGGATTGATAAATTAATTGATCGATTGATTGAATTGATAGTTGAGCTGACGAACGAATGAATGAAAGGATGAAGAAACAAACGGTTATACGTTCAGATGAATGGATGAATGGACAGATAATTGTATGGTTGGATGGATGGATAAATGAACCGATAGATAAATTAATTGATGGACCAATGAATGAATGAAAGGACCAAAAAACCTAGGAATATTCAGTAGAAGTTATACATAAATATATGGACGGATAGATGTATGGAGGTATAGATGAATCAATGTTGAAGCATAGATATATGCATCGATGGTTAGATGGATGAACAGAAGATTGGTGGTGGAATTGACGTTGGTGGGTGGATGGATAAATGGACTGATAGATAAATTAATTGATGGACCAACGAATGAACGAAAGACGAAAGGAAAGGACCAACGAAAAAACCTAGAAATATTCAGTAAAATGTTGGATTTATAGATGAGTATATCAATGGATAGATATATGGAGGTATAGATGAATCAATGTTGAAGGATTGGTGGTGGCATTGACATTGGTGGATAAATGGGTAAATGAACTGATAGATCAATTAATTGATGGATAGTTGAACTGATGAACAAATGAATAAAAGGGCTAAGAAACGTACAGGTCAATGATGGTTTTATAAACGAATGTATCGATAGATAAATAGATGGATAAATGGATAGATGGATCAATAGACGGATGGATAGGATGATGGATGGATAAATGCGTGGAAGGTTAGATGCATAGACAGAAGATTGCATTGGTGGATAGATGGATAAATGAAATGGTAGATGAATTTATTGATGTACAGTTGAACTGATGAACGAATGAATGAAAGGACCATGAAACAAAGAAATGTACAGAATAATGATGATGAATAGAGATGAATGTATCGATGGATAAATAGATTGATGAATGGATGGATATATGCATGGATGGTTAGATGTATAGACGGATGATGGCATTGGTGGATGGATGGATAAATTCATTAAACTGAACAACAAGTGAATGAGAGGGCAAAGAAACAAGGTGGCATATGTCCAGATAAATGATGGATTTTTAGATGAATAGATGAATATGCAAAGTTTTTAATTTTGTTTTGTTTTGAGCAATTTTGAGGCCCCTAATTTTTTAAGGAAAAAGTATGAAAAGTGATGAAAATGGCTATGGTATCATACATTTTTGCTATTATTTCGATGCGAATGTGTATTCTGCCAAATAATTTGGTGTGTTGTATTGCTTGATGTGTCGGCTTTCATTATACACCTAACTCGTTAATTGATTTACGAAAAATGTGTATGTTTTTGGCCATCAAAGAAAACGCCTTAAAATTCCATATTTTCCGACTTTGAGGTCCAATTATCGCGGAATTTTAAAACTAAACTAAAAAATAAATTGCGTCGACAATGCAACAAGGTTGCAAATTATGTCAACCGGTGTTTTGGTTTAGAAATTACGGTCAAAAATATGGAAAAAGTAGAGGAAAATCTGAAAAAGTGACACGGTACATCTCACTAACTAGAGCTGCTAGAAAAACTCTGAGGATAGATTCGAAATCAGCGCATCCAAATTAGTAAGAAACAGTAGAAAAATTCCATGCAACAGAAAAAAAGTGTTTTTTTGTTGTGCTGTGTAATACATCACTTATGGAATGAATGGATAAATGAATTAACAGATTTCCATTGAGGGACAGTTGAACTGACAAACGAATAACAAAAAGTGCTAGAAATAGGAGGGTAGGCGTAAAGATGAAGGAAAGGAAGACGGAGCGCTACTGAATCCGGTAGAGTCCAGGGTGACCATATGGTCACACTAAACATGCACTCAAAATACAATTTTTCAATGTTGCTTCACATTAAATCGCTCAAAAAGTTTTTCTGCCACATTCGGTTAACTAATTGAAGAAAGATGATATCAAATAACTTTAACTTTTACTAACGATCAACAATTCGTCATTGTTTGTCATTTGTACGAAAGAACATAGGAATAAAAAAAATTGTTTACGCGAAAATAAGTCAGAAGCACAAAGCATTGAATGAACAAATAGAACAAAAGATATTTTGAATAAGTAATAATAATTAATTGAATAAATAATAATAATAAACTATAAATAAAAAAAAAATTAATAAAAAATAAGTAAAATAATAAATAATAATAAAATAATAATTTCGATAAACTAATGAAAGGTTTTAGTATAAATAAAAAATTAAATAAATAAAAAATAGGTAAAATAATAAATAATAATAAAATAATAATTTCGATAAACTTATGAAAGGTTTTAGGATACATAAATAGAAAGAACAGAAAACAGAGCATCAATCGAACGGACATACGAAAAGGTGGTAGAAAAAAACAGTTGGTAGATTTTACAAAGCACATAGAAAAGTAAAGAGATGTGTAGAGAAAAATTCTGAATCGACAGATAAATGAAAGACTGAGGGACATTAATACAACATTAAGCAACGGACAGACGAACAGCTTGAAACGATCAACAAAACTGTTTTTAAACTGTTGATTAATTTTTAAGGTATCCTTTGCAGACCCATACACACTGAATAATATAGAATTAAAAGCTGCACCTGTCAACTTGATAATGAAGTATTATATTTTATGGACAGTGATATGGTCTCAAATCCACGACCTCTACCTAAAGGAACTCAATCGTTGTATTTTCCTTGAACATTTCAGTTCATTCACGTCACTTGTTGTAGTCATATTCAGCATTTAGAACACCCAAAGATTAAATAAATATCCAATGAAAACAACTTCCAACCAGTCACTGTAATTCAACAATAAAAAAGCGTAGAGCAAATCAACAACAATAAACGTCTGCGTCGCATTGAATGTCCACTGCTTTTTTGGCAGTAAAGTTGTCGCCGAGAAGTGACACATAAAAAAAACAAATATTTTCTATATTCACAAAAGTAAAAAAATATAAAATAATAAAAAAGCGCAATGCTAGTGAACAGCACACTATGGCAGCCGCAAAGCGTGTTTCGGGCAATAAAAAATAAATAAAATAAAAAAAGCAGCAAATGCCAAGCAAACAACCCCAAAGAGTAAAGCATTAAATTTTCGAATGTTGCTGGTAAATAAAGTAAGTAGCAATGGTGGTTGGTTGCTGGTCGTTTAAGCGTTCCGAATGGCCATAAATAATGGCAATAAAAATACGAGAACATTTTACAAATACGCAAAGCAATATTACGCCAAATACGCAAATGTTTGGCGCAAAAGTTTACGTAACTACGTCTGGTGGTAAAATAAGTGTCAAGCAGTAAGCAAAAGTCAAATGAATTTCTCTAGCACACTTTCATTAAACGAACAATAATGCAATAACAACAAAAAAAGAACGTATTAATGAAAAATTACGCATTTAAATTACCAAAAAGCTGTGCTGTAGGTTAGCTGCTTTAGCTATTTTTAGATTAAGTCCCGAAAGTGGCTGCTTGAATGGCAAAGGCTGCAACGAACTTTAATTAGATGGTGGGCGTTGGCAATTTTATGGAATCACCTTTCAGCGAATAGACATCAAGTGCGCTTTTGCTTTATTTGGGGATATTTTTAGTGAATTTAGATGTTTGGGTCTTTAAATCTATAAGCCTTGTACTCATAGCTTAAGATGGGCTGAAGGAAGCACAGCCTTAAACCTTCGAGGTTTTAGAGAACTTCTCTCACAAAATGAAATAAGAATCATTATTCTTCGACAGTCTGAGTGATCTGGCCAATAGGTCTATTTACAGTCTACTAGGATTCATAAGGAGCTCAAACTGGTTCAAATAGTCAGTGGAAGAAAACTCACTTCATGTACTTCTTCTCACTTTACTCATTTTACTTTATGTCACTTCTATGGACTTACGTCTTGAAGAAGAAAGACTCTAAGGGAAAGAAGACTCATTTGAACCACTCCTTTTTTGACAATCTGGGGAATCTATTGGACTATTCACAGTCTACTTTCTCACTTTTTCAATAAGTGAGCGATCTCAAGCTCGATTAATTGTGGTACCACAACGGGCCTTCATAACCAAAGTGCACTCCGCCTTAGGCAGCCACTCCTACCTTACTACACAAAAATTCACTCAATATAAACGGTCATCCTAAAAATATGCCTCTTTATTAGTTAGTACATCATTAACAATTAAAGTTAGCTTCATTACAACTAAGAGTCACATTTTATGGCATACATTTAGGCAACTTACCAACTCAAAGTGCCATTTCTTAGCCAATAACCCAACCAAACCTCAACTAATTCTGATACTTGGTAGATACTTGGCTTAGTTTTACAAATGTGCAAAACTTTTTCAATTCACTTTTGAAAATCATTTGTGTCGTTTGTTCTTTTCACAATAATTTTTTATTTCTTTTATTTTAGCTAACCCAAAGTGTTCTCTTACGTTTTCTTTTTTGTTTTTGTTAGTATTTTCTTAGCCCCTTTTGAGTTTAGTGAACTAGAGAAAAGTTGCTAAGAACAGCAAAAAAAAAAAAACAGCCGCTGTTCAGTTAGCGAAATTTTATATGCCTTATTCTTCTTTTTTCTTTTTAGTTTTGTTTCTTACTTTGAAATATCTCAATTTCGTCTTTGTAAAAATACTTGCGTTTTTTTTTTGTTAAGTAATAAGAAAGGCCGTCTCTCTATATTTTCTGTTTTCATGCCTTTTGTGTCTACTGTTAGTTGTTGTTGTTGTCCATAAAGTTTCAGCATTTGCTCTTGAAATTTGATTTATTTGTGTGAAATGAACGCTGGCCGCTTTTTTACGTATATGGTTTGCCTTACTTAGTGAAATATTTAATTTAAAATTTAATTATTGCTGGCGTTGGACGAATGCGATATTTAAGCGTTTATTTTGAATTATATTTTCTTAAATATATTTGTAAATAATTAAAAGAGTGAAATGTAAAAAAATTAAAAAAATTAAAACAGTTTAAAAATTAGAAAATTCTAAAATAATAAAAATTAAAAAAAACAAAAATTAGAATCGAATAAAATCATATAAATTTTTTTCAAATGTTAACATTTTTATTAAAACTAATTTCTTTTATTAGTGAAAAGTTTTCGTTGGTAATTTGCCATTAATTGAAATGCAAAATTGTTAAACTCAGTTTTAAGCTATTTGAGCAAAATTACAAAACTTCACCAACACACACACACACACACACACACACACACACACACAAAAATGCACACATGAACATGAATTATGTGAAGAGTTAGTTGCCAGACGAAGCGCTGTGCTGCTGCCAATTTTGAAATGTGCCACAATTACGTGCACCGCTTCGTGCTGCACTCGTGGCCCCAGACGCGCTGAACAAATTGTTTGCTGGCAGCAAGTTTCTTTTTATTGCGATTTGGTATTTTTTTTATTTGAAGTTTAATTTTTGTTTTTTGCAAAGGCTGCATTTGAATTGCTTGTATTTGGAGGGTTGAGGTTAAAAACCCCCCAAATATCTGTTTGGAACAAAAACTATGAGTGTCTAATATGGTTTCAAATGGTATTGGAATAAAAAATTGTATACGAAAGAAACCCTCAAAATGAAATGCTGTGGACGCCACTGGCTGCGGGTATTATGTGTGTACTTGTTTATGTGTGTGTTTGTGTTATGCGCTCTGGATGCGTGAATGCACTTTGCAGCATTTTGTATTTCGAGTGCGTTTGGCTTTTTTCTTCCTTCTTTCAATTTGTTGTTTTTATTGTATTTTGCTACTGGGTTTTCCCTTTTTATGCGCTGCATTGAAGTGCTGAGTTATGCACTTTGACGAGGAGTTTGTAACACACAGAAGAAAGTATGACACATACAGAGAAACAAATGATGAAACTCAAACTATCCAAAACTTATAATGAAGCATATTGGACAAGGTTATGTCCACATTTTACCCATCGACGAGATTGTCTTTGTAGAAGGACCCAGTGTGTTACCTGCACAATTAATTCAGGGTATGGAGGACTTGTAAACTCTTCTTCTCTCTGACTCAAACTCTTCTTCATTCTCAATGCACCTTGCTTTACCTATAAGAAGAAAGACTCTAAAAGAAGTAAAACTCACAACTTATTCTTTGACAATCTAAGATATCAGCCTTCGTAAGGAGCTCAAACTGATTCAATGAGTGACCGAAAGAAAGATCACTTAATGTACATCTTCTCAATTCATTTCACTTGTTTCACTTTATGTCACTTTAGGAACTCAAACTGGTACAGTGAATGAGTGGAAGACAGAAGAAAATGAGTGGAATGAGTGTTGTACATCTTCTCAATTCACTTCACTCGTTTCACTTTATGACACTTTTACATGTGTACGAGTACTTTTTCCACATTATTTAGGAGAAGAAAGAAGAATCACCTGAGAAACTTTTTCTTTGACAGTCTAAGGGATCTGACCATTAGGACTATTCCCAGTCTACTAGGCATCTAGGCATTGTAAGCAAATCAATCAGGTACAACGAATGAGTGAAAGAAATTTACTTCACGTATTTCTCCTCATTTCACTTAACTCGTTTCACTTCATGTCACTTCCATGTACGAGAACTTGTTTCGCATTATATAGAAGAAGAAAAAGAATCACCTGAGTAAGTTTTTCTTTCCAATCTAAGAGATCTAACTGTTATTCCCAGCTTACTAGGCCTCGTTAAGAGCTCAAACTGGTATAATGTAGGTGATAGAAAATTCACTTCATGTATACTTCTTCCTTCACTTCACTTCTTTCACTGTATGTCACTTCTATGAACTTGTCACGCATTATTTGGAGGAAGGAAGACTCTAGCAGAAAGAAAACTGACCTGGGCTGCTTCTTCTTCAACAATTTAGAGGATCTAGCCGATAGGATCAATTACTGTCTGCAAGATTTCTACGGGCGGACCTAAGTGTGATTGAATGTGGTATCAAAATGAGACTTTGTAGCCTCAGTGGACTTCGCCTCCGTCACTCGTACCTATCTTCCTTCCTTCTTCTTCATAATCTTCTTCTTTTTCTTCTTCTTCTGCTTCTTCTTCTTCATCTTCTTCTTCTTCAGCTTCTTCTTCTTCATCTTCTTCTCCATCATAATATTCATCTTATTCTTCTTCATTATCGTCATCTTCTTTTTCTTTCTCTTCTTCTTCTTCTTTTTCTTCTCCTTCTTCTTCTTCTTTTTCATCATCTTTTTCTTCATCATCTTCTTCTTTTTTATCATAAACTTCATATTCTTCTTCTTCATTATCATCATCATACTCTTTTCTTCTTCTTCTTCTTCTTCTTCCCAGGTGGTTTAGACTAAATTTTAGCTGAGCCTTTGCCTTCTATAGGTGCGTGGTCCCGTTATTTTAAAGTAGAGTTACCATATGCGAATAATTTAGAAATAAGCTTTTTATTAGAAATCAAATAATCTGCTAATTTAGAAATTGTTACGGTTCGGAATGTGATATGGCAAGTCATCTTAACCCACTATTGGTCATACATATAACCTAATTTTGATTTTTTATATTTCTGATTGATTTTGATTGATTGATTTTTTATATCTTTGGAAGAAGCCCGATTAAAATTTAACATGGAGCTGTTCTAAAATATAAATAAATAAAATAAATGTTCAAAATAATAATAAATTGTTATTCTCAAATGAACTTTCTTCAAATAAGTTCAATCATTCATTGTATATTTGCTATCTGATTTCAATGAAATTGTGGGCTGTTCTAGTCGTAGGGTACGAATAAGTCGTTTGAAACCGATCGAAATGCTGCAAGTGGTTTAACTTTCTTCCAGTACATTCTACTGAGTAAAAGAAATAAACAAGCACAGAAAAGTTTAAGGCAAAAAATTAAATAAACAACCAACGACACGATGAGGGAGTCGAAGTAGTTAGTGGAGGCACTTTGCTGGTCACGGAATGGGCATCGAGCAGTAAGCAAAAAGCGGCGCTAAATGTGCAACGCAACTGAAATTGGCAGTAATAATGCCATGCACACACACACACAAATAAACGCTGCATACTAAACACTTCCTCAGACAAACACACACACATGCACACTTGCATTTGTACAAATAAACACGCCCGCCCGCCATCAATGGGAACGCAACGAGCGCTCCGACTTTTATTTGGGTCAAACTACGTTGCTGCACTTGAAAAGGTTTAACTTTGTATGCAATGTTAGGCACTGTGCAAAGTGAGTTGTATTCATACATACAAACACATACGAACACATACAGACCGATGTGAATGCATTGTATGTGCATATACATTCAGAGATGTGAGCATTTTTGTTTGAAACGCTAAGCAAAGACATCATCAGCAACAGTAGATCAAACTACACCAAACAAAGCGCAAAACTTTTCGCTCAAAAACAACACAAAATGTGCTTTTAATTAAAGCAAAAAGCATTGTGAAATTTACTTTCAAGATAAACAAAAAGATTAAAGGCTAACTACATTGTGCAATAAACTTGCGTTGACCCAAAATGCCGCCCGTCGCTCGCAAAGTAATCGATTCAAAGTCGCACAACTAGTTACTCGAAATTGAATGGAAAACTGTATGCTCATATTTTCACGAGAAATTACTTAGTTGAATTTGAATGCTCTGTGCTAATAGTCGTTCGGTATATAATGGAATTAGTGTTGAATTTTGGAACTATATACGAATAGCATTTTTGTTTAAAATGTATAAAGCTTTAAATTGGCATTGCGAGTGTTCATGAGTTAGTAAAGTCATTTTTAATGGTGCTGTGGATTAGTGGTTGGTGTCATGGCTAAGAAGATAACACATTGTTGAGTCCTTCTTTTGTTTATGAAGACAGCGATTGAAGTTTACAGTGAGTTGTTTGATTTACATTCTACGGTAAGAATCAAAAATCCACAATATTTTTTTTTTAAATGAATGTTTCATGTTTTTCCATTTCAAAATTTTACAAATTTTTTTAATATTTGTTTTACAAACTCATTGCCTTTGACTTCACTGTTTACAGAACACAGAGAATGATTAGCTCATCGTTGCCTGAGACAACGATTGTCGTATGTGTTATTAAATTCAATGTAACATACGACATTTGTTTTCTGCGGCAATGTTTGTGGGGCTCTCTACAAGCCACTGTTGAGTTGGACTGATTGTTGTTGAGGCTCCACGATTATTTTTAAATATGAAAGAGTTTTTATCTGTGCAAATGAGCAAAGCTTTAAGTGTGAGTGCTCATAAACCACCAATTCAATTTCTAATCCTTCTAATTTTGTAGCCTAATGCTTGAGTAGAAAGACTCAATATCTCAAAATACTTTTTGTACAAAATTATTAGTTTCATGAGTTTGCGAGTTCAACTACTTTTTCTTGCATCTCTTTTGCAAAAACGTAGCCTCTTGCTCCAAACTTTTCCAGATAACCAGCAGAGAGTATCACTGAATTTACACCCTCATTTCTCAAAGTCTGTAATTTGATTAGACTTAATTTAATAAACAAATAAACAAACAAATGTTATAAAGATGTGCTATATCTATGAAATAACTCCCAAATTTTGAAACAAAGGTTGGGTTTGCTTTCTAAAGACTTGTAACGAAGGTGAATGAACAAGGAAGAGGAATAAAACGCTCTTCACCTTCTATACTCTTGTAGTCCATTATCCAGAAGAAGAAGAACTTAGCTGAACAACTTTGAAAATCTAGGGGATCTATCCGGTAGGACTGTTCACAGTATACCAGCTTTCGTAAGGAGTTGAAAATGGTGCAATGAGTGAGAGGAAGGGAATTTACTTCACATTTCATTAACTCGTTCAAGAAAGAAGAGTTTAGAAGAAGAAAACTCACATGGACAACTCGTACTTCGACAATTTAGGTGTTCCAGACGTTGGAACTATCTACAGTCTACTACACTTCATCACGAGCTCGAACTGATTCGATTATGGAAAGGAAGAAAATTCACTTCAGTTACTTCTCCTCACTTTACTTCACTCAATTCAATTTATGTCACATATGTGTACTTGTCTCGCATTATCTTAACCCTTTCGATCCCGAATTTTACCCTGTATCTCGATATTACTTTTTGGTATTTAAATCATGAAATATTTGCCTAAGAAGTGTGCACACGTTATTTGAAGTTGCCACGCCTCTTTGTTGGAGTTCTAGAGCTAGTTTACTTTTGAACAATTTTAGCTTAAAACAGTTTAAATAAATTTTGTATCAATATTTTTTAATTACAGAAAAAGTATTTAATATTTATGGAAAAATACAAAATTATCACTTTTTGATTTTATTTAACCATTATTAAAGAAACAGAGTTTTGAACAAACGCGCCCAATTCGTAAACTTCAATTAGAACACAAACTTTCCCTGATATCGCTACAAATTATTGGAAATTATTTTGGGGATAACAGTAAAATGTTTGTAATTTGCTTTGAACTCACTTTTAAAAATATTAATTTGTTGGTGCCTACTTAAATTAAATTCATAAATCAATCGTAGCTTTTGCTATAAGATGACAAATAGGTGAAGTTGCTCTCAGGCAACTTTGGAGTCGAAAGGGTTAATAGAAGAAGGAAGAGTTTAGAAGAAGAAAAACTCACATGGGCAACTCATTCCTTGACAATCTAGGGGATCCAGCCGATAGGACCATTCACAGTCTACCAGGTTTCATATCTAATCAACTCAAACTGGTTTAATGAATAAGAGGCTTCAAGCACGATCGATTGTGGTTTCAAAATGGAAATTTTTCTAATCAGTACTTAAATGGGATCCGCCTTGGGGCAGAGATTCCTATCTTCCTAACTCTGAACGCCTTTAAAGCAGTCTGACTATTCACAAAAACTATGATATAAGTGAAGGCTACTTATACCAATAAAATAATGAATTATAAAAAAAGTGTATGACATAAGAAATTTCATATTTTCTGCGGCTGTGGTAGTTTTGACCGTATAAAAGGACTTTGTGGCACTGCTCATTTATATTTGTATCATTTGTCTATTTGTGAATAATACATGGTATATTTGAATCTGAATCCTATAAGGCATTCTATAATTGTCATTACTGGTTAGTATCAGAAAAGTCTAAACAAACTAAACTATACTTTCATAAAATCTATTCCTTAATTATTTAAAAAAAGACAGTTGATAATTCAGTGTTAAGTTAGGTTAGGTTAAAAAAGGTTAGTGTGCGGCATACACTTCCATTAGGAAGTGGGGTCCATTGTGAATACCTTCATCCTTAAAAATACCGCTGTCCTTCCCTATCTGTTGGGATACAAACGGGATCTTTTGGGAATTATTTGGTAAGGAAACTGTATATATTTCAGTGTTGATAACTTAGCTTTTTTTCAATGAAAAAACTTGTATATAGAACTTTCATAAATTTATTATTTTGAAAATAAGAGCTGATATTTCAGTGTTGATAAGTCACCTTTTTTGCAATTAAATATTTAATGCTTAAATGTAAAAATTATAGAGAATTTATAAATTTAATATTTTTCCAATCCAAGTTGATATTTCAGTTTCTTGTCGCAATGAAAAAACTTCATAAACTTGAACTCAATCACTAAAAAGCAGCTGCGCGTTCAAAATTACTTAAAAATCCCACACATTCAAACATTACTGTATATAAATATTTATGTATGTATTGTACATCTTATTGAGTTGAAAATTCTTGACGCGACTGCACAGCAAATAACTCATTAATATTTCTCTGAGCGTAATTGGTTGATCCATTAAGTTATCGCTTTTTGAACGCCTTAAGGTTTTTTACGACCGTGTGTTAAGTTTATGGGCAGCGTTATTGCTTTTTAGTTATTTCGTTTAAAACCTACTGGCATTGTTTTTCAGAAAATCCACTTCAGTTGTGAAAGTGTGTCGACTGTTAAAGTTTCGTTGCTCGAAATGGACGCATGGAAATTGTGCTCTCTGCTTTTGCTGTTGGTGGGGATGAACCAGGCCCAAAATACGACGGTATATGTTTAGTAAAAAAAAACTACGTACTCGAGTGAATTCATTGTGTGTGTACATCTTACAGATAAATATGGCTATGGCCGAGATAGCTCAACACTCGCAAGAAGTCATTGAAGATTTACTTAAAAGATTGAGGAAACCAGTCGATAACGATGAGAAGAATTTTTGTGCTGAACTTGAAAATTTGAAAAAAATCGATTTATACTACTTTCAAAAAGACGAACAATTCATAAATTTCGTTAACAAAGCAACAAGCATATTGAAAAAGTTCAAGTCTGCATTGCATGGGGAGAGCGAGTGGGATCAGCGACTAAGCGACATGGCCGAATACATAGATGATTGGTTGATTAAGCCGCTTTTGACTGATGATCAAAAAAAAGTACTAAATAGTTGCATGACTGCAGTGCGAAATGCATTGAAATCGCAAAATGCTAGCGAAAAAATTAGAACATTATCCAATGTACAAGCAGAAATGGATAGAACATTACTACAAATTATTGCAAGCACATTACCAACGATAACGTCTAATTCTACAGATTTCCCAGGGGAAGTTCCCAAACCCCCGAATATATCTGCCCTAGAAAAGCAATATAAAAAGTTGAAAAAACTTGCAGAAGAAATTAGAATAGAAATAAATAACAAACCCATACCGGTACCGACTACGGAAGATCCATTGGAGGCTATAATAAGAAATATAACCGAAATACTTGAGAATAGCAGAAGCTTTTTAGGAAAGAACAGGAGTCAAGTCAATGCCGTCGTTAAAACTGGACTGCCTAAAAAAAAATTTTAAAAAGAAATTGTTTATAATAATAAATAAAAATTTTTGCATATTGCATTGTATAAACAATTATAATAATAAATAAAAATTGCAGAAAATTGATTTATTTGATTTATTTCCTCGATATTCTGAGATCAAAGCTATGTTTATGAAAATTATCTCCAATTGATATTTCTTGGAATTTGGCAGTTTTGTTGCACTTTGTTGCTAAATTCTCTCAAGTGTAAAAAAACTGTGCTTACATACGTACATTTCCGTGCATACATTTCTACAGATTCGGTACACAGTTGTTGAACATAATACCAAACTTTATGAAACTATATTTGTCAACTAAAAGGTTTGTAAGAAAAAATATTTGGAGTTTGTTTGAAACTTCTAAAATCCCCCTCTGTGCGCCCCTGCACATGTTAGATACGCACATGTAGACAAATTTCCTATATATGTAGTAGTAAAAGTGCTGAAAGTTTTCAACTACTTATCATTCTGCATTAATATTACTCATACGCCCAGTCAACCAAACATTGCACGCACTTAGCTTGAACGAAGAGTAAAATAAATATGAATAATTAATAAATAAATAATTCAACTGAATCAGCTGCCAGGCTGATAAGTAATTACATACAACCACACATACATTTGTAAATTTTGGCATCAATAGAAAAACTGCACATTGATTAAAAATGAGCGCTATGTCCTTAAAAGTGTTTTTAGGTACTTTTAGAAAATTGCATATTTCATATGCTCAAAGCAACAAATATTTTACTGTGATTAGGTGGGTATTCAAATATTTTATGATGCTGGCAACACAGCAGAAATGCAGGAAGGCATCGATTGTTGTGTTGAATGAAACAACGTTGTTTAGATTAGGTTAGGTTGGGGTGGCTGCATCTTTAACCCTTCTGTTCGTGAGAAGGTCCCTGGGGACCTTTTCGATTTTCAAACTCTCATAACTTTTTATTGTTGTAGGGTAGAATATTCGAACCGTACATGTATTCCAAGAGAAAATTGTGCTAAAGCTATTAAAATTGGTTTCGAACTGATTCTAGGAATAGTTTAATTTTTATTGAGGTTTAACAACGTTTAGTACGTGGATTAGTGAAAAGGTCCCTAGGGACCTTGTACTACTATTTTCAGAAATAGCTAAAATTTGCACTAATTTGTCTGGCCAGACGAAAATAGCATGGGGCTAGGGTATGTATATAAGTATATATGTATATACACAAACGATGTTATTTATACATTGTTATCTACAAATACACTGTAAAAAGAAGGATATGATTATATAATTTTTTTAATTTTTTTTTTTAATTTTAACGTTTTTAGCCACTACTTATATTTTATTTTTTGTAGTTATATGTATCTATTTATATAATATGTAATATGCATATTTTGTTAAACTTTTTTTTCATGCAATGCATCTATGGCACTTGCGTGAAAGGCAAACGTGGTCATCACATTGCTGGCAACGAAATCCAGTTTTGCGGTGCTTGCAGGCCTAAATTCTTATGGCTTATAAAGGCTTGTTTTATGCATACTTAGTTTTTGAACATTTTACTTAATTTTACTTAATTTTCCATTTTTTAATATTCAACAATTTTTCGTCAGGCGAAGACGAAGATGTGCATAAATAAATTGACTGTTACAAAAATAATTCATAAACGCGCTTGCAAATTGTTTCGATTTGTTACGTTTTATATAGAGGGTTAAAGTTCTAAAGTTTCATAAGCCCAACCATATAAAGTTTCGATATTGAACAGTGAATCGAGTGCGGAAATTTGAAATTTGTGTAAAAGTAAATTATATCATATACAGTGTGTTTCACAAAACAGATTTGCCTGTAGAATTTTAAAGAAAGAGTGTTTCAAAATTGTATTCCTTGTTTACTGTTACACACCTAAATACCTAGTGCGCGATATAGTTAATATGCAGTCCATTCCCCATTGCTTTCTATAATTGCTTGACATCGTCTTACACAAATTCCGCTTAATTTTTTGGCATAGTCTGGAGGCAAATTCCTCCAAATTTGTTTAGGGTCGCAGAAAGCTGCTTGGTTGTGGATATTTTTTTCCACGGATGTTAGCATTCATAAAAGCCCATACATTTTCAATTTGATTTGCATCGGGACTTTGGGCAGGCCAATCTAGCTGTTGTATACCTTCTTTCGTTTTCCAAAATGTGCATAGGTGATTACGGTGTTTTGGATCATTATCTTCTTGTAGAATCCAAAGACTTGTATCCGGCCCCTAAAGTTTTACAGCAGACTTTAGCAAACATTTTTCATAAAGTTTAATCATAAATTTGGCGTCTAGATTTTGTGTAAAGATAGTCAAAGTGCCAAATCCTTTTTTAAAAAGCATGGACTTTTGTAGGGGCTTAACAGTCCGCTGAACAAATTTTTGGCCTTTAGCGATCCAAGCTTTCCTCCAGATATTCGAAACAACGAAAGTGGACTCATCCGAGAATATAACTTTACTCCAATCCCGAACCAAGTTTTCCTTTTCCCAAACTAGTCATTTTGGATATGAGTGTCAGTCAATAGCGGTTTGTAAAGTGCTCCTATTTCGAAATTAAGCACAAAAATAAAATGCTTATTACACCGCGCAGTAAATATGTATATGTATTTTAAAATTTACCATTTGATTGGTACCGTTATCATACACGGTAAAAAGTTTAGTCGAATTTCTTTTGTGGAACACACTGTATTTTTCTTCTACATAAGAAAATATTATATTTAACAAAAATTTAATTATCAATCAATCATTATTGTGCCCTTTTACTACTATATATAGCCTAAAATTAATAGCCAAAACCATCAAAACACACCCTATGAAGCAAAATGCTATACACTGCGTTATAGGTCCCTGGGGACCTTTTCACGACGCTAAGGCCAACGGACGACTCACTAATCGGAGGGTTAAGAGACACACATGGATGCTAAAAATCTGTAATCTGTGCTGAAAAGCTGTTTAAAATATGTTTCCAACATTGTTTTTTCAGCATTTGTATAACACACATTTGAAAGGGTTGATGGAAAGCAGAAGAGGACCTGCAGTTGGACTCCGAACGGCGGTTGTCAGTTGGCAGTTATTCTCTCACATTTGAAGGTCCTGTCATAAACTGCCGTGAGCACTGCTCATAATTCTCATCTACTTTCTGTGGATAGCAATACAAGTAAATAGACGAGTATTTAATCAGCCTGAACTAGGAATTGTGAGCTTAAAGAAAAACAAATCTTCATAGGATGCACAAACGACTCTTTGGTTGTGAGTGGGATTGTATTGTTTTATGGAAGTATGTTTATATAAAAAAATTTTAAATATAGTTTTTTTAGTAGTTTTAAGTAGTTTTAAGTATAGTTTGAAACAGTAAAAATTACTCATAGGAAAAAATATATCATTGTTTTTAAAAGGCTTAAATTGATTTATTGATGTTTGCTTAGAAAAAAAATATTTCTCAACAGTAAAAATTACTCATGGAAAAAAATATCTCATTGTTTTTAAAAGGTTTAAATTGATTTATTGATGTTTGCTTAGAAAAAAAATATTTCTCATATACATACATACATATCCTTAAGATTAGAAAGACCATTGCGGTCATATTGACATGTTTTTTCTTTTAAAATATCTGTATTTTCTTTAGTGTTTCTATCAACTTTTGCTTTGATGACTTTTCTTTTTTTTATCGGGTTCAACCATTAGTTCTACAATTAGGGTCCTAAAATTAGAATTAGCCAAATTTGATGTGTACTTTTCGAGATATCAACAGATATGTCTTTGTAGGTATGGAAAACTTGCACTCTTTCTAGTGTTAACACTAGAATGCCCGAGAAAATCAATACAACTGCATTGTTGTTTGCCATGCACTTTCTGAAAGAAAATATTTTTGTGTTTTTTACTATTTATGAGTCAAACATTTCAGTCAGTAAGTTTAAAGTCAAAGGAAATACAAAAATTTAAAATGTTGTAAAAATATGTTTACACCTAATTTGAAAAAGGATTCCATATTTCAATCAAAGGAAAATTAAACTATTCATTTTAATGTTCTAGTTTTGATCATTCCAGTGTTAGCAATTTTTATTATTTTATTATTATATATTTTTTTAATTTATAAATTTCATTTATGATCTTAGGTGGTACAAATTATTAATTATTAAATTATAATCGAACACAAATAAAAATAGAATAAATAAATAAATTGCCAAATTTATTTTTTGTTATATGAATAAATGAAATATGAATAAATGAAGTTACAAATTGTTCTCTTTCAGCAATTTTACAAATTTTTCCATAGAACATCACCAAAGTACGCTTTAAAGCAGATCTGAGCCATGACTGTTATTCTTCGCTTGGCTCACACTGCTTAATACTAAACAAATAAGTAGATATGTACTTTTAATTTATATTACATTTTATATTTCACTTTTAACTCCACAAGTTTTCTTGCTTCAAATTTTTCATCCGAACTTCCTCCGGCTTCAAAAACTCAACCAACATATTGAACCAAACACTGAGCACACAATTTGATATTCAACCAAAAGTGTGCCACCTGAATTGTTGTTGTTGCATATTTTTGCACACACATTTATTTGTTGAAATAACATTTTTAGCAATTCGATCAAATGTACACAACAAACAATATTTACCTCTGGCATAACAAATCATGGAATCCTGTAGGGTTCGCAGCCGTCCAGGCGCGCACACAACTTCTCTGTTTTTGTGTGTGTTGTTGTTGTTTTAGCGCTGCTATGTGATGTTTGTGAGCAGCACAATTTATTATATAAATTGAAATTTGCGTTGTTGTTTTTTTTTTCGGTTTCAACAACATAAACACTGCGCTTTCTACAACCACAATCACAGATATGATTGCGCTGAATGGTAACGTTGCAGCGTAAGAAACATTTCAAACTTTACAATTATATTTTCTAATATTTAATTTGATTTTTCAGACACTGCACACAGACGTCACAAGTAATAGTCGGCAACATCAGCAACAACAACAGCAATTGTTGCGCAAACAAATTCCAGCAATACTCCAGTGAATTTATGAGTTATGGCAAGTTTACACCACAAGCACAAAGCGCACACAAGCCGTAGCGGTGTATGTGTGTGTGTTTTGCTGGCTTATGTGCTCATGTGTGCGCGTTTATTTGGATTGCAATTTATTTATTTTTTTTTGTTAAACTTTTACAAAATTTCAGCGCTTTACAGTCACGCAGTGAAATCTGTTGTTTATACTTTTGTTGTTGTTTTTTGTTTTGCTGCCACTTTGTTAGCCGTTTAGCTGCAAATAAATTTTTACACTTAAACAACCGAACTTCTGACGCACGCAAATTATTTTCAATGCTCGCTAAAGCTTCGCTATAAAATTCGTCTAAATTATAAAATTTCCATTTGCGCGCACACACACAGACCGCACACAGTTTGTGTTGGCTAACAGCAACAACAATCGTTTAATTAATTTCATTCATTAGCACCGCTTGAGCGCATTGCTGCCAGCATTCGCATTCGAGTGTGCAATTGTATGTGTATGTGTGTGTGTGGGTTGCGTAGGCGAATGCTCGTACAAGTGTGCGTGTGTTTTTGATGCGCGATTTAGCCATACAATGCCCACTACACGTTGTGCAAATTTTCTATGTGTGTGTGTGTGTATTTTTTTACTTTTATTTTTGCAATTTTTTTTGGTAGTTTCAATTTTATTTTCTTTGGTTGATTTTGTTGGGTGCGCGAAAAAAACGAACGGCAAAAAATCACACACGAATTGCACTCACACACATGCAGTACCGTTTGTTCACATCTTCACGTTTTGACATCATCAAAGCAACTGAAATTGGAATACGCTCGGCTGCTGCAACGGCTGCCTTTTGGCTGCGGCGACGGCGGCAGTTCGCTTACAGCTTCCGTTGTGTATCCTTTCCAATTGCCGATGTGCTGTGCGCTTATGTCGTGGCTACTGTTTCGTCCTCGTCGCTGGCATCGTCATTGTCGTTGTGGCTGCCATTGAATTCGCCGCCAATGCTTCGTGCCGTGCTGCGGCGAAAATGTCCTGCTGCTGGCCAACCATTTTCCAATGAAAACCGAAACAAAAACACCAAACAAGTTGAGCTGCAATCGGCTTTGCATGGCTCTGGTTGGAAGCAAACGAACAAGAGCACAAATGGCAACAGTGAGAGCATAAATGACGGGAGAGCGCCTAGAGTTTGCTCGCTCGGCGAAATGGAGCACTGTGCTCTGGCTTTGGGTCGGGCTTGAAGGCGCCAAGAAAACGTTACATTTTGCTATGAAATTTCTTTCGGTGAGGTGTTTTAATATTTTTCTTTTAATTATAAATTTATTTTCGAAAATGTTTTTCTTAATAAATTGGATTATTACAACTCAAAAAATTTAAATAATTTACTAAAAATTAATTTTTCCATAAAAAAAATTAAACGTTCACTTAAAATGTATTAAACCATTATTAAATTTTTTTTTAATATCAATTTAAAATTTAGTATTTTTTTCTATATTCCTAAAAATTTTCTCAAAATTTACTATGCGCCCTAAAAACTATTTTGCGGTCATGCTAAAAAAGACTTCAATTGTTTAGTGTGACCTCTTTTTCGCTTCATAGCATTCATTGCATACGTTCTTCTTCTTCACACACAAAATTTCCCAGTATTTCTGGCTCACATTTTTTTTTTTTTATAGTTTAGTGGTTGTCCTGCTGCTCCTGCGAATGTCTACACTGCTAACAGGGTACATCAGGTGCTAGAAAATGTCTCCAATGGCCGTTAAATGAGATTTGTTTAAATAAATAAAAAAATATAAATTTTTGTAACGTTGAGCTCCTACTTCAGTTTTTTGGTAAAAATATGCTTTAAAAATTTAAAATTTATGAAAACTTAAAATACATGAAATAAAGTTGAAATAAGTTGATTAATAAGTAATTAATTTTGATTAAGTATATAATTTTGTTCATAATTTTAAGGACTCATTGTCAAGTAGAGGTATGGCCAAGTAGAGAGGTATGGTAACAAAAAAGTTCAAGGACTGTTGTCACTTTTGTTATACGGACAGCTCCGATACTCATCAGGGGGTGGAGGCAGGACTATGAGATGAAAGATGCCTTTATGAAATATTGTTTTTCAGGGCTAAGTTCAAATTCCAATTGAGTTCTATCTAAGAGAGTGATGGATCAAAAATAAAGGCATCTGCCTACACATAATCCAATGCCAGTGAAGCTTCATTGCACGCACTTAGTGTGTAAAATTATGTGAAATAACAGATGAACACAAAAGGCTCCTTTGTCGAAATATAAGTCATCCAAGTGAGTTTTTCTTTTCCTAAAAAATATAAAAAAGCAGGGACCGTAAAAATTAGGGACCGTAAATATAAAACTTATTTTCGATTTTTATTTTCCGCTTACCGAATAAAAATTATTTGTTGATTTTTTTGTTTTGATCAGAAAATAAAAATTATTTGTTGAGTTTTATTTTTTTGGGGAAAAATAAAAATTATCCGGTGAGTTTTATTTTTCACTTGCAGAATGATAATTTATTTTTTAGTTTTATTTTTTCTCCAGAAAATAAAAATTACGGGACGAGTTTTTGTTTTTCATTCAAAAATAAGCCTCATGTGGTAAGTTCAATTTTTCAAATTGTATTCTGAAAATTATTTTCTGAGTAATACTTTTCGCTCATGAAATAAAAATTCTACTATGAATTGTATACTTTTTCTATAAAGGAATGAATGCAAGAATGCGATTTTTCCCGATACCCACCCAATGTTGTGAATGTGTGTACTCTAGATCTCACTCTTGGTTGCATTATTCCTTACGGAAAAAAGAGGATTCGATTTGGGTCCCCTGAGCGCCGCTTTAGGCTTAAGAACTGAATAAAAAGTGATAGATATGGTTAGAGCCTCAAATCTTCTTTAGTTGAAGTTCAACTATTATCACAGAATCAATAGGAATTCTGTGATAATAGCATCTCTTGGACCACAGTTATTAGGTAACTGGATTCCCACCTCTTCTAAATTAAGTATTATTCTATCATAGAAAATCTCTACAAGAGAATCTCAGAGGCCTTAATGACTCTCTATAAACATTTACTTATGACATAAGTCAAATAAAAGATTTTCATTCTTCTTTATTGATGTCTCCAAAGTAAATGTTAAAATCTCATGTCTTTCTACTTGAAATTTAAATCAAAAATTCCCATATCTATTCTCTAATTGATTCGGCCAAAATAAAAAAATTCTCATGTATTTTCTCTGATCGATGATGCCAACATTAAAATAAAGGTTCTCATGTCTTTACTCACATTGAAGTCCTCAAAATTAGTGAAAACACGTTTCCTCTCCAAACTAAAAGAAAAATTTTTCGTGTCTTTCTTCTCATTGATGTCTCCCCAAAAAAGGCAAATATTTACTCTCACTAATGTAGCCAAACTGAAATTGAAAAATTGTCATTGTGTTTCCTTTCCTTGATTTCATCAAAATAAATGTAAAAATGCTCATGTATTTCCTTTCATTGCCACAGTTACAAAATTCTCGAGAATAGTAGGTTTTCTAAACATGTACAATTCGCTTTTCAGATTTGTTCTTTTCTTTTTTCTTTCTATTGTAGACCTCTTCTTACAGGAAAGCATTTCATTCAGTTTCGCCACAAAATTCTGTACTTCATTAAACACAGTAACGCCTAAAAATAGATTAAAAAAATACAAAATCATCAACGGAGAATAGAACAGTAGATTTTCAAAACATGTTCAATTCGTCATTTTTTAGAATTTTTCTTTTCTTTTTTCTTTCTATTGTAGCCCGCTTCTTACGCCAAAGCATTTCATTCAGTTTCACCACAAAATTCTGTACTTCATTAAACACAGTAACGCCTAAAAATAGATTTAAAAAATACAAAATCATCAACGTTCTCGAGAATAATAGGTTCTCAAAACATGTTCAATTCGTTATTTTTCAGAATTTTTCTGTACACTTGAAGCTCACTTGTAACGCCAAAGCATTTCATTCAAAGCCACCAAAAAATGTTGCTCCTTATTAAACGCAATACGCCTAAAAGTAGATTACAAAAATGCAAATTATTAAAAAAAAATCAGTTTGATTGAAAAAACTGTATACAATATTTCCAAACTATTTGAGCTGAGCGTTGGTATGAAAACCAAATAACAATGCACTCTAAATAAAGTTTGATCCTTTTGTTTTTGCGATTGAAGAAATTTTAGAAAAAAATTATAAATCCAAAAACAAAAACAATTTACAAAATAGAAACAAGATTAGATCGAACGACATCGAAATGAGTCGCTTTGGGCGCGGACGAAATCGTTTAAGCAAATATTTGCACATGACAGACGCTGAAACCGCTGAATTCTGCAGCGGCGACTGGACCGAAAATAAAACATTGTTCGTGCTGGTTTTTAATAGCTAAGCAGCGAACCAAACGCTACTCCTGCACAATCACACATGCGCAGATGGTAACCGCAAAAATCTATCACAAACGTGAGCCGCAGACCATCGTTGGCGCTTGTTGGCTGGTTGGCCGACTGTCGGGCGGCTAAAACAAACTATCAAATTGCGCAGCGTAGAAAATTGAAGCTTGTGTAACCAAAATATGCGCACACACACGCGCATACATACATACAAGAATATATATGAGTACAGATATGGGTGAGTGTACGCAGTTTTGGGGCTAAAAGGATTTGCAAAAGACAACAATGTCAACAAATGCTGCCGCCGCTGCCGACGACAACGACAACAATAACAACAACATTTAGCCGCTGACAACGTGCCTTGGCATAAATTGCCAAAATACATAAATGAAAAATTTCGAATAAAAAAAATCACACACCACTAACTTTCGATGGCTACGAAAATACACACACACACACACACACGAATGCAATTGAAAAATATGCAAAATCGCTGGATCGGGGGCACAAAACGCAATTTTCCATACTTTGCAATGTATCAGACTACAACAACAACAAAAAATTTACAACAACACTTGCAACTACTGCTGTCCGAGTTTCTTTTTCTATGCTGCGCCCAAAACGACCGCACAGCAACAATTTTCCCCCGTCAACTAGAAAACAACAACAAAGCGCTACAAAATTGCCGCCCTGACCCTCAACAGTTCAACATTGAACCAAAAAAAAAAAAACATCCAAAAGTTTTCTACAATTTATTGAACATTTGTTGGCAGCATCAAAGTGTTGAACTGCGATGCGTTGTTTTGTTGTTTGCTAGGTTGGTTGGGCCGCGGGGAATGGTGGGGTGAATAGGAAATTGCCATTTGTCATTTTGCTGCCAGAGCCGTCGAGTACATGTTGGTTGTTGTTGCTGTTGAGTCGCTGAACAAAATGTTCGATTAATAAAAAACTACTTTTGTGAAAGGATTTTTTTCGATTGAATATTTGTATGAGCCATGCAAATCGAATGAGGTTTGGAGACTTTTGATCGTTGACTGAAAAAGGGGTCGTGAAGGATCGATGGCAAAGCACAATACGACTGGACTGCGTTGATTGAAAAAAATTGCTTGTTGGTGTATTTGGTGGTGCCATGCATTAGATTCTCGTTACAGCTTGGCCATAGCATACTTCAGTGGCGCACACAAAGGGGGTTTCGGGGGTGCAAAACCCTTAAAAATAAATTTACCTTTCAAACATTTTGAGTGGCAAATATAGTTTCAACTGTTGCGTTGTGTTGAGTTTTGATGTGTTTAACCCATATCGGCCCAATGTTCGATTAATCGAACAGTAAATTTTAGCATTTTCCATCAATCTTTTTGGGCTGTTCTTTAAACTTTAAACGCGAACTTTTTGCATGAAAAAGGTAATTTTTTACATAATTTTAGATGTATCGAAAAACATAAAAAACAATAATATTTAAAAAAGTAATTATGCAGTCTTGTTAAAAATTGATCAAACTCTTAAAAACATATTTAGACTTTTCGCATAAAACCAATATTCTAGTCAGAATATATATTTATAGTCAGGTGTTTGATTAATCGAACGCTCGAAATATCTCGAAAACTAAAAATCGGAAAAATTGTTTGACCCCAAATTTTAATTCTACGACCTCATTTAACGCTAAAAAAGAGTGTTTCATTCGAATATTGACAAAAAAAATATCTCTGGGCCTATATGGGTTAAAAGTTGTGTACGAAACGCTCCAAAATGAAATCTTGTGTACGCCACTGCTTTACACATACTTCATACCGCACACTTCATACCGCACACTTCATACCACATATTTCATACTACACGCACACATCATTTCCTCATCACTTCACCTCATCGAGGTCAACTTTTGAGTTGTAAATTTTTCCAATAAAACTCTTTTGTTTCGATGCCTGCAAGCAACTTATCAGCAACAGCACAGCTTCACATTTAGCACACATCCTAAAAGTATGCTCGAGCAGTGCACATAACCTAAAAAGCCAAGCTTTTGTATAAAATCTAACCTTCAAAAATATTCCATGTTCACTCTTGGCACATTGCAATGCAAATTCTCATTTGCATTCGGTGTCGAGTGAACATTAAAGCACCTGTAGTGCCTCATTACAGTTTAATAGGTTTTCGTAAAATGCTGCATACTTTTTGGCGTATATGAATTTTTTTTGGAACACATACAGAAAATACACACTTAACGCACACGGTGCAGTTTATGAATAAATATTAATGCTGACCAAATTTTCAGAATGTACTAATGTTGTTGTTGTTGTTGTTGTGGTTCTTTCAATTTTTGAGGCCGCTTTGAAATCCATTTGACCTCGAAGCACTTTTGGCTTTGACCATTTCGTTACGTTTCTGTGGCTGAGCTGTTGATGTTTTCAATGCAATGTTGTACTTGTTGCGTCTTGTTGTTGTTTTTTTTGTAGTCATCATAAATTAGGTCAAATGCAAATTTTTGCCCAAAAATATTTTCATCATTTTGTGGTAAATGCAGCAAATTAAAATGTTTCAAGCAAGTGCACTCAGCAAAACGGTTGCAGGAGTTGGGGAGAATAGTGTGGCACGAACGCAGTTGACTTTGCTTTAGCACTCTTCATACCGATTCGTTGCCACTGCTGCACTGAAATGAAAATATGCGTTCAAAAATTTGTCAGCTTTATGTGAGATTTTAAGCTAAGAATTTCAAGTATTAAACAATAAAAAAAATACTGCAAGGAATGCAAAGAAGCTGGAAGTGATTCAGAAAAATTGTTGAATGATAGAAAAGATATTAAAAAATAAAAAAAAAATAAATAAATAGATAGAAAAGGTAGAAAAGGCATAGAAAAGCATGGCATGGACTTCGTTTGAGTCCTTAGCGGTACCAGATAGATGTCCTTAAACCTAAGAAAAATCATAGAGATCTACAAATATACGAGTACTTGTAGAGAACCTTAGTAGAGCGCTGAGTAAAAAGAAGAAACAACAAAGTATGAGTTATGTAAAGAAAAGAAATTAATTCCTTATAATAACAAAAACAATTTAAGAAAATTATCCTGAATATATAAAAAGAAAACAGTGAATGTAATGAAACTCAAAATCTTTAACACTAGAATGCCCAAGGGAGTCATTTTGACTACATTGAGGTCTTTTATTGTAAATAACTTTTGCTTACGTGACTTTTATTAGTTTTTAAAGCTAAATGGAATAAATAAATTAAAAATATTGTAAAAAAATTTTTTACCCCAATTTTGCTAAATTTACCTTAAATGCCCAAAGGTACTCATTTTGACTACCTATATACAATTTTCAGCAAATCTTACTGATAAAAAGACAAATATGCATCTTCAATTGCGAAATATGAAAATTTCAAATAATTGCAAATATTAAAAAAAAAAATATCATAGTAGGCTGTGACAATTCCCAAGTTTTTCAATCAAAAATTCACTCACAAAATTCATTCACAAAATTCCAAATTCCAAGTTTCGTTCAATTTTATCCCATTGATGTGTAAAGTACGCCATTATATTTTAGTGAATTTTCTTTGTAGACCATAAAAAATAAAAATGGAGTACTTATTTTAATTTGATATAATGTGCATTTATTCATATTTGCTACTTGAAAACCTATAAAATTAAAAAAAAGTCAGTAAACAATATGGTAGTCAAAATGACTACCTATGGGCATTTTAGGTAGGTCAGATTTTCGGGCATTCTAGTGTTAAAATAAAGAGTCAAAGATTTTTAAAATGAAAACTCACTTTTTGTGAAATCAACAGCCAACACTATTTTGAAAACAGAGGAAACATTATCACCAAAACGGAGTCAAAAATTGCAAAACATGGCATCAAATGCAGAATAAAATAAATAAACCAGAACTCCGGAAATGGTGAGAAAGGAAACCTTTTTGAATGACAAAAACAAATTAAATCCAAAGGAGAGAGCAGATTTGGAAATATGTAATTTAAATACTAAAACAACAAAAACAAGCACGAATAGATCAGGTAATGTCAGCAACTATACACAACACAACAGCAACAAATTAAGCAACGACAGCTGTCAATGTTGCTGCTACGGACAACATTGCATACCGATTAAGGATTGTGTGGTCTTGAGCTGAAATGTCGATGTGAGTGTGAAGTAAGATGTGCAGTGGCAAATATCTGCACATGTGGACATGAGTAAGAATTTGCTTATATCTATGTGAGCAGTGGCGCACATAGGATTTCATTTTGGGGTGGAGTTTCGCCTACAAACTTTGAGCACCATAACAGTTGAAACCATGTTTACTAACTAAAATAATATTTGGAAGGAATTTGAACTCGCAACACTCCCCTAGCGTATGCCACTGTGTGTTAGTGTTGTTCACAGGATATGCAGCACATTGTAACTGTAAACTGTAAATATTAATTCTGCTTTAATAGATAACAATAGGCACAGCAGGCTGGCTGCAGCATAAATCCGAAACCCAAGCAATGGTTGATGACTGAAGGAAAGGCAGAATAACATAGACAGACATACATGTATGTTAGTAAGGATAGGGAGGAAACGGGAAGCATGGCTAGCTTAATAACAGATAGATGGATCAAAATTGTGGTAGAATGAATAGTGAAATAAGCAAACAGTAATAGAACAACAAAGCTGGAATGAATGTTGGAAAGGACATAAAGCACCAAAAATAGGCACCGGCATAGTCAGAAAAATGGATAAACAGACATTCGGAACAGCTAATGAGTCCAAAAAAGGAAATGAGATGGACTGGTAATAAAATAGACAGGTAAAAGGATGGAAAGTTAAGGACGTCCTGTCCCTCCCTCCAACACTAAACTTGCTGATACAAAATATGGTATGCGTATGTCTATACTTGACTATGTATTCCATTACGTTCGCTTGAATCACCATCACAGCAACACCAACAAACAACAGCGATTGCCTAAAATGCATAACGACTAGTGTCCGACCGAAACCACTTTTTTGGGCCGAAACCGAAACCGGAACCGAATATTCGGTTTTTTTTTAATATTCGGCCGAAACCGAAACCGAAACTTTCTAGTTGAAATAAAAATCACCATATCAAGCACTTTTTTCAACAAACGAATTTTACATTAAGTAAATAAAGAACAAACAAACAAACAACAAAAATAAATAACTATTTATTAATAAAAACAATTTATTCATTTTTTAAAAACATAAACATGAAAGAATCACCCTTTCATACCTTACTCGCTAATATTCAAAATTAAATAATTTAATATTATATGCTAACAAAAAAAGTTTATTTACATTGCTGGCATCTAAATTACTTCTCCTTTCACTATATATCTGCTACACAATAAAATGTAAAAAATGTACTAGAAAGTTTCGGTTTCGGCTATTCGGCCATTTTTTGGCCGAAACTGAAACCGAAACCACTTATTTGGGCCGAAACCGAAACCGAAACCGAATATTCGGTCGGACACTGATAACGACACATTGAAAATTTTCACTCATTACCTGCAGTATTGTTGTTTTTGTTGTTGTTGCCAAGATGTTTAAATATTACTGCATACTGTAATGTAAATCAGCAACAGGACGAAGCAGCAGTTGCTTCGACTATGTGTTGCTGAAATGCTTGTAGGCGTAATTGAATTTTATAAGCTGAAAAATTTTACGATTTAAGCACATTTACTACACAACAACACGCAATTAAACACACACAGACACAAAACAAAGTTACTGTTAAGCCTTTAAGTTGTGCGATCAATTGCAGCTCATAATTTGACACATGGCACTGTTGATGTTGCATTGTTTAGTTGTGTAGGTTGTTGCTTTCGTTGTTGTTATTTTATAATCAGCTATTTTTTATTCAGAAAATAATAGTTAATTGCAGTTACTGACTTTCTTGTTAAGTATTTGCCTTCGTTGAGCAAGCTTTTTGCCAATATTAACTCTTCCTCTCGAATAAAATGTTGCTTAGTATTAAAATATAGAAGAACTCAGCTAAGAAAAAATTGTCCCTATATCACTGACAGGCAATTTTACACACAAACAAATTGATATGCCCGCAAAACTAGAGGCCAGGTATGGCAAAACTGCGTTTTTAGTTTTTTCTCTGCCGTCAGGATTTAGTTTAAAAGGATTTTGCAATTTCAAGGACATTTATAAAATTTATAAATTTTGTAAATTTTATTAAATTTAATTTTTTATTAATTTTTTTTCTGACCTCAAAATTTTTGTTAATGACTGCTATTTCAAGGACATAAAATTAAAGGGGAAAATCTCTAGAATTTTATAAAATTTAATTTTTTATTTTTTTTCTCTGATGTCAAAATTTTGTTTGAAGGACTTTGCTATTTCAAGGACATACATATGGGCATCAAATTAAAGGCGAAATTCTCTAGAATTTTAGAAACCTTAATTTTTAATTTTTTTTTCTCGGACGTCAAGATTTTTTTAAGGACTTTGTTATTTCAAGGACATAAATATGGACATAAAATTAAACGAAAAATTCCTTAGAAATAAAAAAAAAATACTTTGTTAGTTTTTGCCTCTGACGTCAGGATTTGTTTAGAAGTACTTTTCAAATTCAAGGACATAAAAAGGGGCACCAAATTAAAGGAGAAATTCTCTCGAATTTTATAATATTTAATTTTTTTTCTCTGACGCCAAGATATTTTTTTAAATATGGGCAACAAATTAAATGGAAAATTCCCTAGATTTTTTAAGGACTTTGCTTTTTCAAGGGCATAAATATGGGCATCAAATAAAAGGGAAAATTCTCTAAAATTTTACTAAATTTAATTTTTTTTCTCTGACGTCAGGACTGTTTTAGAAGGACTTTGTTATTTCAAGGTCATAAATATGGGCATCAAATTAAAGGGGAAATTCTCTAGAATTTTATAACATTTAAGTTTTTATTTAGTTTTTCTCTGAGGATTTTTTAGAAGAACTCAAGGACATAAATATGGGCATCAAATTAAAGAAGAAATTTTCTAGAATTTTATAAAATTTAATTTTTAGTTTTTTTCTCCGACGTCAGGATTTGTTTAGAAGAAATCTACAATTTCAAGGACATAAATATGGGCATCAAATTAAAGGGGAAATTCTCTAGAATTTTATAAAATTTATTAATAATAATATTTTAATTCTTTTTTCTCTGACGTCAAGATTTTTTTAGAAGAACTCAAGAACATAAATAGTGGTATCAAATTAAAGAAGAAATTTTCTAGAATTTTATAAAATTTAATTTTTAGTTTTTTTCTCTGACGTCAGGATTTGTTTAGAAGAACTCTACAATTTCTAGGAGATAAATATGGGCATGAAATTAAAGGGGAAATTCTCAAAAATTTTATAAAATTTAATTTTGTTTTTCTCTGACGCCTAGATTTTTTAAAAGGACTTTGCAATTTCAAATGAAAGGGAAAATTCTCTTGAATTTTATAAAATTTAATTTTTAGTTTTTTTCTCCGACGTCAAGATTTTTTTTTGAATGACTTTGCTATTTCAAGCACATAAATATGGGCATCAAATTAAAGGGAAAAATCTCTACAATTTTATAAAATGTAATTTTTTATTTATTTTTTATCTGACCTTAAGACTTTTTGTGAAAGACTTTGCTATTTCAAGGACATAAATATGGACATCAAATTAAAAGAGAAATTCTCTGCAGTTTTATAAAATTTAATTTTTATTGATTTTTTCTCTAAACTCAATTTTTTTTTGAAGGACTTTATAATTTCAAAGACATAAATATGGGCATCAAATTAAAGGGGAAATTTCTTACATTTTTATAAAATTTAATGTAGTGGTGTGCAAGAACGAATAGGTATGGAAAATATCCTTTTAAAAATTTATCTTCGAATATTTTTAGAAAGTTCTAATAGTTTTTTTTCTTCATATATCTTAGCGACTAACATGTACACTACCACATCTTCGAATTTCGTCCTTTCAACATTATTGGATTGGGATTTATTAATGTGCTAATCAAATATTTTATGCTTGTCGTACACTCCAATATATTTTTAATGTGTAATTCGCTCGCATTCGTAACATGCAACTCGCTTTTGGCAATTCGTTACTCGTTATTCATCATTTTCTACTCGTTATCGCTTTTGCCACATTCGTTATTGTTCTTAACGTTTCAGTTGTTGTTGTCAAGTGCACACACACACATAAGTGCACTCGATGCAGCGCATTCACTATGTATGTACTATGTCAAACGCCTAAAAGTATGCACAAATGATAACCGCAAAATGCCGCACCATTCACCGTTTTGTACCGCATACTCGTTGCGAATCGTTGCGTTTATTTGTTGGCGCTGGCAGCGTTGCGGTTTTGTGCCGCACATAAAGCTGACATTCCATGCGAATACACACACACGCACACACAGAGTGCCGCCTCCATCCACAATGCGCTAATAATTTCCGCATTATGTCTTTTCATTAGCGCGCCGCGTACGGCCGCTGCTGCTGTTTTAAATGAAATTAACGCATGCGATTTTCCATTTTCATTTTAATCTAAAAACCGCGTGCTGCCACACAAACACACACACACACAGTTGCACAAATACTGCTGCCTGACAAGACTGGTCGCCGCACAGCGCAACGCAACGCGCCGCTGCCGTTGCCGCTTCCGGTGCTCATTTGATTTTCGCGCTGCAACCGACAAATAACATCCGGCGCTATTCAGACTGCACTGGACAAGAGAGCACACGAGCGGTTTCAAGGGGAGGCGGGGCAGTGCTCATATCTGCACTTTTGCGTTTGAATGGCATAATGTGAAAATTAGATGCTCACACCAAGTATCCTTTTTATTATACGAGGATGCGTGCGTTTATTTGTCAGTTAGATAGTGTGTGAGAGAGAGGGAGAGACAGAGAGTGGGAAAGAGATAGCCAGAGTATTTTTTATTTTTAAATGAGGTGGTGGGCTAACAATAACAATTTTGCATGTGAACTGGTCAAGTTTTGATTGTGCGCTTCAGTGAGCTGTGGCAAATTGCATCAGCATCAGCATTGGCAGCGTCATCAGCATCAATGCAGCGGCGACCGTGGCAATAGTAGCCGTAACGCTGACGGCAACATGCGCACCAACCGTTAAATTGCCAGTATTTATTGCCAACATTGCGCATTTGAAACGAAGTGCCATGCCGAAAATGTGTAGCCTACTTTCGGGCGCCTAATGTGCGCACGTTGGCGCGACTAAGCGCGATTATCGCTGCGCGCACAGGTGTAGCTTACTTGCGCAAAATCAGCGAGAATATTTTTTTATTGAGGGGAATAGAATGTCAATTACAAGTGCGCGTTGACTTTGATGCGCTTTGCCTTGCGGTCGAGGAGATTTTGGCGCAGTAGAGTCGAGCAAATTACAAATTTTGAAAATAGCTGAAGTAACAATTTCACGTGTAATGGGTTAACAGATGTTGGATCATCAGAGTTAAGTAGTTTGTGAAATACAAACTTTCGAAGCAGATGGAAGGAAGTACCATTTTTAGTGCAAAAAGAAACTATTACTTAAAAAAAACAGAAGAAAGATAAGATAACAGAAGATAGATAATTTTATGATTTTGTTTGTCAACGGGGAGCCCAGAAAATAAAAAAGCGGTCTTCACTACTCAACTACGTATCAGCATTTCCTAAACCAATGCAAATAACTGTTTTAAATTTTCACCTTGTTTCTAGTAAAATTCTCCAGCTTTCTAAAATGGGCCAATCCGGTCACTACGACAAAGGGGAGTTCAGAAAAATCAACAGAAACAGGTTTTAATTGGCGCTGCTACTACATATCAGCATTTCTCTCTAGCGTGGTTCTTAAACCAAAAGAGATAACTGCCTTAAATTTTCACTTTATTTTTATTAGAACTCTCCAGCTTTCTAAAAATGTGCCAATCCGGTCGCTACGTCAACGTAGAGTCCAGAAAATTATTATAACAAAAGCTTAATTGAAGACGGGTCAGCATTTCTCTCGAGCGTACCAGAAGAGATAACTGCCTTAAATATTCACTTAACACTTTTTGTAGTAGAACTCTCAACTTTCCAGAAAGGACTTGATCCAGTCGCTATGTTGATGAAATTTTCGAATAAACAACGCAAGTCGACTGTCAATTCAACATCATATTTTAGCTAAAATCATAACATTTGTACAATTGAGAAAGTAATTCTTCTCAAGGACCGGACTTTCTAAAATCTGGTATTTAAATAAGTCTGGGTTAAGTTCTTTGATGTTGAGATTCCAGGAACCGATTATCATAACGGACTCACTGACTCATCATGAGCGAACCGAAACCAGTGGCTTCAAACTGGAGAACGGTTTTCCAAATTGAAAATTATTTGACAAATATTGTTTTTTGTGTTAATCAAAATTTGACAAAAATAAAAATGGACTAAAAATTGATCTCGAAAAAAAATATTCTTGCAGAAGCATGAGTTAATACCTTTAAATGTTACGTATTTTTCTGTTTTTTGTATTTACAAATTTTTAAGCAAAAACAGTTTATTGCGAGTAACATAAGTCAAAGACATCAAACTTAATTAAAATACTTAAATCCAAAACAAATTTGCCATGTATTTTCAATTATTTAATCATGAAAGTTTGATGAGATCAAAAATAATTTAAAAGTTTATATAAAGAAACATTTTATATGAAAAATCATGACTTCAAACTTGACGAAAATGCTTCAAATCAGAAATAATTTGACGTGAATTTTTACTTTTATGATCATTAAAATTTGACAAAGTCAAAAATGGGCTAAGAGTTAATAAGGAAAAGCAGTTTATTACGAAAACATGAGTCAAAGGCATCAGAATTAATAAAGATACTTCAAATCAGAATTAATTTGACATGTATTTACAATTTTTTGATTATCAAAGTTTGATGAGGTCAAAAATTAGTTAAGAATTTAATGAGGGAACACTTTATAAAAAAAACATGAGATAATGATTTCAAACTTGATGAAAATGCTTCAAATAATTTGACGTGAATTTTTACTTTTATGATCATGAAAATATGACAAAGTTAAAAATTGGTTAAGAGTTAATAAGGAAAAGCAGTTTATAACGAGAAACATGAGCCAAAGGCATCAAATTTAATAAAAAAAACTTCAAATCAGAAAAAATTTGACATGCATTTTAAATTTTTTTATTATCAAAGTTTGATGAGGTTAAAAATTATTTAAGAGTTTATATGAAGGAACATTTTATTTAAAAAATATAATAATTTGAAACTTGATGAAAATGCCTTAAATCAGAAATAATTTGACATGTATTTTACACTTTTATGATTATTAAAATTTTACGAAATCAAAAATGGGCTAAGTAAGAAGAACTACTTTATTTGGAAAAGCACTTCAAATAATGATTTCAAACTAGATGAACATAATCACATGAAATCAGAAATAATTTAACAAATATTTTTAATTTTTTAATTTTTGTATGATTATCAAAATTTGACGGGATCAAAAATGGGCAAAGAATTTATATGTTAAAAAATATTCTATATGGAGAAACATAATTTTATGGACAATTTGAGTTCTAACTTAGTGAAATGAATTAGAATCATAAATAATTTGACACGCATTTTTCTATTACTTTTTAAATCAGCATAGAACGGGATGAAAATGGCTTAAGAGTTTGTTGAAGAAATATGATTAAGTGACTAATTGATTGACTTCAAATATCAAATGAGTCAGAAATCCACACTTTTTGGTGTTTTAAATTTATTTCTAATTTATTAGGAAATAAGTTGAGATTTCATATCAAAAGACGTGATTTGAAGGACTAAACAAAATGGTTTTGACAAAATTCAAATTTATTTCTGGCAAATATTCAATTAAAACAACATCTGGACATTTCTCAAACGTCTTTTTTGTCTTTTACATTTGCAGCCACTTTATGCCAATTACACCACCCACTGGCCAAATCAATATCCTAAATCGCATACTGCACTTTGATCTCATCCATAAGGCCAAAAAGCGTTTCTAAATCGTACACTCGAAGGTCGCAGCCAACACTTCGTTTGTAAAATTTGTAAATTTTACACGTACACGCCATAAAATGCCATAAACAAGCAACTTGCAACTAGTTGATTTTGTTTTGTATTTTTCCTACACATATTTGAGCTCAAAAGTCACATACCAACAATGCATAAATTATGCCAAAAATAAACGATAGCAACAAGAAAAATGTACAAAACTGCATACAAGAAAATTTACTCGCAAACTAAGCGAGATATTTGCATGAATTTTGATTTTTCGCTACGCACGAATTGCAAATCGGGAAAATGTGTGTGTGTGATGTATGTTTTTCTGCTATTGCTTGCAGTAGTACTACTTAATGTTGTTGTTGTTTTTGCTTCTATTATTGCAACTGTTGAAACGAGCAGACGTTTGACTTTGTGCGTGCTTTGCTTAGCGCTGTTTTGCTTTGCTTTGTTTCGTGCCGTTGCCGTTTGTTTATTGCCGGTTGTTATATATATGTGTGTGCGTTTGTAGTTGCTTTCGTTGTATGGACTCATATTTGTTGTTATTGCACTTATGAACATTATAAACAAAGTTTTGAAGGCATGCAAAATGGCGCTGTGTACTAGTGAACTGAAAATACATACACACACACACAAACAGTCTCAGACACAAACACATAGACTCATTGCATAATAATTAAGCAAACGCCTGGCAGCCAGTGCGAGTGGCAGCAATGCCAGGAAGTGCTTCAATTTCCGTTTATGGAAAATGCAAAAATTACAACAAACGTCAAAGAAATTCAGCAAAGTAAAAACTTTAACATTAAAAATTTATGAATAGTTCTGTGTATACGAAATTTTCAAATGTGTTTTCGGGCAAACACTTAATTTGTTGTATCATAATTTAGCGAGAAATAAAATTTAAAAAATTAGAATTTTTTTTAAATATTTTTGTGATAAAAGCTTCGTGGAATTTCAAAGAATAATAAGGGTGGAGTTTTGTTTGTTCATCTAGTTGGGCGTTTGACTAATTTTACTTTGAAGAGAATTGATCAGATGTTGCCATGCCTCTCCAGGGCTCAAGAGGCCTGCTGGGCAAGCTGCCTGAATTCAAAAGGGGCCAGTCAGGTCTCCTTTCTTTGTCTAATTGGGTTCTTGCTCACTGCTGTTAATTTATTTATTTTAATTTGAGCAGAGCTTATTAGCTTCAAAGTTTTTCTTCAGCACTTGCGAGCTCTACTTGGCAATCTACCACTGCACAATAAGTTGGTTCCACTTCAGGATTTCTTTGCAATGCTGCGTTCTCCTTAGCGGGGAGCATCACCTATCCGGTTCTATATCTGTCTTCGACTTTAGATATTTGGCGAATCTTTTTCTGCTTTACTGAGTAAATTTGTATTTAGTTAAATAAAAAGTGGGTTCCACTTCAAGACTTCTTTGCAATGCTGCCTTTTTCTTAGCGAGGAGTATGAGCTATCCAGTTCTATATTTGTCTTCGACTTTAGATATTTGGCGAATCTTTTTCTGCTTTACTGAGTAACTTTGTATTGAGTTAAATAAAAAGTGGGTTCCACTTCAGGACATCGACTTTAGATATTTGACAAATCTTTTTCTGCTTTACTGAGCAAATTTTGTATTAAGTTAGATAATGGGTTCCACTTCAGGACATCTTTTCAGAGGTGCCTTCTCCTTAGAATATCATGAGCTATCCAGTTCTAAATCTGTCTTCGGCTAAGATATTTGCTGCTGCTTCTTTTTTGCTTTACTAGGCAACTTTTGTATTAAGTTGGATCTCGAATCTCCAGATTACTGAAGTGTCTTCTAAGCTGAGATCATAGCATCCTGCGAAGTCTCAGATTGGCTTAGGGTAAACGAGATATCAGCATGAGATATCCTTAAATTTGGACAGCCAATCCAATCTTAGGATTCTGGATGCAGTCACAATAGCATCAAAGACTGTGCTAAGCTGCAGAAAATCCCTTAATAAGATTCATCTATACTGGGTTCCGTAATATAGGAATATTCCAGGGATCTGTAGAGCAGACAAGCTCGTTCGGCAGGATACGGCTGAGCAGCTACGTCCAGAAATAATGCTGATTGAAGTCTCTCTTTAAACCTCAAAGAGACTAATTTAGCTCAGATGGACTGATAACAACGCAAATCTCCTTGCGCACCAAATTTTACCAACATTAACCCTCCATTACTATCGTCTATTATACTAACGCCATTACTAACTATGGGTGTAATCCACCCACAACTTTTGATTATCTGTTTTACTTATACATTGAGGTAAAATAAACAAAAATAAAATTTTTTCGTAATCAGAACATCGTAACATGTAAAAAATAAAATAAATTATTTAATTTTGTTAATTCATTTATTTAATATAAACATTTGTTTATGTACATCTCATTTCAAGAAAAAAAAATATGAAATAAAAAGTTGTATTGGTAAAATAGCCACATATTGCACAATATTTAAGCTATGTTTCTTGGGCTTAGTGATTTAGAAAGCTAAAAAAATAAGTAATAAATATTTATTTAATAATTTTTTTGGGACCGAGGTAAAATTTTGCGTAAAAACTCAAACAAAAATCAACAATATACCTGCTACTTTTAAAGGTTACACCGTGCGACAAAAATCAAAAAATTTCCAAACACACGAAAAAATCGATATACTCGCAAAACTAGGGTACAAACAAAATGTAGTAAAACTGCGTTTCTTGTTTTTCTGTCTGACGTCAGGATTTTTTTAAAGGACTTTGAAATTACAAGGATATGTTTATTTCAAGGAATTATTTTAAAAATTGAGCGCATTGAAGAATAACAATATTGGTATCAAATGAAAGATAAAAATCCTTAGAATCTTGACAAATTTAATTTGGTGCAAAAGGACGAAGAGGTATTGAAAATGTCCTTTTAACTTTAAACTAAACTTTATCCTTGAATATCCTTGGAAATTTCCAATATTTTTTTTGTTTTTAATATATCTTAAGGACTAATATGTACACTACTACATCCTTGAATTTCGTCCTTCTAACTTTATTAGTTTAAGATATAACAAATTTAATGTTATAAAAATTTTGTTACTGGTCCTAGAGCATAATTTTTAAGGATTTTCTACTAAGTAAACTAAGTAAATGGTCTATACGTTATTTAAAAAAATTGTCGCCAAAAAGAGAATAAAAATATATAAATGTATTTTATAAAAAATACAACTTCATTACTAATAATGGGTGTAACACACCCAGTGACTTTTTAAAACAATTGTATAAAAGCATCAGCTTTATTTATGCAACTGCAATGTACTCTAAAACCTTCCGAAATATGCAAATGTGGATTACATTATAACTTTATGTTGGATATGGTTAAAAAATCTATATTTTACTAAGAAATTGAACTCACAGGGTGGATTCCACCCTGACGATAGTAATGGAGGGTTAATTGGTACCCACGTAAGATGGTTGGGGCTGTTTTCGAATGACTTCTGTTGCAGATTATGGGCGAGAAAGAGAAAGAAAGTAGCCTTCATATGCTATGCACTTGTTTTGTTTCATCCAAAAGAGGAGTCCATCCTTCTTCAACTTCTTCTTCGATAATCTGGGACATCTGGCCGATAGGACTTTTCGTTGTCTTCTAAACTTCCTAACAAGTTCTAACTGGTTCAATAAGTGAGCGGTCGCTGATAGACTGCATGTGGTATCACAGTGGGCTTTCATGGCTTAAGTGGGCTTTGTCTTGGAGCAGCCACACCTTCCTGCCTACCTAAAATTGTTTTAAGCCAAAAGCGAAGCAAAGTATTTTTTTCAAACATTAATTTACGAAAACTTTCCATCAAACTTTCCATCCTTGGAAAAGTATTTAAAACCAATAAGTATGCAAACTCATCAAACATCATTGAAATTTTGCCAGCACAAATTTCTTTATATAAAAAAAGTTTAATTTCGTAAAAGTGCATTGCAACCAAATTAACTTGCAACTCTCTGTGTCTCATGTGAACCGTCGAAGACAGCCATCTCAGCTCTCGTTTGCCTTCGATACATAGCCAGCTCTCTGTTCAGTGTCAGCCTCAAAGTGCTGGCATGTGCTACGAAACGTTTTACATAACACATTATATGAACCGATCCATATGTATCTAGTTTTCTGTGCATTTGTGCATATTGGCGTTGTTGTTGGATTTTAATTAAAATTGCATTTTCTGTTCGGCAACTAGCTGCGCACATCGTAGCAAGCAGTCATCGTCAGATTTTCATCAAAAACGTCTAAACGTTTTAATTAAAAGCAACCGTGGCGGTTGAGTAGTTGCATGACAGTTTGGGCAAACGAGGGCCAAAGGCGCCATTGGACTGCACGGCTTACATATGAGCGCAAACACGGACGCAGTGTGGCAAACCGAACAAAGTTTGCCAGCAATGGCAAACACAAATTTTCCTCTCACTCATTTGCTATGGTTTTCGTTCAAAAAGGGCGCACGGAGTGGCGAATGTGGCAGGGACGCGGAGAGCGCATCAGTTTCACAGGCAAGTTGGAAAATGATGGAGAGTAGAGAGAGAAAAAATATTTGATGATTTTTTTTTAGAACAAATTATGAAAAGATAGAAGAAGGAAGTGCACTGTGAGTAAAGAAAGAAAAAATGATTTGCTACTTCTACTTTTTTAGGTGAAAAAAATTTTATTTAAAAAAAAATTTAAAATTTGACTAATAAAAATTGATAACATATTCATGATTATATTTAAAAAATGTGTTCAATAATTTGTTCCAACAATTTGCACTTGCAATTAAAATTCTAATAGAAACCGCAAACTGTTGCCACTACATAAATTCCAATTGTACACAAACACAAACACACACCCACACAATTAGAAATTTGCTGTTTTTCAATTTGTCAAAAAATAACACTATGAATTTATTACAAAAAATTTATTAAATTATTTGACTTTAACCAGTCACAAACAAATGCAGACTGTAGCTGATTTTTAGGCATTAATTTTAAATTTGAAATTATTTATATTTCAATGTGTATGTATGTGTGTCGCTCATTGGCCATGCCATCGCTTTGAGATTTCACGCGAATTTTTGGCAACAAATTAAAAATTCATCTGTTTACCCAAGCGGCCGCATACCTTCAGCTTCATCCCCTTATCGCCATCCAGCGACTGCCAATGCCAGCATATTTCGAACGTTTCAACAGCAGTTTTTATCAATGTTGCCTATCAGAAATTTACATAATGTTTATGACATTTTAATAAAACTAGAAAATCATATGTAAACACGTGTAATTAACAACAACACAAACACTCATGCGCCCAAATGCACACAGCGCATGTGTCTGCGTCTGTGTCTGTGTGAGCACGAAGCAACAATTTATGCACGCTCGAGTTGTCAAAGCCTACAAAACTGCCAAACAGCGCAGCAAATGTCAAATGACACGCTGCGCAATTATGCAAAAGAGCACAGAAGCAAAAAAAAAAACAACAACAAAAACGTGTCACTAGCGGTTAGGCAATAACACATTTTGATATGCATTAAAAGATAAAAAGTTGCACATACGCACACACACAAAAAACGGTGGGCTACAACAAATTGCTGTGTTGTAATACATTAGCCGGAGTGTAAATTGAAAAATTCCAAATTATTTTATGAGCCTTGTATGTATTAGTTTTTGTGTCATTGCGTAAGTGTGAGTGAGCTTCTGTGTTTGTTTACCTGTAAGGCAGGTGGGCGCATTTAAAAATTTTAAAGTACGCTTCTAGGCGCCTAAACTGGTGTAAGCCAGAAATCGCAGGAAGCTAATCCACTAATTGTGTGAAATGTAAAAGCAGACAAATTTAATTAACCAGTAGAAAGAAAGTCTAGAGCCTATAAATAGAAACTAAATATAAATCAATTTTGCATATATCTATAAACAGTTTTTCAATCATTAACAGCTCGTAACACTCACAAATTAATCGAACTGCATTCACTTTGTAGCCAACTTTGCTTAACTCCAGTGTAACAAGGCCAAGCAAAAGTCCTGCGAGTAGGCCAAACAAGTGGGTAGAAGAAGTAATGTGAACAGAAATTCTAAATAATTTAAATTTCAATTTAATTTACATTCTTTCATGGTAATAAAATTGTAAAAAAATCAAAAGAGTAGCTAAAATAAATAAGCAATAAAAATCAAGGTGCGTCAGCCATGAAAAAAAATTTTAAAAGTGTGAAGCCTATAAATAGAAACTAAATATAGGTAAATAAATTTTATATATATGACTAAAAATTCTTTCAATCATTAACAGCTTGTAACACTCACAAATTAATCGAACTGCATTCACTTTGCAGAAAAATTTGCTTAAATCCAGTGTAACTAGGCCAAGCAAAAGTCCTGCGAGTGGGTAGAAGAAGTAATGTGAACAGAAATTCTAAATAATTTAAATTTCAATTTAATTTACATTCTTTCGTGGTAATAAAATTGTAAAAGAAATCAAAAGAGTAGCTAAAATAAATAAGCAATAAAAATCAGGGTGTGTCAGCAATGAAAAAAAAAATTTCTAATTTAAAAAGAAATTAAATAAAGAAGCAGAAAATTGTTGCAGGGCCGCACTTAGTGCTTCTTTAAATGGGAACGTTGTCCTCAGTGTCACAAAGGATTTTATTTCAGGCTGCGTACAACTTTTGAACTCAATTCCATTTGAAACCATATTTTGCACCAGCAATTTTTGTATTTTTAGAAGAGGTGATTTCAACACCTAAACCTTCCCCCCTCCCCTGTGTGGCTCACCTGCTAACTTAACTGCCCATAACAACTCGTTACTGGGTTACGGCCTGTAGTTCTCTTCAGGCGCCTCTGGTTTGCGAGCGCCTTCCCCAGCTGGCCACAATAAGAGGCGATACGGTCTCCTCAACTTGGTCCTCTCAACGCAGATACGGTCCTTCCACCGAAGACACAATTTTCCTCTTTGTCTTCGACCTCCAACTACCACATCAAACACATTTTTGCCGCAACTTCCAAGACGTAACCAAGCCAGCCTAGCAGCTGTGATTCGCTTTGCCATAGAATAAAAAATAAATAAATAAAAATTAATCTTGATAACAAAATTCGTATAAGATTTGATGAACTACACAGTGCAACACTAAAAAAAGGGACAGGGTCAAACATGTCTCATTCGAGAGAGGACCTCAGTAGATGAAAAAGTGTTAGAGGATTTTTCCCGGGATGTTCGAGTTTTTTTTTAAATGCTGACACTTTTAAAACATCATATCTCTTGACTCAAATGAAAGCTAGTGATATGAAGTCGAAGAAACAATATCCTTTTTTGACAAATTTTATGAAAAAGGACATAAAGGACATTAACTAAATGTTTATCCTTGAATATCCTGAAAACCGTGAGAGCTAAATTTATATAAGTGAATTCTGCTAAAAAAGCATGTTTGCCCTTGTCCCTCGAAATTTTTTTTTAATTTGTTGCACTGTGTTATAAGACTTGATGAATTGAAAATGACTGTAAACAGGCTCCTACTAGAGTTTTCAGTACAGGGTTTTAGTTTCAGAGCTCTTAAAGAATCTAAGTTGGTTTGGTTGCATCAAAGGAAAATTCAGACGACAGCTAGTATGATTCAACTTTTTTGGGAAAAAACCATATAAGACGACCGTAGAGGACAATAAGATAGCCACAAATGTCTTCCTATTGTAATAATGTAAGATATGGACAGGTAAAAGAACCAATAAATAACAGACAAAGATTTATGGATCATCGCCATAGGCAGGTTGACCAAAACATAAGACCTCTTCATGGAAAAGTGACCTAGTTTTCATGAAAAGAAAATTGAGTGAGTATAAGTTGACGGACGGCACCAATATTTCCGGATGTTGACATTAACACTTCAGTTAATGTCAACAACCATACAATGTTGCTGAGGAGCGCGTTTTTTCGGCTGTTGACACTAACTCTTCGGTTAATGTCAACAACCATACAATGTTGCTGAGGAACGCACTTTCGGCAAAGAACGCTGGCAATGCGTCTGCGACTAATTTCGCAACGCATTGCGGCGTCCGCTCTTTTCGGACAGAAACGCTGACAGGGCTGCAAGCATCGATTTCGCAATATCGATTACGCAGCGCTGTTCAGCGACGAGCTTGGGCTAGTTCGTAAGAAGATTTTAGCTGGTAGTTTAGTTTAAGTTGAGCTTTCACGAATAAAGTACGCGTTCCGATCGACTCGGAACATAACTGGCGCCCGAGCAGGGACGCCAGGGATAACTTATATAAACAAAAAGACTATAGCATTTGAGTTTAAATTTGACCATGACTTTGATTTTGATACCAATAGGCTTATGAGGTCTCTCAGGTAGACTTGACCACACTATTTCAAACATCCAGAGACTTGCCTGCCTTGAAGTTCTTGAGGCTTTAAATTCCAAACTACGAGAATAGTTGTTACCTGATGAATCTTAAGCCATTGGAAATTTTCATACCCTATTTAAACGCTAAGGTCTCACTAAACCTTCAGGCTTCCTATCAGTAAAAACTATGCACAATGAGAGAGACTTCAACATTAGATGATGTAACGTTTAAATTTAATTAAAATTAAATTAAATAAATTTAATTAAAATGGTATATGAGGTAGACAGACTTCGATCATACCTAGAAAGTTTTCTATACAAGAACGCCACGCAAACATCATCGGGGGTGGTAATGAAAGCCAAATTTGCTCTGCAACTGGGATCACTAATAATATTAGAATTAATTGAGAGGATCCATGGATACAGGCACGTAGACATTGCTGTCCATCGAAGTAGATCTGGCCAGTCTTTGATAGGCAGCCCATATCATTACTCGTAAGGTAGGTCCTTATTTGAGTCCTTAGCGATGTCAGTTGGAGTTTCGTTTAGGTATGGTTAGCTTTTACATCAAGTTCCCCAGAGACTCTGGATCTCTTTTAGCCGAGGATATATATACTTATAACCGATATATGGTATGATATCGTACCAATAATTTAGGTCTCGGTATCGGGATGTTTCCTGATTTCATTCTTGAGGCTAAATTCAAGCACCTTTTAGTAACGAAAGTGCTAAAAAATCTAAACTGGAAGACATCAATGATGAAAGCGGAGCAGTAATATTTAAGAGAAAAAGTCTATACCCATGTTAATGGTACAGTTTTTGTTGTTTTTCTTGTTTCCTTGATCGCTCCTTTCGGGAGCATAGGGTCTACAAAAGACATTGCCTTGTGTTGGTTACGTAAATCGTTTTTGTTTTTGTTTTTGTTTCCTGCCAGAGTAGGTGATTGGCCTGCCGCAGGTAGTCCTAAGTGACGGGACTGCCATCTACCGCCGCTTGGGAACGATGCCTCCAATGTTCTGAGCTACCGCTCATAGCGCCATCTGTTGTGTAAGGGAGGTAACAGCAGGATGGTTGGAGACTTAGTTTTTTTTTACAGCCGCACAGCGCATGATTGCGTGTAATATTGCGTGTGAGTGAGTGGAAAAGGAACATCTGGGGTCTGAATTTTTGAACTGGGATATGTTTGTGGGCTTGGAAATATTTAGAGGACAGGAAAAATTTAAAAAGTTAGAAGAGTGCGAGGCGAGGCTAGTACAGTTAAGGTCTATACAAAAGAAAATCATCATCTTCTAAGGTTAAGCAAAACAACGTCAACTGATTTTATATCAACAGAAAAGTATGACTTTCTGTGCTTCAGTAAGGCAACGAAATCCACTCTCACTAAAGTCTGAAGACTAAAGCGGCACATACACGATACAATCTGGTCGTGCGACCGGTCGTGCGAAAGGTTGGTCGTTACGGTCGTTGCGATTTCGGACACAACTCGTTCGCCCAACTTCATTTTTCTCATAAATCTCGTTGAGTGCAGACGAAATGACAAACAAAATAATTGCGATTCTGATCATCAATGAAATTATAGACGCCCTCAATAGTTCCATTGGGATAAATTTTTTTATAGGCTGTCAACAGTTTTTCATGTGCGGTATGACGAAAACTTTTATTTTTGTATTTTCCACATTTGCTGTTCCATAGTTCCGGCAAATTTCGATAAGCTTCGATAAAATCGCTCCAGTTTTCGTTGCGCTCGTCTATTTCGATCGCAACGCACAAAAGCTGAAACACGAATGAACTCAGAAAATTGCACGAAATTGACACGACGACATATCCCATACACGTTGCGACCGCTCACACAACACTACCGAAATGTCAAAATATTTTGATTTTCATACAACCGGTTGTGCGACACGTACAACTGCGCTACACACGATGCAATTTTGTGTACAACCTTGTCCAGTTGTACAACGAATCGCAACGTGTATGGGCCGCATAATAGTAAAACTGATGAAACTGGGAACAGTTCACTCTCTTTAAGTCCCAAGGTGATTAGTAGAACTAATGAAAAGCTGTGCTGAACTGTTAAACAAATATATTTAGAATCAATACTAATCTTCCTGGGTGCATTCCTCCACTTCAAAGTAAACGTTAGGGCTTTCTAGTTGATAGAAGGTTTGCCGCATTGGACTTGTTGATTATTATGTGACTAAATGGTTTCAATGTTGGATAAAACAGTGTTGCATAGACATTTCAAAAAACGGGTGAAATATATGGAATCACAATGGGCCTCTTAGGCCTCAGAGTGTGTCTCCTACATAGGCAGCCACCATAACCTAAAATAACCTAAATGGTTTGAATAGATTTATGATTAAGATTTATTTTTCTAAGAATGAGTTTGAAAGAAACTTGACTGAGAAAACTATTCAGGCATCACAGACAAGACTTTCCTATGTTATAATATTACTTGTATCATATTTAATTTCTTACTTATTTATAGTATACTTCTTTTCAATTGATAACCATTAATGTCAACCTTAGAGGACTTTAAACATTGGCCAATCACACTTAGGGGGCCCTAGGCTCCTACGTTCTGCTCCTCCATTTGTGCTGCCCTGACAACACACCGAAACACGCAAACGTGCTTTGGCCAATAAAAAACCACACTGTGAGCCAACTAAGGCAGCACCGCTAGCCACAGCCACTTCATAGATATTCACAGCAACATTGCACACAGCAATGCAACAACAAAAGCGAAGAGAACGCAATACGCAAAAGAGAAGCAAACGCTGAATGCTCGCGGCAAGCGCTGCAAATGTTGCGTGTTTTAGTTGTTGGTGTGTTGGCGGTGGCGTGGTTGTTGCTGAAAAGAAATCAATTTGTACAGAAGTGATTAAGTGAAATGATTAAGTGTGTAAATTACGGTGATTGAATTTGCGCAGATAAACAGATGTTGCCACGGCAACATGAAGAGGCAGAGAAGGTAATGAAATGCAAAAAGAGTGCAAATAAATTAAGCCAACACAAATCGAAATGACCAAACTAAAATACAAAACAGTTGAGGCCGAAGGTGTGTGTTGACACAAGCACATAATGAAAGGGATTGTACAAATATATATACATATGTATATACATATGTATGTGCGAGTATAAAGTCAGAAAGCTGCTGCTAGTTTATTGTTTGGCTTTCATGTTTGTTGGCACATTTTGTGGGCACTATTTGTGCTAATAAAATCGCATGCTCTATGCGTTTTATGGTTCACATTTTACTTGCTTTATATTATGCAGATTGTTGTTGTTTTTGTTGTTGGAAAAACCAACAAATGCACTATTAAAAATTCAACAGTTTTCGTTGTATTGTTTTTGTGCATTTTATTTCAGTGTATTTGTTATCTTCACTACGAAAAAGACAGAAATAACAACAACAACAGCAACGCCAACAAGTACAACAAAATAGTTGAACAAATGCACAATGAAAATATTTCTGTTGCATACTTGCAGGCATGCTAGCAGAAAATTGAAAATTGTCGAAATTTTTGCACTGCCTTGGCTTTACTTCGCTTTCTAATTCCACTCTTTCAAGCTGGCAGAGAGCGGCAAATAATAGCAGTGCGAAAAAGTGCTGCATAGTTTTAGGAATAGCTAACAGTTTTTGGCCAGCCTTGGTCGATGCATACTGGCCCGATGAAGATATTTCGGTCGGAAAGAGAACGATTGAGGAGCAAAGTGTGTGAGGAGAAGCAGAGTCCAAAAATATCCAAACAGATTGCAAGTGAAAGCAATAAAGTCATAAAAGCAGCAACAAAATTGAAATGCCTGAAAAATTAATATGATTCGAGAAATGCATAAGAAAAATTCTTAATGAAAGTGAAATATATTTTTTGCATGAACATCAAAACAAATATTTTGTAAATGAAAGAATATCAAAAGTGGTTAAAGTGAGTCGTTAAAATATGAGATACTTGCCAAAAAAAAGATGAAATACTATTTTGTTGAAATAATCTTTATTCACTTTATGATTCTATCAAATTTTAAGTCAGTCAAAGTTTTATCAAATCTTTCGCATAAACTTTTAACAAACCTTTACTACGTCTGATGTTGATTTTCAAACACTGAGAGACATACGTTGACTTTTTTCTGATTGTGAGTAGATACTTTCTTAAAATTTTAAGTCAATGTACGCAATAAACCTGGCTTCTCTTAACCCTTTGTTGACACTGTCAGATTTTGATAAAAAAATAGTTAAATTATTTCTCATATCAAGTGCGTTCTCCATATTTGAAGTCAATAGGTCCATTCATTCGTTCCAATCATTTTTCCTCATACAACCTGTTAACCCTTTGTTGACCCTGTTACATTTTGGTTTTAAAAATAATGACAAATACGTGTCTTATTATTTTTTATTTCAACTGTTTTCATCAATTTCATTCGTTCATTTTTTTACGTAGTCTTATCGTATACGAACCTTAACCCATTGTTTACCCCGTTAAGTTGTAATTTGCTGATAACCAAAATAAATCTGTCAAATTAATCTGCATTGGGAGTATTTCCACCAAGTTTAAAGCCAATAGATCCATTTATTCCTTTCAATTATTTTTCCTCATACAATTTTTAACCCATTGTTGACCGTTTGATTTTGGTTAAAAAAACTAAAAATACGTGTTTTATTATTTTTTACTTCAAATGCTTTCACGAACTTTTAAGACAATAGCCTCATTGGTTCATGTTGTTTTCATTGTCCTCTCGTATACGAACCTTAACCCATTGTTGACCCCGTTAAATTTTGATTTTCGAAAAATTGAAAAATAATTGTCAAATTATTTTTAATTTAGAGTATTTTCACCCAGTTTGAAGTCAAAAGGCCCATCGGTTCATAGTTTCTTCATACAAATTTTAACCCATTGTTAACCTCGTAAAGTTTTAATTTTTGAAAAATTGAAAAATACGCATCGATTTATTTTATATTTCAAGTGTTTTCGATAGGCCCATTGGTTCATGTTTTTTTTCGTAGTCTTGCCGTATATGAACCCATCGTTGACCCCGCTAAATATTGATTTTGGAAAAATTAAAAAATACGTGTTAAATTATTTGTAACATTTATTTATTTAATAATTAAATAATTAAATAAATAATTAATTTAATCATTTTTAATTTAATTAATTAATTATAATTAATACTAATTATTATTAATTTAATAATATAATAAATTAATTATTTAATTAATTAAAAATAATTACATTGATCATTTATTTATAATTAATAATAATTAATTAACTAAATAAAAAATCATTTAACACGCATTTTAAATTTAATGTAATTAATTAAAAATATAAATTTAATTAATTTAAAATAATTTAATTTAATTCAATTTAATTTAATTAATTAATTATTAATTAATTATTATAAATTATAATTAATTTAATTTAGAGTATTTTAACCAAGTTTGAAATCAAACGGCCCATAAAATCACGTTTCCTCATTTAACAACTTAACCCAAGTTTTGCTCCTTTAGACTCCAAATTTCATCTTATCGAGGGTTAGTTTCTTAAAGTGGAGCTACTGTTCAAATTTCTTGCTTGCAAATTCAGCGGTTTAGGGTTTGCGATGATGAATCAGTCAGTCAGTCAGACAGTAAAGTCAGTCAGTCAGTCAGGACAAACAATCATAGAAATGTATATAAATTTGCCTCTTTACCAATGATGACCGTTTTGCTACTCACGAGTAGCACAAACTCCACATGCACAGAAAAATTTCCCCGCTTTATGATGATCATAAACAAAATTCTTGTAATTAGCGCTGCATACTTTTAGGCTATTTAACTCTTCAGCATTAATGTTGAATTAATGAAAAATTAAATACACCTTTCTGGCGTACAGCAAATTAATTCACAGTTTTCACAAGGTGACGGAAAATGTTGAGCTAACCGTAAAATCCACCGAGCGAAAAATCCGTGCAACCTGCAAAACAGTAAACGTACAGAAACCGCAACAACAGCTACAAAAACAAAAGCAATAATAAAAAGCAATGACTGTGAGAGTAAAAAGCAAGCAACAATTATGCCGGCCACCTGCTGCGCAAGAGTGCAGCCGAAACGCTATAACAACAACAACAACACCAACAATAAAAAGGCCGCAGCAGAGCAACATCGACAATGCTGACCAACACCGACGCGCTTCTTCACACATATAAATCATTAAAACTTAATGCATCCCAAAGGACTAATAAAACATGACCGCAAATTATTCCAGGCTGTACGCCATGGCTGCGGTGCGTACGCAGTGCCGCTGCTGCAAAAAAATGCTGCATTCAGTGGTCTAAGGGCTAAGGAGCGAGTGCGTGTCTGTGAGTGCACGTGCCGCGTGCCGCATGCCGCATGCCACAGGACGCAACGCGAAGTAGCGAGGAGGACGCTCGACGCAATCGCTGACGTTGCTTTGCAGTGAACGCGGTGCTTATTAATTGTGGTATTGTTGTTGTTGTTCTTACTGTTGTTGGCTTTGTACATTTGACCGCAACCAGTGTTGCATGGTTCTTTTGCCACCACTTCGATCTCCCCATATTGTATTTTTTTAATGCAATTTTTTTACTATGCAATTTCTCGCTTCCTTGCATACTGCATTTGCTGCCATTCATTTTTCTTATTGTTGTTTTTTACATTTTTTTGAATTGATTATTATTTTTTTGCTTTGGCTGAATTTTTGCAATTTATTGCATTTTATTGCGGCGCTGTGAAAGTATCAAAAGTATGTAACAGGGCATTGCCTGTTTGTGTCTGTGTTTGTCTGCATCAGTATTGGGTTTTCCATTTCGGTTTTTTATCATTGTAACATAAATAGGAGACTTTTCTGCTGCATTTGTATGTTTTCTTTAAAGCAAACGAGGGTAATTTTTTGTTCGCATAGTGTTCCTTTTTTTTGTGTATCGCATTGTTGTTTAGTTGTCTGGCTTTATGTCAGATTGATGCCAATGCACTTTGACAATTATTCAAGTATTATTAATACTTTTCGGCTCAGACTGCATATAAAGTCACTGCTGATATTCTACAGTACAACAATCGATTAAAAGTAAATAAATCTTTGAGAAAACACACATTTTTTCAATCATTGAAAACACTCTGAGTCATTTCATTTCATTTTTGATCGCCTATAATTCCACAAGTATTGAGCTTTTTGACTTACATAAAATTTTGTGTTAGTGACTTCTACAATGTTTACATGTAGAGCTGACATACTTGTAATTCTTTTCTTATCAAGGAATCAGCCACTTTTTGTCACTTAGAGTGACAAAGCCCCTCAATATTCTTGCCTGCGATTTTAAACCCAATTGCGAATGTCCTGTTTCAGGTCAGTTTTACTGAAATCAAATTTGGTCCCATGAATATACTTTCTGCACCCTTCCTGCCTGGTATTTCCACCCTTTACTCGATTATGGGTACGTAAGTTCTTTGTGGCAGTCCAACGAAATTTTCGATGAGAGAGATAAGCTATACAAAGTTTCTAATACTAATTGGAGTATTGTGAAGTTCATTTTTATTCATTACAATGTGTAAACAAGGATAAATATCTTTTACATATCATCGGATACAGATTATGTCGATCAATCTAAGTAAAGCCATTTTTTACAGCTTCCTACGTGCTTCTATTTATAAGCTTTCACAACTATATGAACTACTAAATTATTCTGGTGTTTACCAAATTAGTTCGTCCAGCTTCTGTGCGCTACAAGAATGTGTGTATTGACAGTAAGATCCTTTGAAAGGGAGAGTTCCTGGATCTTTAGTTATGGGACATGCTTAGATGTATAAAAGCCATCCCAGGACAGCTACTAACAGCAACAGGCCACTGTAGACTGGTCTTGTCTCTCGCCTTTCAAACTGTAGGAGCCCAGTTGAGTGTTTCAAAGACTCAAAGTGGTGATACTTGCTAGAAGAAGTGGGCCCCATTACTTTTTATGCAAGAACAGAGACGCAAGCCAGGATACAAGTGGACATTTTTTGTAGACTGGTCTTGTTTCTGGCCTTTCAACCTGTAGGAGCACAGTTAAGTGTTTCAATGACTTCCACAAAAATCCAATAATCTCATAAAAGTGGTGACAGTTGCTAGAAGAAGTGGCCCCATTGCTTTTTATGCAAGAACAGAGACACCACCCAGCATACAAGGGAAACATTTCAGTAAAAATAAAAAATAATAAATAAATAATAAAAAATAAAAATAAAAAAAATAATAATATTGATCCTTTAATTCCGAATTTAATTTTTTCCAAAAAAAAATGCTTAAGGCAGCTTTGAGAAATTTAAGAAGGAATTAAGATACAACAAAACTAGCTGAGGACTCTTACTTCGGATTTGAGCAGTGGAAATAATTTGTTGTTTTATAAAGTTTTTATTTTTTATTTTCACTTAGAGATGCGTACCAAGAAATCTGTCATTATTAAATAATAATTATAGTTATTATATATATAAAAAGGGGATTTCCACTGCTCTAATAGCCCTCAGCTTGTTTGCTGTTATCGTAATTGGTATTATATTTTTTATTATAATAATGATGAATTTATTATTATGAATTTATTATTATAAATAATTTTTTATTATAATAATGATTAATTTATTATTATAATTAATAACACTGTGCAAGTCGAAAATTCAGACATGGGGGGGACCTTCAGAGGACTTTTCTATAGGTATACTGAGTTGAGATCCACCAGCCGTTTGGCTGGATTGGCTCTAGTTTAAGAGAAATCCGACTTTGAAGTTTGCTCATTTTAATCGAGTTCGTCGCTTAAGTCTTCGAACGTTTAAATGCTAATAGGTCCTAAATCGTTCCGAATATCGCTTTACTGTCTTCGGCAAGTTTGTAGATATTTTAACGACCAACAAATTTGCTTAAGACACCAATCCATAAAAAATACATTCAAACTGTGTTTTCGACAAAAATGTCCCAAAAACCCCACTTTCGTCGAGGCATAAAAACAGTATAGCGAACCCTCGTGAAAAAAAGAGAGTACGCTTTTATATAGAGGGTTGGCTCCTGCATTTAACAAACTAAACATTTTGCCTGGGAAACGCCCATAAAAAGCGTGGCTCGGCGTCAAAATTCAAAGTTTTTATCAAAAAAACTCAATTAATTTCCACCTGATTTACACGATATGGGTGTCAAACGAAAGGTATTTTTCCTATTACCTTTCTTTTGATGTGCAACATTTGGTACGTAAGATGTACTAATAAAAAGTTTTAAGCGAAAAAAACATTTTTTTATTAAAATTTTTTGTTAACGGATTTTTTTCTCGAAAAAATCCATTACTAAGGTACAATAAGTTTGCCACCATATTATAGCCTGTGAAATTCCCTTTACAATGAAATATAAAACATTTGATATTTTTGTTTTTTCTGAATAAATTTTTTAACATTAAATTGATTGCGAAGGTGAATATGAAATGGCTTTGGACCCAGAGTCAAGTTAGAAACAAATTTAAAAAATATATTCAGAAGGAACAAAAGTATACATTTTCTCAAAAACTCTACTTGCAATGAAAGCAAGTAGAGCTTTTATGATTTTGTTTATTTTTTGTAAGAACACATTTACATCTATTCACTAGAAAGTGTTTCATTATTGAAGCTCAAAAACTATGCCGAGAAAATTTTAGCTCTACTACAAACTTTTCAAAAATAAATAATTGTTTTCGCTTTCAATTGCCTTACTTCAGTATTTCGAATAAATACTTTCGGTCATATGTTAATACTTAGTGTGAACAATTTTGTAAAACTCACTGCCAAGCCACATGCAGCGTAACACTAGCAGATGAACTTCAATAAACAAACAACAGCACTTTGTATATGTATGGTATGTGTATGTAGTTGTGTGTACTGCATACAATGTGTAAATGATGACAACACACGTAAACGCTTTAAAAAACACTATCACACATTTGCCTATATATGAGTGTGTGTGTGTGCAAGTATAAACAAAAGCAGCCACGTGCAAACATGAACGTTCACAGCAGCGCACAGCAAAACAAAAACAAACTCACACAAACACACACACACACAAGCACGTATGCTCTGAGCTCTGAGCCTGAGCAAGCAAATAGAAATGTTAGTTAAACTTTTTAATTAAAATCTGCAATTTAATGTTTTTGCTAGCGGCTGGTTGCTGCAGTTCTTGTTCGTTGCAGTTGTTGTTTGGTTGTTGTTGTTTTTTCGTATAGCTTTTAGTTTTGTTTGTGGCATAGATGCATGACTTAGACTGGCTGGGGTTTAACTCCATTTTCATGCAAGCACACATACACTCAAACAACAAATAGACCACTCATATGTAGGTATAGAGTTCAACAAACAACAACAACAAGCACTTATGCCACTACATAGTAACGTTTACATTTGTATTAAGCGCTTCAGTGGTATTGGTGACAGTTGCATTTTTTCGCAATTTTTTTAATAGTTTTTTGTAAGGTTTTTTAGTTTTTTATTAAAAATAAAACTACACAAAGTAGCATTAGAAATTGAATAAAATCAAATAGGACTTAAGTAGTCAACAGTTATAACAAATATTTAATTGTTCACAAATAGTTAACAAATGCTAAGCTCTGCCAAGCGAGTTTATGGAAATGTGTATCAGTGTTGGCTGTGTTTTTATGGTAGTTAATTTTTTATATGTGAAACTAAATAAATGGTTTTATAAATATTAGCAGACGCTTGGTTTGCTGCACGTTTGCTTTATTCATACTCAATGTGTTGAATTAGTTAGAGGCTATAAGGTCCTACGCGGCGTATGAGTGATAAAGAGACTAAAGCAACATTTAGTGTTGAGAAATTATCAATTAAAAGCTCTAATGGCTTTTGTCATTCACACATGCACACACACACACACCCAATCAAGCATACACATCAGTTACGGTAATTACGCTCGTGCATGTCGACTTTGGCTGTGATCTTTTTGCCACTATTAGGGAATCACATTTGCTGCCGTCGCAAATCGGCATTGCTTCAGTCAAAAGAATGTACTTTATTCTACCCACACACATACACACACACATTCACACTAACACTTACCCCCACATCTATGCACATAAATACACATTACGATGCCAATATCTACGCATGCAATCACTGTTTGCTTCATTTGTCTTCAATTTTCTGCATCTCTCTTTTTCGTTTTCACTCGCATCGAACCAAAATCGCTCGTTCGTCAAATACCTTTTTAGGTTAAAATCTTCATTTCATGCATTTTGCATGTTGCCTGCTACTTGCAAACAATGAACGCCAGAGTACGATCGTCTGTGGATGTTCGTGTGTGTGTGTGTTCGTGTAGGTGGCTACAAAGCGAAAAGCTTTTTGTAATATGCAACACAAAAGCCAGTTTGCCGCAGCTGCTGAACAATTACAACAAGCGCTCGCTATGTTTTGTGCACAACGCTACACACAGCAGACTGCAGCTGTAATTGTCCATTGCCGGCGCATTGCGTCAGTGTGGGTGTTTGTGTCTTGCTGTTGTTTGTATGCGTTGATTGCAAATTCATGTTATTGGATATAGGTACGGATACGCATTTGTATGCACATTCGTGTGCGTGTGTGTTTGTGGCTTTATGTGTCCGTGTTCTTATTTTGAGTTGTGTACATTTTCGTATACAAGATTACCGTTCAAAGTGATTATGGAACTGTATGTGATGTACCTAAGCTAAAGTCGAAAATATGCTGCCAACAGAAAAGTGAAGCGAGAAGTAAGTCAAAGCAAAGAATAGAGACACATTACATTGATTGAGAATTTTTGTTCAGTTTCGAAGCAGAAGCTTTTGAAAAATAAACCAAAAAACACACTCGCTTGTAAATAAGAAAGAAAGTTTGAATTTTTGGCAGGTGGATGGCTTTTTTCATATTCATTGAGGTTGGAAGTATTTGAAAATTTTATAGGATTCCATTTCATTGATAAGACTATCATTACTTTTAAAATTTGTTTGTAAAATACTACTCGAATGTCCTTTACAGCTTCTTTTCAATTCAGTTTTGCATGGCTCATTTGCGCCTAAGCTCCTTTCAGAGGACTCGATTCGAGGGGTTCTGTTTCATACAGAACAGTAACAGAATCATACAATCTGGTGCCTCTCAGCTTACTTCACATGACTCGATTATTATTTGAAATCTTTACCATTCAAATGACCTTCTCACTTGTTTTATAGGTCTCGATCTGAAAGATTCAATTTTTTGTGACTCTGCTGCTCCTCAAGTTCTGTTACAGAACTCGATCTCAAAGGTTCAGTTTTGTGTGACTCTGTTCCTGCTTAGATTCTCTTAGAAAATTCGATCTTAAAGCTTCAATTTTGTATGACTCTGTTGCTGCTCAGCTTCTTTTACAGAACTCATTCTAAAGGACTTAAATTTGTATGACTCTGTTGTTCCTCAGCTTCTTTCGCAGGACTCGATCTGAAAGGTTTAATTTTGTATGATTCTGTTGCTCCTCAGCTTCTTTCGCAGGACTCGATCTGAGGTTTAGTTTTGTATGACTCTGTTGCTCCTCAGCTTCTTTTACAGAACTCTTTCTAAAGGACTTACATTTGTATGACTCTGTTGTTCCTTAGCTTCCTTAGCTGGACTCGATCTGAAGGGTTCAGTTTTGAATGACTCTGTTGTATGATGTTGTATGATTCTTTTATAACATTGTATCCAAGAGTAGCAATTCTGTATGACTCTTTTGCATAAGTCGGGCTGGATCCCACTAAAGGTTTTGTTCTAGAAATTATGTCTTGCAACAATTAATGAATATTCAAACAATTTGAACAGTCTCTACACTCTTCGGCACAAGGTAGCGCTTTAAGGTAAATTGATGCCTACGACAGACTAGAATTGTCGCAGAATGACAGCATTTTTATCTAAAATATCGAAGCAATAAGACGTCAAACGAAGCAATAAACGTCAGACACACAAATCTATTAAAGCTCCCTTACTTTTGATCTTTCACATCTTGGACAAAATGCATTTTCCATTTAATTTAAAACCCAACTTGCTGTTTAACAAAAATTCACCACCAACTCTTAGTGACAATTTTCTATCTCCATTGCAACTGCCTTGCCCACAGCCATCTCATTGTTGCCTCACTGTCTGCCACTCATATCTGCACAAATATTTCAATTCTCTCGCGGTTCTTGTCTGAAAACAAAAAAAATCTGCAAATGTTGTCGCGTTTAGCGAACAAACCCAAAAACTGACCACCTGCACATGGCCACGTTGGCCACTTGGCAACAACGAAAACCATACGTTATATAAAACAAAAAAAATGTGAACGAGCCCGCAGCAAACCGATACTTCAGGCATGCCAAGAAAAAATATATACAAAAAGATTGCTTTGAAAAAGGGCAGACAGAAGGCGTTGCAGTCGCGACGACAAAAATGCTAAAAACCAAAATGGCAAATGCACCCAAAGAGTGGCAGAAAAAAACAAACTGTTTTCGTTGTTTGGTGAGGGCCGCAAGTGTGTATTTGGCGCTTTTTGTGCACTTATCTTGTGCTGCTTTTTCACTTTGTCGCATAAATCAGTTAACCACAGTGCGCAAACAAACAAACAAATGTGCAAAAGTGGCTTTTAAATCCACCAAAACTGTCTCATGCATTTTTGTATTATTAAAAATATGGCAACACTGAATGTTTTTGTTAAATGTTCAGAGTATGTGTGGGTATGAGAGAGAGTTGCTTTTTCATTTTATTTGTGTGTGTGTGTGTGTGTGTATGTAGTATTGCTTGACCGAACAACAACAGCAACAGCGGCAGCGACTTGACCGCTACAAAACGTTCACCTGTGAGAATACACACACACACACGTAGATACATATCATACATAGGCATATATGTGTGTGAAATGTACATTGGCGCTTTGGGACAAAAGCATAATAGACATATATGAGAGTAGGATACAACAGGGTTGTAGAGAAGAGTTCTAGGCCTTGGAATGCGTTCTAAAAGTACGAGGCGTATGAGTGATATTTATTTCAAAGATAAATTATAAAAATATTTGACAGACTTGAAACGGTATCTATCGTCGCTAGGACAGAGATCTCTGCTCAGATTTACAACTCGTGTACGGGTCTCAATCTGGTATTACTTAGGACCCAATTGGGGTCCATGTGCGGCCATTGCGGTCAGCCAGTTACACTTACCTTACGGACATAAGACAAATAATGGGTTACTATATTAAATGCAATTTTTCTGCTAAAAACTGTTGGTTGGTTGATTAAAGTGGCGATATCTAAGTTCTAATGCTTTTTTTATACGACTTTCTCGGTATTTACATGCAGTTACTGGTTAGTCAATCCACCTAGAACCCTCAATGTTTTACAGCCAGTTTGAGGCGTAGATGAGAGCCAGTAAATCTCTGATTTTATTGCAAGAGGCTTCCTAAATATCCTGGAAGGAAAGTTTCCCCAGCGCTTTCATCTCCATTCTTACTAAGGCCGGGTATGTACAGAGGAAGTGCTCAATAGTTTCATTCTCAACTGGATCGCAACCATTTTGGCAGCAAGGGTAGTTAGGAATCAACACAAACCTGGCTGCATGATCCCTTTTAGGCGAGTGGCCTATAATAACTGCGCCAAGTTTGTTCAAATCACTTCGCTTTATGCTAGTAAGATCCATTAAATGGGATTTGTCGTATATCGACCAGATTGATCTGCAAATCCTAGATGTGTCTAGCCACTGACATCTTCTGTCTGCCTTAGCTGGAAAGCCCATATAGAATCCGCTCTTTATGAATGCGGATCTCCACTTCATCCACCTGATCAAGAATTGAACCTCTTCTGAGAAACTCATCCGATCTTTCGTTATCCACCTTCTGTATTATGTAAATCGACGAGCATAAACACACTTAACTGGTCGCTAATGCCTAAAAGATAAAATGTAATGAAACTAAAAAAATAATAAAAACCATTAAAATTATTGTCTAAAAATTTTGTATAAAAATAAAAAATTAGAAAGTCTATAATTTACACACGACATAAGAATCAACGACAAAAATCCCCGACACGAATAAGTTCTTAGTTTTAATATAAACTGAAAGTCAATAATGAAAACGAGGCGTATGAGTAACATTAATTTTTGTAAACAAATAAAATCACTTGAACGATTTAAAAAAACTTTAATAGTTACATTTAAAATTGAATAATAAATAAATTTAAAAATTTATTAAATAATTTCATTTTTAAAATATTTATTTAATAATAAATAAATTATTAAAATACAAATACAATTTTTATTAAATTATTTAATCAGATAACAAATAGTTAAGAATAAAATAAATTAAAAATAAGTTTTTGAATTTGCATCAAACTAAATTCTACTTATTTATTTAAATAAGAAATGTAATATATAATAAATATTTTATTAAAATATTAAAATAAATAAATTATAAAAAATAAAAAAAATTAAAAATAATTACTAATAATTACTTAATAAACATGAGTTTAGGGCACTTAAAACACTTGGTTAAAAAATTAAAAATTCCATAATAATAAAATTGGACAATAGACAATTCTTTATTACATTTCATAGGCCTACAGCCTACGTTCCTACATCGGAACGTCCCTGTCGCCAACGATAACAAAGTGTGCACACTTTTAGGGTTTTACGCTTTGCCCGCTTTTCGTTTGGCTTGATATTGTTTTTCATTTCATTTAATTTTCGTTTTTTGTTGTGTGTGTGTGTGTGTGTGTGTCAGTGTCAGTGTTGTGTGCTGTGCTGTGCCCATTGAGGACACCCACTTCAGTTTGCTATGCCAAGGTATAAGGAAAAACAACCATAACATTAACGATGGTTGTGGTGAAAACGTAAACGGAAATGTGTAACAGACAATTTTTGGTCTTATCGTTGTGCCCTGCACCATCTAATGTTCCTTTTATTGTTTTTATTTTTGTGGTGTTGCGCTCAACTTTTATGAATATGAGTGCTCACATGTACAGTCAGACTATACGTTTGTGTATTGGTATGAGGTGTATGGCTATGTGTGTTTGTCACATTGTTTTTCTCTGCTCAACCTTTTTTGGGTTTTATTGTTCGTTGCTCTGCTCTGCCATCGAAATAGCGGACGCGTCCAGTGCCAGATTTTGCTGTTTTGCTTTCATAAATCTCCGTTTTTGTGTCTGGTTTTGCTGCATTCTTTTTTGTATATTTTTGTAGGTGTGTTTTGTTGTTTCTGTGCGTATTAGTAGGTTTTCATTTTTTAATCTCTTACACCTCAAGAGGGTTTTTATCATTGGTGCCATTATTTTCATTATACTTGGTTTGTGTTTCAGTTTGGTTGTTAAATTTTTATTATTTTGGTGTTAAAATTTTGCTGATTTTTTTAAAAATATTTTTTAACTGTATGGAGTGGTTGGTTTTCATTGTTGTGAAACCATAATTTGTTATTAACTAATTCGCAGCAATGCTAGCAGCTAAAGCAGACACTTTACTTCACTGCCCACTGCAGTGCATCTAACGTAGTGCTAACTTGCTGTGTTGATGTCATTAATACAACAACAACAAAAACAACAACAAATAACAACAACAATGCCAACAGCCACTGCAATGTCGACAGAATGTGGACAACGTAACGCAATAGCGTTTATAATAATTCTGTCATCATTGCTGTCGCTGCCAAGGAGTCACAATAACAACACCAACAACAGTGTCAATGCACTGTACACGCTGCACACTGCTGTCAGTGTACGCTGATAAAGGCAATAATGTTGTGCTTGTTAGCTGCCTGACATCGCTTTGAGAGTAGCTGAGCGAGCGAGAGTGAGAGCGATGCGATGCGAGGCTGGTAATCGACAGCGTCCGGACACTGGCAACTGATGTTGTTTTTGTCATTGCAGTGTTGCTGTCTCAATTTTTGCCATTGTTTTGCATTGTGCACACCGACAACAAGGCTTCCGTGCACCGACAGCAACAGCAACAGCGACAACAACATCAAAGCCAGCTCCAGCTCCAGCAAACCTAAATGCAGTGGACAGGCGTGCGAGACTTTCCGGAAATCCATTGGATTAGCAAAATTTAATTTTGATGTCATACTGTTGACATTGACTGTTGGTGCAATTTTAATAGCAGCAACGCACAACAACTGGCCCTGGCACTGGCAACTGCCAAAGTACACAATAACCGCCACGACGACAGCAATAATGGCGTGAACGTAATTAATTTCATTTTCAATGCAGTTTAATTATTAAAATTGACTATACTAATTAACAATTTAATTTATTTCAAAATCTGTCCATCTTTGCAATTCACTGCTAACGTTCTGAGATCCAGTAAGTTTCCTACAACTTGAACGCTTTGCTCGCATTGGCCATACGCTGCGTATACGTAACCTCAGTTAAAGAGTCGCATAAATCTTGTGTTGTGCTGTGCTGGCAATCGCTTAAAACAATCCAGACAAATGCCAGAGATTACTTACAGATTTTGTAACATGATTCATAAATGTTGTAGCAGCAACAACAACAGCAACAATAGCAAGTTATGTAAGCAGAAGCGTTTCCTAGCTACGTTGTTGGCGAAACGAACGAACTAACGAACGAACAAGCCATGCGAGGCAAGTTAACACGCACGCATGCACACAAATACAATAGATGCGAGTGTTGTTCACACACACACACACACTAATACATACGCACAAGGAACAATTAAATCCTGATTAATTGTAGTTTCGGCATGAAACGCCGGCCAACGTTTTTATAAATAAAACATGTAAGACAGCCGAGACAAGCCGAGTTGTTATGCAGCAGGCACGACGACTCTCGGTGCGTGTGCGTGTGTGCTGAAATCTGCGGCAAGAGGCAGAGTGGCTGAGTGCGTGACACACGCACGTCAGCCGGCGGCTACAAAAGTCTCGCCGCCTGTGATGGCATAAAAAAATATACTTGACGCTTTAAGCGTGCGGCAAACACATAAATAAATAAATAAATAAAAAGTAAGAATCGAAAATACAATGAAACAACCAAGCAGTGACCAGCAAAGTGTGCGGCAACAACAACAATGCTTCAACACGCACAAGTGTACAGATTTACGTATTTTCGTTGGCAATGAATATTTGCGATGGTGTGCTGCCATAGATTGATTTATTTCGAGGATGGAAGTAAGGAAGAAGAGAAAGAGGGAAGTAAAGAAGAAAGAAGTAGTGGAGTAAATAAGTACGGAAGTGAGAATGTAAGGAAGAAAGAAAGAAAGAAAGTAAGGAAGGAAGTAAGGAAGTAAGGAAAAATAGAAAAAAGAAGTAGGGAAGTAAATAAGTACGGAAGTGAGAAAGTAAGGGAGTAAGGAAGTAAGGAAGTAAGGAAGTAAGGAAGTAAGGAAGTAAGGAAGTAAGGAAGTAAGGAAGTAAGAAAGTAAGAAAGTAAGAAAGTAAGGAGGTAAGGAAGTAAGGAAGTAAGGAAGTAAGGAAGTAAGGAAGTAAGAAAGTAAGAAAGTAAGGAAGTAAGGAAGTAAGGATTTAAGGAAGTAAGGAAGTAAGGAAGTAAGAAAGTAAGGAAGTAAGGAAGTAAGGAAGTAAGGAAGTAAATAAGTAAGGATGTAAGGAAGTAAGGAAATATGGCAGTAAGGAAGTAAGGAAAGTAAGGAAGTAAGGAAAAAAGAAAAAAGAAGTAGGGAAGTAAATAAGTACAGCAGCGAGATAGTAAGAAAGGCAGACAGTAAGGAAGTAGGGAAGTAAGGAAGTAAGGATGTAAGGAAGTAAGGAAGTATGGCAGTAAGGAAGTAAGGAAGTAAGGAAGTAAATAAGTAAGGATGTAAGGAAGTAAGGAAGTATGGCAGTAAGGAAGTAAGGAAAGTAAGGAAGTAAGGAAAAAAGAAAAAAGAAGTAGGGAAGTAAATAAGTACAGCAGCGAGATAGTAAGAAAGGCAGACAGTAAGGAAGTAAGGAAGTATGGCAGTAAGGAAGTAAGGAAAGTAAGGAAGTAAGGAAAAAAGAAAAAAGAAGTAGGGAAGTAAATAAGTACAGCAGCGAGATAGTAAGAAAGGCAGACAGTAAGGAAGTAGGGAAGTAAGGAATTATGGAACTAAGAAAGTAAGAAGAAGAATGGAAGTAAGAAGCAGTATGAAAGTAAGAAAATATGGAAGGAGGAAAGTATGTAAGCAAGAAGGAAAGGAAGTAAGAAAGTAAAGGAAATGAGGACGTAAGGAAATAAGGACGTAAGAAAATAAGGAAGTAAGGAAGAATGGATTAATAAAATAAGGACTGAAGGAGAGATTTGTTGAAGAAAAATTGAAGAAAGAAAATAAAGAAGTAAGGACGGAATTAAGCAAGAAAAGAAGCAGCGAAATAGGCAGGGGCTGAAAGAGAAGAAGGAAGCAGAAAAGAAAATAATCAGAAAAAAGAATCGAAGGATTATGAAAATACAAATAAGAAGTAAGAAAGAAGTTGAGTTAAGAAGAAGTTAGAAAGTGAGAAACTAGAAAGTAAAAAACTAAGGATTATTCAAATACAAATAAGAAGTAAGAAAGAAGTTGTGTTAAGAAGAAGTTAAGAATTAAAAAAAAAGATGAAAGGAAGCAAAAGAAAGAAAGAAAGAAAGAAATCAAAAAAGAAAGCAAGAAGAAAGAATCATAAAAATTGGAGAAAGAAAGAAAGTAAAAACATAAATAAAGACAAAATAGAGAAAAAGAAAGTAAGAAAGTAAGAAAAATGGAAATAAAGAATAGAAGAAAAAAAGAAAGTAAAAAAATAAATAAAGAAAAATAGAGAAAGAAAGAAAGTAAGAAAAATGGAAATAAAGAAAAAAAAAAGAAATAGGAAGAGAAAGAGAAAGACAGGAAGTTATAAGGGAAGCTACATAGAATGACAGAACGCATAAGAGGTAAGAAAGAATGTTCGCTAAAAAGAAGTTAAGAAAAAAGAAGAAAGAAAGCTAGAAAAAACCATAAAAAAGAAAGAAAGAAAGACATGGAAAATAAAAAAAATAAAAAAGAAAAAGAAAAAAGAGAAAAAAAGAAAGTAGGAAAACAGAATCAAAGAAAAATAGAAATAGAGAAATAGAAAAGAAATAGAAGAACATGAAGATATAAGGAAAGCTAGAATGAATGAACAGAGAAATTAAAAAATAAAGTAGAAAGCAGGCCAAGTAGAACTAATTGATCGCTGGGCTATTAATAGTTTTTAAGAATTTTTCTCACATTTTTTAGGATCCTACTTACTCAAATACACCTAAAAGTGGCACATGTAGTGCAAATTTATTATTATATATTATTAGAAAAAAAACTTGTGCTCACTCAAATCACACAAATTCCTTGCAAGGACACCCGCTGCCACTCTACAACCACAAAATGCCTGAATTTTCTGAGATTAAATCACGAAATTTGTAGTTTTTCATTGTACAACAACACTGCATGTATGCACAACGTATGTGTTAGTTTGTGTGAGTGTGTTGGCAAGAAATTCGCATAAGTTCGAGTGCATGACGCATATGCAGTAGCACGCATGTTGTGGGCTTAAACTTAAGTCAAAAACTTTCAGCTGCCGTTTAACTCACAAAATTTCAAGCAGTCAGCAGAAAATAGATGCAGGCAATATATATAAAATATATATTTATATTTGGGAACATGTACACAAGAACATAAGTGTGCATGTGTGTGTATTTAAAATGGCAAATCAGTGTGTAAGCAAACCGGAAGTGCGCGCGCCAACCGCCACAACTTTTCACACACACACACACACATTCGGAACGCGCTAACGTCTGAGGCTCGCAGATTGAGTTACCTGTTCGCTCTATGTAAATCGACTTGCCTAACCATGTAAAGGTGAATGCGCATGTATGTGTGTGTGTGTGAGTTTGAAAGTGAATGAGTGAATGTACTTGCATTTGACTATAGTCGCTGCTGGCTGATGGCTGATGGTGCAGTGCTTTGCTGCAGCTGAACCGCACAAAAAGTCAATTATAAAGTTGAACTTCTCGTGCAACTAAAATTATTTAGAAATATTAAGTGGCATTGCAGCAACTTAATTGAAAAGGTGGCCAAGTTCGGCTGCCATGTATGGGAATTGCTGCTAACAAGCGTGCAAACAACAATAACAACAACAACTTGCATTAATATTAATGTAACCATTCATATTAAATATGCAACAAAAACAACAACACGTTTTAAAACAAAATCAAGTGCTTGCTAAAGACTCGACCGAGTGCGAGAAGAGAAGAAGAAGTTGTGTCTTCGTTGGTTGTGAAATACGACGAAAGGTGCGCGCAAAAGGTCGAATGCAGAACTTGTCCAACTGTGTTGTAAGTCGGTGCAAAAGTCTCACTGAACACGCTGTGAAGTTGAAAACGAGCGCGTTGCTGGCAGCCACATGTGTGCTTGTTAGGGAAATTGAAGTTTTTAATAAGACGTTGTGGCGTCGCTGTGCTCGGTTTCGGTTGGTTTATGGCCAAACTTTGGACGTCTGGTTGCTATAGTTCGGTAGAAGATTTTGCGCGGACTATGTCTGGCGAGCAAATATGTGAAACCAGTGCTTATGCTGTACTTGTATGATGTACTTGTTGTTGTTTGAAGGGTATGAACTAAAAGATGTTGTTTTTGTTCAATGGTTAGTACTGAAATTAAATTTTTTGGCTCATAAAATGAATTTTAATTTAATTTAAATTATTAATAAAAAATTTTAGAAAATCATTATAAATTTTTATTTCGTCTCTTTGAAAAGCGGCTGGCAGAAATTAGTACTCTGAAAAATAAAAAATATATAAGTCACCGTAATAAATTCTGAAACACATTTAAATTATTTTGAAGTTTGAGAGATAAAATAAATTTTAATTTTATTAGAAATAGTAATACAAAATTTTAGAAAATTATTATAAATTTTTATTTCCTCTCTTCGAACGGCGGCTGGCAGAAATCATTACTCTGAAAAAATAAAAAAATTAAAAGTCACTGTAATAAATTCTGAAACACATGAGCCCAAAAGAAATCTCCATGGTTCAACAAAAGAGAAAAAACGCTCTCAGTTATGTAGCTGAAAAGTTCGGTTGGACTGATTGACATCTGATCTGAATCTGTGCAACGATTCCTGTACCAAAGTTCTGCCTTTAAAAAGAAATGTTGGTGTAAATTTCGGTTAATCTGATCGACAAAAAATTTCAATAAATGTAAACTGAAATAAATGAATCTTTGCAACGTTTCCTGGACCAACGATCTGCTTTTAAAAGAAGCGTCAATACTTTCTGAGTGATGAATGCGAGCCCTTCCCGCGATTTTATCGTATGAGCTATTTTTACCGAAATTCATTTTTTTACCGGTAACGATAGCACTATAAATTTGTCATCAGTCCCTAAAATCTCACATCTCTACGATGAACCGTTACGAAGTTTGAGAAAAAACAATTTTATCGTATGTCCACTTCAAATTTTTCCTTCATTTTTTGTGCCATGCGACTAGCTATGCGATACGATAAAATTGCTTTACTTGCAAAAAGTTAATTTTTAACTTTATTAAAAAATTGTGTTAAATTTTAGAGAGAGAGTTCAAAAAAGTGCTTGTTCTAAATAAATCGTACGATTGAGAACATTTGAATAGTGGAAAGTGAGTCTATATGCATATAATTTTTTATCCTGACTGACTGATTCATCATCGCCCAGCTCAAACCGCTAAAGCTGCAAATATGAAATTTGAACTATAGGTACATCTTGAAAAATCAACCTCCACTAAGACGGGAGTTTAAAGGGACAAATCATGGGTTAAGGTGTTGTATGAAGAAATGCGATTTAATAGGCTTATTGATTTAAAATTTGGTGAAAACACTTCAAATCAAAAATAATGCGACACGTATTTTTTATTTTTTCGAATATCAAAATTTAACGGGGTGAGCCAAGGGTTAAGGTTCGTATACGGAAAGACTACGAAAAAACATGACTCGATAGGCCTTTTGACTTCAAAGTTGGTGAAAACACTAGAAATCAAAAATAATTTGACACGTGTTTCTCATCTTTTTCAAAATCAAAACATAAAGGGGTGAAATAAGGGTTAAAAGTTTGTATGAAGAAATATGTTTTTTACGCTTTTTGACTTCAAACTTGGTTAAATGTTTGTTTATTTCAAATGTGAAATAATTCGATACGTGTTTTTCATTTTTTTGAAAATCGATATCTGACGAGGTCAACGATGCGTTAAGACATTGTATGGGGAAACATGATTTAATGCGCCAATTGCCTTCAAATATGGTGAAAGGTGAAAATATTTCTCAAATGAGAAATAATGCGATAAGTATTTTTTCATAAAAATCTACCGGGATCAACAAAGGGTTAAGAAGAACTTGATTTATTGGCCTCATTGACTTTAAAAGTGCGTGCAAAGCCACGGTGCCCGGCTAGTCATGAATATTTAGATTTAAAAATTGATTGAATGACAAAAGATGTACTTCAAGCCGCAGCGAAGACGGAACTGAAGGCCATCCCGGAAAGTGACTACAATCAGTGCTTCGAAGATTGGAAAATCCGTTGGCATAAGTGCATTGCATCGGGAGGGGATTACTTTGAAGGGGATGAAATTGATTTGGAAGAATAAATAAAGAATTTTCAAAATAAATACAATGTCACCTTTTTGGACACATTAGTATATATTTAATTACAAATAAGGTTCATATTGAATAGGTAGAAAGGTAATAAGAAATATTCTGACATTAAGACCAATTTAGGCCCATTTTCGTATAACAAAATTACAATTTTTTTCTTTATATTATGAGCCAAACAACCGAGCCGTCTCCTAGAATCTTTGGGCTTGATTCGAAGACACCAGGCCTCTGGCTGTTAACAACGTATGTGCAGAACTCACTCAAGGGAGATAAGTGGGAGTTTCTGGCCCCAGACGGAGCCCACTTTGCTATAGACCACTCCGGCTAGATTTCCTAGAATGCCAAAGAAAGCGTAGCTCAAATGAATCTTCTTTCTTCCAGAGTCTTCCTTTTTCTATATAATACAGGACAAACACATAGAAAGTGAATTGAAATTTCCTCCTCTTACTCATTGAACCAGCTTGAGTCCCTTACAAAGTCTAGTAGACTGTGAATAGTCCTATCGGACAGATCCTCTAGACTGTCAACGAAGAAATTGCCCAGTTGAACCTTTTTCTTCTAGACTCTTCCTTCTTCTAAATAATACAGTACAAGCACATAGAAGATGAAGTGAATTTTCTTCCCCTCACTCATTGAACCAGTATGAGCTCCTTTACAAGCTAGTAGTCTTCGAAAAGTCCTACCGACAGGATCCTCTAGATTGTCAAAGAAAAAGTTGCCCATGCGAGTCTTCTTTCTTCTAGATAATACAGAACAAACATATAAAAGATGAAGTGAATTTTGATTCGCTCACCCATTGAATCAGTTTGGGTCTCTTACAAAGCCGAGTAGACTGTGAATAGTCCAATCGACCAGATCCCCAAGTTTGTCAAAGAAAAAGTTGTCAATGTGAGTCTTCTTTCTTCTTGATAATGCAGAACAAATGCTTTTGGAGTTCCCAGATCTTCAAAGTGAATTTAGCGCATCGAATCCCATTTCTGAAAGCTGAAGACTTCAACTACATTTCGAGGGGTTATTTATTAGTATAGGCCCCCGCGTTTGTATTCTAGAAGCATTTTATCGATGATTATGGATTTTGGAGTTGCCAGATCTTCAAAGTAAAGTTGGCGCATCGAATTTGGCACCTTATCTTCACATTCTCTGAACCTTTCTTCACACCGTATGCCCCTTCAACTCTATCACTCTTTGCTCCCTGCTCACATTTTTAAGTATATTTTTCATCTTTTAACTGACAACACCCACAAATACCACCTCGTCATATGACTTTAAGTATTTTAAGTAACAGTTGAGAAAATGATAAAGGCCATAGGATACTTAGGAGCACGTTTGTCATGCCAAGGCAATGCATTAGGCAAAATCCTTTTTTAAAATCAAAGCTTATATGTTGAATTATTACCAACGCACACATGCACACATGCGCAGCCAACAGGCAGTGATGTGCGCCCACATGAATATCCAGTCGAGGGCCTGCAACGTAACCATGTAGATAGAACAGTGAAGCGGCGAGCAATGAATGAAGGTAATGTTTGTATAAGTTATGTGGGTTACCCGTTGTGCTAAGAAAATATTGCACGCACACATAAATTACACAAAAGGCATTTACGCATAATCCACCAAAAACGCACACACGCGCACCCACCCACACACACACACACACACGCTCCCAAACAAGCATAGATATATGTTGTAAGTGAATCGGTAGCCGAATGCTGCATAACTATGGGCGCTTGAACAGTTCGTGAGCGCGTTTGTGACGCATGCAAAAGCGAACGCGGCTCGGCGCATGTGGGCGAAACTGGCAAATGTACATATGGACATTTATATGTGTGTATATATATGAACATAATATGATGTGCTTATGTAGGTGTGTGGGTGTGTTTTTTGTCTATGTTGCTGCATTTGCAGTTGAACTTGCGGCAGTTTTTCAACATATCAAAAACGACTTTAGAGTTTCTTGGCACTTCTTTTGTGGTAACTTAGGGCAACATGTTGTTTTTTTTTGTGTGTTAAACGACTACAAAGTTGTGGTTATTACTTGGTTCGAACGCCCCAAAAGCAACATAGATAGAGAAACTTGTAGTGAGTGCATAGAAAGTGGGCAAAAATTTAACAAAACATAAACTCAGATTCCTGTTCTGGTGCCGCTATAAATTTCAATTGAATTATGAATGTCAGCAGTGGTTTTCTGCTTTGACGGCTGCCTAAAATTTTTCATTTTTATTTCTTTGTTGTGACCGTTGCTGTGCATACTTTGGCTTCATTTTGCAAATTTTTTTAATATTTTTTATTTAGTTTATGTAGCTATAAAATTTTGTCTAATGCCAAAAAGTGAAAGTCTTGATCGCTGTTCATATTCCGCCTTATACGCAAGCAAAACATTTGCGCTTAGTTTAGTATTTTGTATATGGACATGTTTGTTGCATACTTTTAGGCAGTGTCAGATACTTTCTCTTAACAATTTTACGTTTGTATAACTTTATTTGGTTGGATGTAGGATTTTTTGTTGAACCAATGACTGCAATATGATCTTTTCAGACTCTAAAAAAACCAAAAAGTCGGAGCAGACCACCAGTGGGTTCACTTTCTTCACCCCAACCACTCTTCTCTTAACCTTATATTAGTTTTCTCCAACGAAATATTAGTTCTACACCTTAATTAATCAACCACTAAATTTTCTTAACAAACAAGGCAAATTAATAACTAAAGGATTAAGCAAATTTTTTCAACTCCTCAAATTAACAAAAATTTAAATTCGCTCAATTGCCATCTAGATTGAGTACAAATTTACGCTTATTATGCACAGCTAATCAAAAGTAATTAGTATTTACCCATACAATTATTATTTCAAGCATAAAATTTGCATATTTCATATTTTGTTTACTATGATGAAATTTTATTATTTTATTTACATAAAAACACAAAACAAAATGCATCCTTTTCTATTTTTAGTGGCAAAAATTTGAATTATTGCGTTCGCTAATTTTCCGTGCAAAAGTTTTTATATGGCTTGTTCTTGTTGTTGTAAAATATGCAAATCATTATAATTATAGACAAACTGAATTTGATGCAAACAAATAAATCAGCCGCACAGTGGTACACATGTGCGCATTGTTCGAGGATATATTAATGTTCTGGTATAACTAAGAGATATTTTATAGGGCCTTCAGTTTGTTGCTATAACTAAGAAAAGTAAATTTTTAAATTATTTAAAAACTTTAATAGATACATAATGAAATTAAAAATGTGTTTTCTGAACATATACAAATTGTAAGTTTTAGTCTTATTTGTTCTAAATAAAGTAAGAAAAGGGGTCGAAATCAGTAACAATATTGGCAACTGACCTAAGTGGGTGAAAAAATTGGTCTTCTGCTAATGCGAAGGTATTAATTGATACTTTGGCATAATGGGATAATGGTTTCGAATACAATTTTGAAGATTACGGACGATTAGTGTTGTAGATGCTACTTTGAAGGAGCCAGCCGATTATTTGACGGTGTTAGATGTTTGTTTCGAGGTGTCAGACGCTACTTTCAAGATCTCAAATGATATTATGGGAGTTTCAAATTCTACTTTAAAGGTACCAACGATTTATTTGGAACTCACTGATGCTACTTTTGTGTTCTCAAATGATACCTTGGAGACTTCAGATGCTACTTTGAATTAGCAAAAGCTTTTTTGCAGGTGTCAGATACTAATTTAAAAATCTCAAAAGCTTCTTTGCAGGTATCAGATGCTGCTTTAATGATCTCAGTTCAGATTTAAGGCTCTGATTCTACTTTAAAAATACCAAAAGCTTCCATGAATGTGTCGCACGCTACTTTGCAGATCTCAAATGATACTTTTGGGTATTAGATGCCATTTTCAAGGTATCAAACGCTTCTTTGATGATGTCAACCGCTACTGTAACGTTTCCAGATGCTACTTTTTATATATCCATCGCTATTTTGATGTATTAGATGCTACCTTCATAGACCAAAAATCAAACTGGGTAGGAAAAATTCTCCACTTTTTGGTCTTCTTCGGCCAATACGACAACGTGATGGCAGGAAGAGGTTTTTGCAGGTAATATTCCAATAACCGAATAAACAGAGTTCATCGGTGTCTACGAAGACTACCACCAACTACAAAGAAAGAATTATTTACAATATTTATCAGGTGTACAACTTTGCTTCCGCCGTTTTTTTCCAAAATTAAAAGCTTTATTGCGAAAAAGTGCTTACAGATGTATTATTCAAAGTATTGTCCGTCGCTAGCGACAACTTTCTCCCATCTTTCCGGCAATTTTCGGATCCCGGCTCGAAAAAAGGAGTCCTCTTTTGACGCTATCCATGAAGCAATCCATTTTTCCAATTCTTCGAAGGATTGAAAATGTTGATCTGCCAGGCCGTGTGCCATCGAACGGAATAGGTGGAAGTCAGAAGGGGCGACATCTGGGGAATACGGCGGGTGGGGCAAGACTTCCCATTTCAGCGTTTCCAGGTACTTTTTGACCACTTTTGCGACGTGAGGCCGAGCATTGTCGTGTTGGAGGATGACTTTGTCATGTCGCTCTTGATATTGTGGCCGCTTTTCTTTTAGCGCGCAACTAAGGCGCATCAGTTGCGTTCGGTAGCGATCTCCTGTGATGGTTTCACCCGGTTTTAAGAGCTCGTAGTAAATCACACCGAGCTGATCCCACCAAATACAAATCATAACCTTGGCGCCGTGAATATTCGGTTTTGCCGTCGACGAAGAAGCATGCCCGGGCTTTCCCCATGATTTTCTGCGTTTAGGATTATCGTATCGAACCCACTTTTCATCACCGGTTACGATTCGATGTAAAAACCCCTTACGATTTTGTCTTTGAAGCAGTTGCTCACATACAAATAGACGGCGCTCGATGTCCCTCGGTTTCAACTCGTACGGCACCCAGTTTCCTTCTTTCTGAATCATGCCCAGGGCCTTGAGACGTTTTGAAATGGCTTGCTGACTCACTCCCAACGATTCGGCAAGCTCTTCTTGGGTTTGGCACGAATCTTCATCAAGCAATGCTTCTAGTTGTTCATCTTTGAAGGTTTTTTCTCTTCCACCACCATGTTTGTCTTCGACATCGAAATCACCATTTTTAAAACGTTGAAACCACTCCCGACACGTTCTTTCACTCAGAGCAGCATCACCGTAAGTTTCTGAGAGCATTCGATGCGCTTCAGCTGCATTTTTTTGCGAATTGTAACAGAAAAGTAAAACTTCCCGCAAATGGCGAGAATTGGGCACATAAACGGACATTTTCGAGCGTGAATAATACGAAAACAAGAACAACTGTCACTGAAACGGCGATGACAATTCGTTAGGCACTGTCCACACTCACTTTAAAGGCATTACCATCTATGTATTTCAACCAGCCTCAGCCGGTACAGCCACCTATCGGAAAACGGCGGAAGCAAAGTTGTACACCTGATAAAACTAGTTGTAACTCCCGAAATTCGGGTGTAATAAAAAAACTACCATTTGGTTTATGTTGTTAAAATTTAATGTATATTTTTTGCATTATAGTACTTCTTGAAATACTACATTCGCCGTCTGCGTTACCATGTAAAAAAAATAACCAATTTTGGTTAAATTTAACCAAAACGGCAACGCTGACTCTAACTACATTTTTGTAAGATTTGAGTTGGACTCTTAAGAATAACGTGATCAAAACAACATAAAAATGCAAAATTTGGGACATAGCAACCACTGTTGCCAACTTAGTGCTTTTCGCACTAATTTTAGTGCTTTTTGAAAATTTTCTAAAATAGAAAAGTTGGCAACCGTGCTCTCACCACATGCGTGTGTGGAACGTGTGGGTTCCATGCACGATTTTGATTGTTTGCTTATTCCCATCTTCTTGCTCAAGCGCACAGCTTTCTGATTGGATTTGATAAACGTAAAGAGCAATGCTGTTTCCAATAGGGAAATTAATGCAATTTTCGATGCAAATATCTCCCGATAGGCTTTATCAATCCACATTTTGACAGTTTTGTGCAAATATGCTCATTAAGAGCTTTAAAATGATGTATCATATGATATTGTACGATGTGTGGATAGCGAGATCTCAGCGCCCTTATTCAAATAAATATATAGATTGTCAGACTTGTCAAAAGCAGACTTTTTTATTCAAATGCCTCACTCTTTTTTGTATTCTTAGCTTAAGTATTTTATTTTTTCACCTTTTTATAATCCAAAAAGTATTGAAAAATGCATTGAACACTCGATATGTTCCATATTTAGTTCTGAATTGTTTGAAGCCTAATTAGGATTCGATTTCTGTGGTATTACAATAGGTCCAGTTGGCCAAGAAATGCCTTCTTGCTGCTCTGTTTTGAAGTTGGTCTCTTCACAGAAAAATTATTAATAAAATTTCCAAGCGGCCCTGACTTAACCTTAGAACGTCTTTGAAGTGTTGAACTTTAACAAATAAAAATTATATATTTTTCATTTTTTTTTAAACAACTTATATGAAAATGTCACACTGTGCGCTGCCGCAACCATGTGCAAGCAAACATCATAACAAACACACAAGCAAATGAATGTATAAGCAATCAAACAATCAGCAAACAAATACTGCTGACGACTTAATTATGGCGATTGCATATTTTTAGGCAGCAATGCCAAATAAATATTGCAACACAAGCTGAATACATTTTTGCGCACATTGGCCGTACTAAGGCGGCTATAATTAAACAGCGAAAATTACAAAAACAACAACAAGTGGCAACAACAAGCGGCAACTATTGTGGCAATATTTTCATCAATTCACACACTCACACACATATAGCAGCTAGCAACAAATTTAAATCAATAAGCCAAACGAGCAAACAACAAATTTCATCAAATAGCTCGTGCTGGGCAAATAGCAACAACAACAACAACAACTAAAACATTTAACTATCGATGGCTGCAATAAAGCCGCATGGCGGCACAACATCATTCAGCCATTTTAACAGCTTTGTAATTTATACAACTTGCAACATGTTGCACGTGCGCAATTTATGTAAAATACCTAAAAGTATGCAGCATTTTTGGGTCTATGCCAATAGTAGCCCATAAAGTAGCGCTAAGAGCGCTGTACACCTGCACAACTGCAGCTGTCAACAGACACATGCCGGATGTTGTCGATGTTGTTGTTGTTGTTGGTTTTATTGTTATTGTTGTTATGCACAGCTGCCGTTCGCTTAGTTGTAGTTGGGCGTTTGAAGCGCAGAGCCCTTAAAATTTTGCTAATTTATTTGTTGGTTAAAATTTTGGTGCTGATTATTGGAAAATTTGTTGGCCAATATCGTTGTTGTTCGTTTGTTAGCTGTTATTGCTTTATGGCAATAATACACAGAGAACGGTGAGGTAAACAATAGCGTTGCGTTTTCGGTCGAAAAGTATAGAAAGCAAATAACATATTTTGGTGAAATGTATTTGTGTGTGTGTGATTAGAAATTTTATCATTTAGCGGCTTTTGTGTGTGTGTGTGTGTGTGTCTGATATGCTGACAAAGCATGGATTTCGAAGGAGTGTTTTTTATTTAAGAGTTTTAGACGTTTGTTAGGTAAATTGTTCGTTGTTTTGGCTTAAACGTCTAAACATGGTCAACCGTTTCTTTAGTTTTCCTCATCTTCAGGAGTGTGGCTAAAATTTTTGATGTCCCATCGGATGTAATGGGTAGTTTGTCCAATAGTGGGCTTTATGTCAGCTAGAAGTATGAAAAGGCACGTTTGGATGCGGTCAAATTGGCCTCAAGTCATGTATTCGCAAGAACTTTATTCCCCTGAAAACTTTTTATGCGGTTCGCTTGCTAACAACAGATTGTTTGGTATCCTTCATATATTAGTCTAACTAAAATAACTGGCTTGGAAGTGTTTGAAAAAAAGCTTCCAATGCATTCTGCATATCTCAGTTTAACTCTGTTAGTTGAAAGTGTTTGGGGAGCTAAACAACGGCTGAGCAGAGCCTTTAACTAAAACAACTAACTGAAATAACTGGCTTGAAAGTGCCAGAGGGGCTGAATAAAGGATGAACAAGAGCCCTTTTCAGCCTTTCACTCTCACTGCCTACACAAACATAGCACACAAAATTCCCATATTTTGCATTTTACTACTAAGCCCAAATTTTGCTATGTTACTTTAATAAGCCCCAAAAATATTCAACCTAATTAAATGTACACACATTTTGTTATCTTTTTCTACTATTTACTGTTATTTACTGTCCCTAGCGAAATTCTATAATTATTAATTTTTTGACAAATATTCACTTGAAATGTGTGCATAGTTCAAATTTTTTGTCCCACAATTTTACGCCACATGTGAGTCTCAGTGTTTGTTTTGTGTTGCATGTGTGAGTGAGTGTGCTTAGTGTGCACAGTGACATTTTAATTAAAATTCACTCACACGCTTTAAAGTGCACAATTTGACGTATTTGCGCCAACACGCTTAATTCTGAATATTAAACAATTTTTTTTTTCACTCATATGAAATTTTGAAGGATTGCAATCTATATGAAATGAGCAGTTTATATTGTATTTTATTTTAAATATATAAAACATTAATGTATGCTGAAAACTTTGTAGAATTACAAAATTGAAATGTTCAAATAAAAATTAAAAATTGGTAAAACTTTTTAGTTGTGGCGCACTATGTCAATGCTTTTACAGTTTTTAATTTATAATATTATTTCTTTTATTTTTTTAAATAGTTGATTAGTAAAAGCTAAATTTCTTGCTTGAATTTATTTTACTTGAGTTTGAAATGAGAATTAAATGGCATGAAATAAAGTTAATTTATTTTATTTTTTTGAAATAAAATAAACTTATCTATATTATTTATTATTATTTATTCATTATTTGAAATAAATTAAACTTATTTGATTTATTTGAAATCGAATAAATTTTTTAAATTTATTTTTTAAAAAAGCAAATGCTAATAAATAAAACAAATAAGGGCTCATAACTCACCCTAAATTAGTTTAATAATTTGGAATTGTCGCAAATGTCGATAAGATATTGAAAATTGCTGAGTCTGTCTGACATGTAAGCAATGTTTCAATTTTTTAGGCATTGACAATGACAAAAAAAAAATCGTCTGGAATCACTTGAATAAGGTTGAATAAAAAAATAAGCTGAAGAAAACAAAAACCAAATGGACCAAAATTTTCCTATGCGAATCAGAATCAAATCTTCCCATTTCTAAAGCGAATGATGACTGGTGGTGAAAAGAGTCAACTCACTTTTCAATGCAAACGACGGCCAAGGCAGGATTGACGTTTCACTCCGATTGATCAAAGTGAAACATGTAAACCAATCAAGATTTATTCATTAAATACTAAAATCAGTTCACAATCGCTCAAACTATAATTTAAAAAATAAATAACTATAGGCTTGAGCCCAGTGTGACACATTTCTGCTTCTTCTAGTGAAAACTTTTTACATTTAACCATTTTCTTAAAGCAGCAAAGATCTATGCCTTTATATATTTTTTTACGGCGCTGAATTTTATTTTATTAAATAAATATGTTAAATAAATATTTAAAGTAAATAACTTTAATTAATATTTGTAATAAATATTCAAAATAAATTACTTAAATAATTATTTGTAAGCAATATTTAAAATAAGTAATTTAAATAAATATTTACAATAAATATTCGACATAAGTAATGTAAATACATAATTTAACTACAAGAATGTTGTTCTTGCCATCTTGTCTTCTTGTTCTAGTAATTTGTGTCATGTTGCACTGTCTCGGAGCTTATGAATTTTCAGTATTTGTAATAGTAATTAAAATTTAATTACATAATAATCTGTAAATGCTATTCGCATTTATGTTGCTTGCCAGTGGCGGTGGAGTTTACTTATTGAACGAGTAAACAACATGACATCCTAATGTTAAATATGTGTTGGCAAAATACCAAAGCTGAAAATTTGATAACTAATTAGGCTTCAAATTCAAATGTAAAGCCAATGAGTGAAAATATGTCTATAAATGTTTAGTTCAAATACATACGCACACACATAGTTTCACAGTAGCATTGCATGTAGTAGATCCTTAAAAAAACACTGATTGTATTTACACAAAGAGATCGATTCGAAATTTGTACTCACACACAGTTCTACTTGTATTTAAAAAGTGCTTAATTCCAAGTCACAGCTAATGTTTATTTAATCAAATTCTCAACCATAACCATAACCATAACCCGAATACTGTTGCACTGTGCTACCTAAGGTCGATGGATTAGTTTCCTTCGACTATAGGCGGCCACTTTCGTTTTCAATCCCCTCTTTGTTCTCTCACTACTGAATCACAGAATTCCCCACACATATTCCATGATTGAACGTAAAGAACAAAACAAAAAAACATTCCCTAAGCCCCACGCGCTACTTACGGAAATGTTAAAATTATGACCCGCTGCATGTGGAAAGGGTGCACAGCAAACTTGCTGCAAAGTTTTATGAAACGTGCAAAAAAAAAAACGGAACTAACATCTAACTGTTATTAGCCCTTCCGCTACGCATGGAGCAGCGTTTGGCTGGGCGCTTCTCTGCTGCACGCAGACACGACAAGCGGCCGCCGTTGTGCGGTGGCGCTCTTGGTCGCGTGCTGCTTCTGCAGGACGAACGGTGTGAAAGTTTCCACGCACGTTAATGGCAGCGTGGAAATTAATTAATCGTTTGCTGTGAACTCGTTGATGTGGTCGACGATGTGACTCGGTAATTGGCGGCCGGCTGTCCGCATGCCGTAAAAGTTTGCCGCACACGTCTAAAGGAGCAGCAACTGTGAAAAGTAATAAGCTTTGGGTGAGCGCACGGGATGCGGCAACGTTGTGTTTGATAGTGGTAGAAAATTTTGAAGGTAAATACAGGGACAGTGGAAAGTATTTGACTGAGCAAAAAAGGATACATGGATCAAAGTAAAGAAGATTAAAAGGAAAACGTGATAAGAAAAGGGTGTTGGTGTGATGGAGGTAAAATGGGGGAGAAGAATTATTGAAATGGGGAGCTGGGAAAAAGGGAGTGGAGATAAAAGGTGATATGATTTAAGGACGCGTGAAGTAAAGCGAAGTAGACCTAAGTGTGAAATTAAAGTAAAGTGGAGGTTATGGTGAAATACTATAGGAAGATATGAGATGAAATGAGATAAAATTAGTTGAAGATTTAATGATATGATTACATGAGATGATGAAATAAGATGAGATGAGTTGAGTTGAGATGAGATGAGATGAGATGATGAGATGAGACCAGATCAGATGAGATGAGATGAGATGAGATGAGATGCAATGAGATGAGATGAGAAGAGAAGAGAAGAGAAGAGAAGAGAAGAGAAGAGAAGAGAAGAGAAGAGAAGAGAAGAGAAGAGAAGAGAAGAGAAGAGAAGAGAAGAGAAGAGAAGAGAAGAGAAGAGAAGAGAAGAGAAGAGAAGAGAAGAGAAGAGAAGAGAAGAGAAGAGAAGAGAAGAGAAGAGATGAGATGAGATGAGATGAGATGAGATGAGATGAGATGAGATGAGATGAGATGAGATGAGATGAGATGAGATGAGATGAGATGAGATGAGATGAGATGAGATGAGATGAGATGAGATGAGATGAGATGAGATGAGATGAGATGAGATGAGATGAGATGAGATGAGATGAGATGAGATGAGATGAGATGAGATGAGATGAGATGAGATGAGATGAGAATGAGATGAGATGAGATGAGATGAGATGAGATGAGATGAGATGAGATGAGATGAGATGAGATGAGATGAGATGAGATGAGATGAGATGAGATGAGATGAGATGAGATGAGATGAGATGAGATGATGAGATGAGATGAGATGAGATGAGATGAGATGAGATGAGATGAGATGAGATGAGATGAGATGAGATGAGATGAGATGAGATGAGATGAGATGAGATGAGATGAGATGAGATGAGATGAGATGAGAGATGAGATGAGATGAGATGAGATGAGATGAGATGAGATGAGATGAGATGAGATGAGATGAGATGAGATGAGATGATATGAGATGAGATGAGATGAGATGAGATAAGATAAGATGGGATGAGATGAGATGAGATGATGGAGATGGTGATGAGATGAGATGATGAGATGAGATGACATTATATGAGATGAGATGGGATTGAGATGAGATGAGACGAGATGAAATGAAATGAGATGACATGAGATGAAATGAGATGAAATGAGATGAGATAAGATGGGATGAATATCATGAGATGAGATGAAATGAGATGAGATGAGATATGATGAGATGCGATGAGATGAGATGAGGTGAGATAAGATGAGATGGGATATAAGAAATGATATACGAGTATGAGATATGGGATGAGAGGTATACGATAAGAGATGTAAGATCTGAGACCTAACTTAAATGATGAGAAGTTTGAGATAAGTAATACGAGATCTAAGGATACTAGATTAGACGATTAAAGATTAAAGGGCTACGAAACCTTACCGGGATTAGCATTAATTATAAGATATAAAAGAAGAGCGATAAAATATGCGCGAAAACAAAGAAAAACCCTTCAATTAATTAGAATTCAATAAACCGATGCCCAAAAAAGAGATTGTTGATGAGGGATTAAAGATACGAGCTTATAGATTAGAGATTACAGTTTAGAGTTTAGAGAATCGAGATTTCTAAATTAGAGATGGGATACACTTCAAAAAAATATACACAGCTTAGAGATTAGAGATTATAAATTAGAGATTTGAAATGAGGTATGAGGGAAGAACGATAGAAAAGGAAGATGTAAAATGGGACATGAGAAATGGAACGAAAGATGGGAGATGAAAGATGAGGGATGGGGATATCAGAAAATGACAGGTTCGATATAAGATGAAAGTTTAAAAATTAATAGTTGCAGATGAGAGCTAAAATATAGAAGTTGAAATATGAAAGCTTAGATAAGCGAGTTCGGAAATAAGAAAGGAAACTTGAAAGATGGTAGATGAAAAATTATAATCTCGCATTTGGAGAGAGGTAGAGATAAAGATGTAATATGAATAAATGGCCATTAGAGGTTAGAGATAATAATGGACATGAAAGATCAAGAGAAGCATAGATAAATCTCATATCTAAGACATTAGAAGTGAAAGGGGCAAATTTAAAACAAAAAATGAGATCTGAAGTCTGAAGAAAAGATGAAAAGTTATGAGAAAATGAAATTTGACTTTTTGACAAGATTAAAATTTCGTTAAATTTTTGTAAGTACAACAATTCCTCTTGTTACGAAAACGAACAAATTTGTTGTTAAATTGTTTTAAAATTTTATCTGCTTTAGGAAATGAATGTAATAAGTATCTATATTCTCTACGATGACTTTACAATTTAATTCTATAAAAAAAATTTGGCAATGGAAAAAATGGAAAATTTTCAAACTTTTTGGAAACTTAAAATGCAATTTTACTATTACTATATATTTGACCACCAGTTCATACTTCTTCTTGTTTTCGAATGGCTGTTGTTCAGTGCGAAAACTATTTTCAAACATTTTTCAGTAAATTCGCAACCAATTTGCACAAATTTAATACAGGCCAAACAAACACAACAACAACAACAGCAAAAAATAAACAAATAAACGTACGCGCTTTATTAACTTGACGATGCGCTGCATGCGCGCAGTGCCTAAAATTATGCTTCGAAAATCCAGAAAATTGTCGCAGCAAGATAGTAAAAGCGAATTATGAAGTTGTGTTGGGTAGTTTTACTTTGCTTTTACTCTCCTACACACCTTCTCCAATGCAGAAATAATGCTTCGGAATACATAAAAAGCAGACGCAGACATACGTACGTATATGCTGAACACGCACATATGTATTGTATATGAAAAATTGCGTGGGCCGGCGTCTGTGTAAATTGGCCAGACAGCAAGTAAAAGCGCCGGCAAAAAAAAACCCAATGACTGTCGAGGGATGTGGAGTTTTGTGCGTAAACATGTGCGCCAATACAGAAAATAAAATACAAAATAAAGCCAGAACGTAAGTGAGCACAACAACAAAATCCAAACTTAAAAAGGCTTATGGCCGAGCCGCAACAAGGGAGACATTTTTTACAAGTTCTTTAGTTAATTTCGGCACGCTCTGGGTATAGTAAAAATTGCAAGAAAGAGACGAGTGTTTAGGGCACATGCTTAGTCTGTGTATGTTTGTGTGTGTGTGTGTGGCTGAAAGAAAAATTTAATACAAAAAAGTGCGTATTTGCAGAGCCATTCAAGTGGACCATTCCACTGCGAACGCGCTTAAAAAAAAATAAGAAAAGTTCTTAAGTTTATTAAGTGCGGTTTATGTGTGTGTGTGTGTGTGCGTGTGCATGCGTGTTTGTATGCGTGTGCATTGGTGTGTGATAGCGTAGTATGTTTGTCATGCTTGCGTTGTGGGAATTGAAGTTGAAATAATTGACTTGCGTTGAAGTTTGATTGGATTCTTTTTAGTAGTGTCCGACCGAAACCACTTTTTTGGGCCGACCGAAACCACTTTTTTGGGCCGAAACCGAAACCGAAACCGAATATTCGGTTTTTTTTTAATATTCGGCCGAAACCGAAACCGAAACCGAAACTTTCTAGTTGAAATAAAAATCACCATATCAAGCACTTTTTTCAACAAACGAATTTTACATTAAGTAAATAAAGAACAAACAAACAAACATAGCATAAATAAATAAATACTTATTAAAAAAAAAAACAATTTATTCATTTTTTAAAAACGTAAACATGAAAATATCACCCTTTCGTACCTTACTCGCTAATATTCAAATTAAATAATTTAATATTATATGCTAAAAAAATAAATTTATTTACATTGGTGGCATCTAAATTATTCCTCCTTTCACTATATATCTGTTACACAATAAATGTAAAAAATATTCTAGAAAGTTTCGGTTTCGGCTATTCGGCCATTTTTTGGCCGAAACTGAAACGCCGAAACTGAAACCGAAACCGAAACCACTGATTTGGGCCGAAACCGAAACCGAAACCAAATATTCGGTCGGACACTACTTTTTAGGCCCCCTACACAGGGCAGTCGGGGTATGTTTGATATTGTAAGAGATTTAGAGTGCTTAAAAGAAGGCGTGGCTGGTAGGGAAACGTATCTAGATATGTGGAGAGTGATGACTGATATTATTGAGCAAGTAAGATGAGTCATGCAAGTGCGATTCGCAGATGGAAATTCCATCCTTGAGGTGGTTTAAGGTTTACTCGTGTGGCACCCACATTAAACTTTATTGAAATGTTTCCATTTTTTTGTTATTGTTTAACTCATGAAAAATCAAAAAGTGCTTACCAGGTAGTTGAACTCGACGATTTAAATGCTTCTATTAATATTTTCCACAATTGAATTCGCAGAGTGTGGTGCAGCTTTGATATCAAAATTGAATGATTGTGCATGATTGAATGCTACAGTGTTACAGGAACATAGACACTATTCACATGACTTGCATTTTCGCCTTAAAAAAAAATGTAAAATTTGGTGTATTTTTTTTTTGGCTGATGCCCATTTTTGAAATGCACTGAAACAAAAGTAAGCCAAGCAATCACAAAACTGTCTGAGAAGTGTTTTTGCTACGAATTCTGGTCTTTCTAATGCAAATCAGCTTAACACTAGAATGCCCAAGGTAGTCATTTTGACTACATTGAGGTCTTTTATTGTGAATAACTTTTGTTGCATCGCTTTCTAAAAAAATATCTTACGTGACTTTTATTAATTTTTAAAGCTAAATGGAATAAATAAATCAAAAAATTGTAAACAATTTTTTTACCCCAATTTTGCAAATTTACCTTAAATGCACAAAAGTAGTCATTTTGACTACCTATATAAAATTTTCAGCAAATCTTACTGATAAATAGACAAATATGCATCTTCAATTGCGAAATATGAAAATTTCAAATAATTGCAAACATTTAAAAAAAATAATATCATAGTAGGCTGTGACAATTTCCAAGTTTTTCAATTCAAAATTCACTCATAAAATTCATTCAAAAATTCCAAATTCCAAATTTCACTCCATTTTATCCCATTTATGTGTATTATGTTATGTGTAAACCATAAAAAAATAAAAACTAAATGCTTCTCTCGTGTACATTTATTCATATTTGCTACTTAAAACCAATAAAGTTAAAAAAAGTCGGTAAACAATAATGTAGCCAAAATGACTACATATGGGCAGTTTAGGTAGGTCAGATTGTCGGGCATTCTTGTGGTAATCGATCCCACTTATACAAAACGAAATACAGATTACTAAGGCAATCTATTGGAAAAATAATGGATTTTTTTACTACACCGTAGGTGTATCTGTTTGAACTTTATTCAAATGGTCCTAAACATTTGTTGACATTTTTTGCACGTCGTTGGTGATCTTTCCAACAGTTGGATCAACAGATCGTGGTGCAGCTTTGGCATCTAAAATTATCAAAAATGACGGGTGATTGACTGTTACAAGTACATAGACTAACTAACCCTCTGATATCAACGCTTCCCATCTATCAGCAATGGATATGAGGAGGTTGCTTAATAACTTAGTCTCAACCTTCGAAGGCACCTCTCGTAAACGACAATAGACAGCAGTCCCAGCACATAGAACTTTTAGTGATAGGCTAGTCACCCACACAGACAGAATTTCAATTAATTAAACTAACCCACACAAAGGATTTGCACTGTTGAGGCCTTATGCTGCCAAGCAGAATTAGTAAGTAGAAAAATATTAGAAATTAATTAATATTAAAAATATAACTATACCAAAAATACACTTACTAAAAGAGGCGCAGACCAATCAACTCACTCCAGACTATCTGAAATTCTCTCACTTGCTTATCAATCATTTTTAGTAATTAGTACACCACATCGTATACGCAACCACACCGCTGGGTATTCTGACAATGCACAACATCTTTTCAATCATAAATCCACAAACGACTACATTGAGTTCAATCTATGAAACAGCGACACTCAGCTGTCAAAGCCGCTATGCCAATAGCTGGTCTTCTTATGATCTGCACACACAGACAAACAAGCAAACATAAATACATACTCACATGTAGATGTGTTGCTGTGTTGTTGTTGCATGTGGATTATGCCAAGGCAGCTCATTTGGCCTGTTGAGTTCGAACTATGAAATGCGTATACATTGGTTTCCATTACGCGCTACAGCTACCCATATCACACGACACTGGCAACTGTATTGGTGTGCATATTAGTGTGTGTGTGTATGTGTGCATTGCCGTTTGTGTAACTTTGACTAACATTCCACTAATTACCCGAACGTTAATAAAGTCCACTGTATGCATCTTTGGCCAACGCGTGGAATGGGAATTATGTTGTGAGCTGTTCGACCTAAACGAGGAACGAGAAGTTGGCGGCAAATTACACAACTGCACTGTATCAATATAATAAATATACCTGTGAGCATAACGCTAGCAGCTAATCAATGAGTTTGATCGATTGTTTAATGAGTTTGGGCGATCTGGGCAATGATTTCGATGGTGTGGAATAATTTGAAATTACTGTTTTTTAATTAGTTGTTATAAGGAAATGGACAAATTTTATGTAGAAATTGCGTAGCAACCTCTAAGGCATTAGTTATGAATTACTTTTTATGGTTGCTTTTAAAACAATAATTGATTGCCGTTTGTTTTTACAGCCAATTAAACCTAACCTAAGTTAGAGAGATTCATTTAAACAAATTATTAAATAAAAATTAAATAGAAATATTAATTAAAAAAAATTAAAAATACTTGAAATGACTATTTTTTAATTAGATGGAAAAATTGTTAGTAAAAATTGCACAGCACCTCAAAGGGATTACTTATAAATGACTTTTTATTACTTTTTTGGTTACTTAAAAACCAAACATTGCTTGCAGTTTGTTTCTACAGCCACTTAAACCTAACCTAAGTTAGAGAGATTAATTTAAAAAAATGTATTGTCATATCAAATTATTAAATAAAAATTAAATAAATATATTTATTAAAAAAAATTAAAAATATTTGAAATGACTGTTTTTTAATTAGTTCTTATAAGGAATTGGAATTGTTAGTAAAAATTGCACAGCAACCTCAAAGGGATTACTTACAAATTACTTTTTATTAATTTTTTGGTTACTTAAAAACCAAACATTGCTTGCAGTTTGTTTCTACAGCCACTTAAACCTAACCTAAGTTAGAGAGATTAATTAAAAAAAATTATTATTACATAAAAAAATTAATTTTTAAATAAAAATTAAATAAATATATTATTAAAAAAAATTAAAAATATTTGAAATGACTGTTTTTTAATTAGTTCTTATAAGGAATTGGAATTGTTAGTAAAAATCGCACAGCAACCTCAAAGGGATTACTTACAAATGACTTGTTATTACTTTTTTATTGCTTTAAAACCAAAAATTTCTTGCAGTTTGTTTCTACAGTCACTTAAACTTAACCTAAGTTAGAGAGATTAATTTAAAAAAATGTATTATTATATTAAAAAATTAAATTATCAAATAAAAATTCAATAAATATATTAATTAAAAAAAAATTAAAAATATTTGAAATGACTGTTTTTTAATTAGTTATTATAAGGAAATGGAAAAATTGTTAGTAAAAATTGCATTTTTATTACTTTTTTGGTTGCTTAAAAACCAAACATTGCTTGCAGTTTGTTTTTACAGGCATTTAAACCTAACCGAAGTCAAAAAGATTAATTTTAAAAAATATATTAAAATTAAACTACGAATTTGCTTATAAGAAAACAGCGCAAAAATTCAGCAAATGAAATTTTTAAAGTCTTTAATGTAACGCTGCATACTTTTAGGCTACCTTCAAATGACTTTATTACATGCATTGATTGCAGTCAATTACATTAAGTTTTCTTTAAAGCATAATTCGAATTATTTTCAGTGCTGCTTTTAGTTCTATGCACACACACACACACACACACACTCGCACACAAATCCCTCAACTTCTTGCATAAATTCTTAAATTTCAGTCTCCTTTCTTCGAAAGCAGCTCAGCGTAACGTCACAAAAAAATTTATTACCTGTTTAGTGTGACCCGCTTTTATTGTTGCTGTTGTTGTTGGTTTTGTCGCTTGCCACTTATTATTATTTTTTGTTTTTTTTTAGTGAACGTCTTTCGCCTATTCGCTTCGGTAGTTGGTGCGCTATCGTCGCTGTCGTTGTAGCAACTTTACAGTTTTTATATCTTCCGTTCTTTTTCTTGCTCGGTTGCTTTGTTTTTTTCGATTTTTTTTTTTATTTTTCATTCTTACTTTTTTTTTCATTTACATTGTCCTTTTTTCTTCCGCTTTTGTGCTTTTATAATGCCACCAGTGCATTTTCTATGAATTCAGCATTTTCTAGCCGCTTCTTTCCTTCCCTCACCGGGGGTTTTCACATCTTCACTCAATGCAATTTTTTAATACGCTTTTGTACGTTTCCTTTGCCGCACAGTCGACTACTTTTAATTTCATGGCATTTAATTTGACAAAAAGAAAAGACACAGGCAAAGGCGCAAAAACACTTGCAACAGGACACACTTGGCTACCTGCATAACTGCATGTAAGCTGTCGTCGCGCACCGCACACCGCACACCTGACGTCACCTTTCGGCATCCGCTTGCAACTTTCTTGCCTTACTTTATTATTACGCGGCGCAATTGCGGTGCAGACGAAGAGACAACGTGGCAAGGACACAGCTAGCAGAAGACAGAACGATGCCGGTAAGCGGTCGCCGATGGCGTGGACTGATGCAGGAAATGACAGCAGCGAGGTTTGGGTGGACAACAACATGAAAAGTGGCGAGTTGGCATAGTGAAACTGGGAAACAGCTGAAGCGGCCATTTGAAAGGACATTCGCAGTGCTCCACAAGCGACTCGGTAGCGCAAAGAAACATCTAAGAACGTAAGTAGCTCAGCTAAATGTTGCTGGATCCAAGTGAAACCCAGTGTTACGTCAAGCACAGGCACAGAGTCAGCGTTAAGGGCAATGCGAAGGCCAACAAGTATGCCGAGCATGCCGGCTGGTGTAATGAGAAACAACTTGCGCGCGGTTAGAGCGAAAGCATGCAGTAAAGTGTGACAAAAGGAACAGTAACAGAAACTAAGAAAAGTAAGTAAAATATATAAATACCCGCATCCAGTGTTTGCACGCTAAAGCCATACAAGCTAAGCATCAGTTTCTGGATTCCGAACCGCAAACAGTCAGATTTCGTAAGCAGAAAATATGTATAAAATTTTCCAAAATTGAAACTAAATACAAACTTTTATTGCTCATCCTACTTGGTCCCTTTTTCTGACTGTCGCTGCGGCTTTGTGCGTTGCTTTGTGTATTCAAAATCGACCGCGGAAAATATAATTTTTTTCGTATGCTGCTGCTGCAACCATTCATTTATTGTTGTTTTTGTGGTTAGATTTACTGTCTACATCAGTCTTTTTGCATTTACTTCCCGTCTTGCTGCCATACCTCTTCCTTTTTTCCTCTCCTACACCTAATTGCTTCTCTTTGTAACTTTTGCAAGTCATTTAAAATTTCAGCGCTTTCACTTCCGCTTCCGGCAGGTGTACCAGAAACTACTTCCGCAATAAAATGCAATTGTCATGATGCTTTCTAGGAATAAAAAAAACTAAAGAATTTGTATGATTTTCCCAAGACATGCAAAATTTTTGGGCAAATTTCCCAGCACTCAAAGCGACAGTCCAAGTCGGGTGTCTACCATGTCCGGTGCATATAGAAAATAGTTTTCCAGACATTGAATTGTTTTCTCACAAATATTTTGTAGCAGGAAAGTATAACAAAAAGGAAGGAAACATTTAACTTGAAGCATGAAGAACATTTTTCGAAAGGTTCCTTTGAATTAACAGCGAGAAACGGAAAACTTAACGAGACAAGAGCAGACAGTGGTTTCCATGTGGTGAAGGTGTTTTTAAAGGCAGCGAGAAATTAAAAAAAATCTCAATGTAGACATTTTGACTTGAGGAAGGAAATACTTAGCTGGAAGTATGAGGACCATTTTTTCAATGGTTTTTTAAATCAGTAGCGAGAAACGGAATATTTAATGAGACAAAAGAAGACATTGGTTTCCATGTGGTGAAGGTACGAAGAAATCAAAAGCGTGATTAAGTTCCTCTAAAAATAATGTTTAAAAGATCTTAATGCAGTCATTTGGACTTCCCTGAACTTACTTAAAAAAATATAAAGTAGAGGAGACATTGGCAGGAAGAAATCAAAAGCGTGATTAAGTTCCTCTAAAAATAATGTTAAAAAGATCTTAATGAAGTCTTTTGGACTTCCTTTGGCTTACTTCAAAAAGTATCTCATGGTGCAACGAAGGCTCGTTTTACTGGCTGATGATAACATTTTCCTCAAATGCAGCTTGTTGATGAAATCATTCAACCAAACCTGTACTTCAACACTAAAGATTATTGTTTTTTGCCGAACTTGGATTGGTTTTTAACTGCTTTGAAAATTTCTAATCAAGGAATGAACGACAAGTTTGATGGACTTAAGTTTTTGTGAAATCAGAAGAATGAGCTTTCAAAGTTCAAACATATCTCTTGAAAATTTCTGAAAAGGGGGCGTATGAGTAATGTTAACTAAACTTCATACCAAAGGCATAAGTTTAGGTTTTGCTTTTTTTCAATACAGTTCACTAAAATTATAAACACTATCAAAGTCATCGTGAGGTGGTCTTTTTGCCGCAACATTTTCGCCTAAAACGTCATATTAAAAATCTGTCAAAGTTCTGACAAAACTAATAAAAAACCTCTTTGAAAACAGGGCGTATGAGTTACATAAATAAAAATATGACAAAAAATGGTGACAATTAGAGTAAGTTCGGGTAATGTGATATACCTGTTTGTCTTACGGCGATTCCCGACACACTTTGCCTTAAAAGACACTTTTTTTGGTCTCAAACTGCTCACTGACACATTATTTAGTATATCTAAGATTATTAACTCTTTAAGATATACTGTTGACGAGTTTTTTAATTACAAATGAAAATGTCCAAATATTGGCGTCTGATAAAAGTGGCGGGTAATGTGATATACCCGAAAAAACGTTATTTAACAGACCTATTTGTTTCAAACTTGGTGAAAATACTCCAAATCAAAAATAATTAGAGACGTGTTTCTCATTTTTTTTGGAAAATCACAATCTTACGGGGTAAACCAAGGGTTAAAAATTTTTATCGAGAAACATGATTTCATGGGTTTTTGAAGTGAAATTTCTTTACGCACGCTTGACTTGGGGAGTAAGCTGGCAAACGCGTTACGAAAAGTGTGATCGGGCGAGGCGAACGTGAGTTGAGTGGTTTACGTACGCTTGACTTGGGGAGTAAACTGGCGAACGCGTTACGAAAAGTGTGATCGGGCGAGGCGAACGGGAGTTGAGTGGGGGATATAAGCAAGAGACAGCATTTCATTTACTAGCTATAAGAGAAAGAGAGAAAGAAAATGTGCGCGCGCACTGCTCTCTCTTGCTCCTACACTGTGATACAGTCAATAGGCCTGCAGTGTGCTTAGATATACGGAACGTATTTGGCTATGAGAGGAAGAGAGAAAGAACACATATATATATATATACATACAGATGGAGCGAAAGAAGTTTCACTTCAGTCGTGTGGTCATAAGCACACTCGTTTTTTTTTTTTTAATCTAAAATTTAACCATAACAGATTTTTGAGATTCAAATATTATAAAATAAAGTATACAAATAGTACTACTGTCATAAATTTGGGCACTGTGATGTACTGTATCACATTACCCGAACTTTGGTATATCACATTACCCGAAATTGACTTTTTGCGAAAAAATATTATAAAAAAACAATAATAATTTTGTTAAGAAGAGCGCTCCTCGCAAACTCATCGATATCACTGATTTACTTCTGATTGGCCTTGAACTTTGTAATAATATTTTTTTTTGTACCTTTTATGCTTTCAAACTTCATGACCAAAAACTTGTGCAAGCACTACTCAAAGCACTTCATCACACTGACTGTAAACTATTTAAGCAAACATATCCAAGATCAGGCAGCACGAGTTTTTTAGCTGTTATGATGTTTTAAAAAGGTTAATTTTTAAAAAGCTCAACGCACTTGTGAAATAAGCACCTATATCACATTACCCGAACTTACTCTACTGAACATAAATCTTAAAGAAACCCAACGTAACCGCTAAAAAGTCAGAGTTCTTTCAAAATCCAGACACAACTATTAAAAATCCCTTAAAAAACGGGGCGTATGAGTAATATTAATAAATTTTTTTTTTAATTTTTCCCAAACAGTACACTAAACTGATTAACCATCGTCCTCATGCTGTATCCTTGCCACATTTTCTGCTTCAACACATCTTTGCTTGTCAACACCCATTTTGGAACACCGGCATCAGCGCATTACAATTGAAATATTACATCGAAAATTACCCAAAGCAACAAGAACACACAGCGACGGCAAACTAATTTCACACCGTCACACATCCTTTTCGCATACCCTTGCTCCACTTTGTAACTTCCGCACGCCAAAGCTACAAACATACATCACACATTTTTGCTGCTTTCAGCTAATTGTGCACACGAAGGCATCGTACAGCGTGCGCAGTGATTCGGAATCATTGACAGCACAAACACACACAACTACCAGCACAACTGCACAAACACAGTAACACTGGTATCTACTGACAGACACACACACACACAAACAAACAAACAAACAGCTATGGATTGCAATGTACTGCAAACACATGCAGGCTGACTCACGTGCGCGCACTACAAGTACGTTGACATTTTCGATCAAAGTAACATAAATTTTTCACACGATTGACTCAGCAAACCGGCCATGTAAGCGACGGCAGCTGCCAACTAAAACAACAACAAAAACTACAAGACAACTCGCACAACTCATCAACGCTGGCTGGCTGCTTCAACTGGGCAGAAACATGATTTGCGAGTGACAACAAAAACAAAAACAACAAAAACTTACAATGTAGACAGCAGGCTTCAATGGCACATTTTACATTAGCAGCCAGGCTGCCATTGGAAACGAATTCACACACAACACCAACAACAACAACAGAATGACAACAATATCAACAACAACATTGGCGAATAAGTACTCGTACAACAGCAGCAGCAATGTTGCTGCCACTAATGGTACTTTTTTTTGTTGTTGTTGCGATTGTTGTTTGGAGAAGCAAAGCGCGTGTGAAAGTCTGGAAATTAAGCTTTATAAATATGTTTGTGTATGTGTGTGTTTGTGTATGTAAATGTGTGAGTAAATCGTGTGCGCTAATGTTTTGGCGGTGACGCCGCAAGCAACGTCTGTTGCGCTGATATGGATACATACGTACCCGGATATGTATGTTTAAATGTATTTCGAGGTATGTCTGTGTCCAGCACGGAGACGGCCGTTGCCCGTTCGATGAGCAGCAGCCAGTATACATGCAGGTGTGTGTACTAAATGACACTGTTAAGTTGTTGTACATCATCCGGATTACTTTTTTCAGCAGTCATCTGTATTCGGTGGCCTCGGAATGCCAGAAAAAATTTTGAAAACAAATAATTGTCGTCGTTGGAGTTATGACCAACACATTTCTAAGTGGTACTACTAGGAGATTTATAAAAATGTCAGCGAATAAGGAAATCGCAAAAATGTAATTTAGGAAAATAAAACAAATGAAATTTCTAGTATTTGGAATGTCAGAAATAAATAAGATGTTATCAATGATTAACTGAGAAAACATTAAAGTTTCAATCAACACTCAGAGTTCGATCAGCGCCACTCCATGAATTCAGTGAAGTTCACCAAGTGGTTTGTTTTAATTTATTTTATTGTATTAATACGTACTTATATATTATATTTTCTTTCCTTTTATTTTATTTTATTTTATTTTATTTATATTTTATTTTACACAGTGTAATCTGGGTGGAGTGAACTAATTAATGCAAGGCCAGTTCATAGAATCCAGATTGTTCACTATATCCAGATTGAGTTTTTCTGTTCACCATTACGTACTTACGAGTATATTTCTTACCTGTGGAACAAAACACTTATGAAACCATTCTTTAAACATTTCTGCTGTCATCCATGGAGGTTTGGAGTGCCGGTAGTCCACCGGAATGTTGAAAGATTTGAAAGAGCGTGGTTTGTCCAGTTCAGTTTGCGCATGCAATAATTGTAACTCTGGCTTTTTCTAATTTCCTGCCTGGAGCCGTTTTTTCTGCACTGGTTACATAAGTTCATTCGGGTTGGCTTTCGCCTCTAATGAGACGGAGAAAAAGGGTTCGACAAGAGCGTTGGCTTCACGCCACTCGTTTCACACCCCCAACAACTGACGGAAATTGCAATCCCTCGCAATTCCTCATTACACCTCCTCCATCCCGGGTCCGAAAAGAGGACAGTTGCCACTCCAGTGCGACTTGCTCCAAGCGCTGCAAATCCCGCAGACGTCGGACTGATCGGGTATAAACTCCAAGATCTATAAGATCTCCCTCTCGGGTGGAACGGCTCCAGCAACTCCATGCTCGTACAAGTCCAATTCCGGACCAAAACGCGGCTGAGCTGCGGGGTTCGCTTAAGCTATAGCCGGGAAATATGGAGATATATAAATTAAAAAATTGGCCAAGTTGCCATTTACTTTTTTTCAAGTGTGGGGGGATTTTTGGAGTATATATGCACCTATTCGTAGGGCTCGAGAGAAGCAAGGGAACCGATCGAGGATGTCGGTTTGCTCTTCGAGAGGGTGGGGGCAGTCAACCGCTCTTTGGTCCGGAATTGG
>OZ057399.1:76586724-76929143 GCA_964056695.1 Melieria picta | reverse complement strand
CCTCGAACGGTTCCCTTGCTTCTCTCGAGCCCTACGAATAGGTGCATATATACTCCAAAAATCCCCCCACACTTGAAAAAAAGTAAATGGCAACTTGGCCAATTTTTTAATTTATATATCTCCATATTTCCCGGCTATAGCTTAAGCGAACCCCGCAGCTCAGCCGCGTTTTCTCATACTCATGATGTCAGCCTCATAACTTTTATTAACTGACATCCACCATCTTTTTGCAGATCAGCCGACCAAAGCAGCAGGTGCCTCTCAGACTGCCCCGCACGGCTGGATGGATCATCCCCCCCGCAAAAGAAGTCATCGGCGCACCCCTAAGCGCACCCACAGCCAGCCTGCCGTGAGCCGCACCACCACGTCCTCGGCTACTTCATTAATTGCACTCTGCAATGGCGGCCGCGATGGCTAAATGAGTGCTGTGGTTGTTCAGTGATCTGTCGATCCCACCTCTAATCCCTTCCTTTCCTTATCCTCTTGTACTGATGTTCCCACTATTTATGCTCCCCGGCTTAGGCCGTTGGTCTCGTTCAGTGTTTATTGTCTTTCTATTGTTACTCGTTATTCGCATTCCGACGAATAAAGACCACACCTAAACACGAAACCCCCCGCTTATTTATTTCTCCCGCTCCGCGACGAATCGATTTAAACACGGGTCTTTTCGCGTTGTAAATATGGCTTTTACAAAGTGGTAGCTCACAAATCGTACTATTGAGCTTTTGTTTAAACGGTTCAACAGCCGGGCTATCTGAAGACAATTTCTCGTCGCACACTTTTAACAGACGAATTCCATAGCGTGATTTAAGTCCGGCTAGCCATCCACAACTGACATTAAAACCGCCTTCCTTTTCATTAATATCAGCATGTAATTTCATTGCTTTTTCTTTTAACCTTCGCCTTACCGAAGAATTTTTTGTACGTCGTTTACCAATACCCACCCAGGTGACCTCAGTGTTTTTTGTATAGGTATATGGCAAATGAAAGTCGGAATCCTCACATTCCTTTATTACGCCTTCTCTGTTTTGTTACTACTTACAATTCAAATTTGAATTTTTGAAAACAAATTTGATTTTTTGGAAAAAAATTTGAAATTTTGAAAAATAAATTACAAATCAAGATCAACATGTCAATAAGTTCATCTGGTATTGTTGACTTGAGAAGTTCAGTATGAAAAAAACTAATAACAATGATTAGTGGAAACGAATTTCGATATTTGTCTGCATCCATTACGGTGGATGAGCAGCTGTTTGGGTAAAGGGGCCGTACTCGGTTCACCCAATATATGCCGTCTAAGCCTGCCAAGTATGGCATTAAAATCTGGTGGGCTGTGATTCAGCCACCTACTATCCACTGCATGGACAAATTTACACTGGGAAAGTTAACAACATTCGAGACGTTAACCAAGGTGAGCGTATTGTGAAAGATTTGGTCGGTATATACAGAGGGTCAGGAAGAAACGTTACCATGGATAAATTCTTCACAACATTGTCATTGGCCAAAGAACTAGCAAATTGGAACATGTCGATTGTAGGCATAGTTAAAAAAACAAGAGGTATGTTCACAACGAGTTCAAACCATAACGAACCAGAGAAGCCACATCAAGCTTATTTGGCTTTACTGAAAATGTGACTTTGTTCTTACGTCCCAGCTAAAAACAAGTCCGTCGTTTTGCTGTCTACAATGCACAGAAATGATGCTGTGTCTGGACCAGACAAAAAACCAGAAATAATATTATGCTATAATCAGACTAAAGGTGGCGTGGACACAATGGATAAAATGCTGTACCAATATTCCACCAAAAGACCAACATTGTACTGTCCTATGGCAATGTTTTACTATATTTTGGATACCGCCACGCTTGCTGCTTTTATTATATATAAGTACATACAAGGAGAACAACACAGGGCAGTCTATGAAGCGTTCACAAAGGCGGCAGTTCCTTGAGCACCTGGGTGAAGATCTCTGTCTACCTCTAATTTTGAATAGATCCAAAAATCAAAAAGTGATTGAAAGATTTCAAATCAGAACAGCTATTGAGTACATATTAGGTATGTATTTTGTTTTACCAACATTACAATGTTTTCCCCCAAATACATAATTCATTTTTATTGAAGGAAAACCCGTTACCGGAACTTGCCTGGATGAGGACTTTGAGACAGATGTTAAACTTGAACGGGACGGCATTGGTCGCATAAAGCTCAAGGGTAAATGCTACATTTGCCATACAGCCAGGCAAAAGAGGAATACACGCCAAATTTGCATGAAGTGCAAGAAGCCCACTTGTCCAGAACACAGCGTCAGCCAAACTAAATGTGAAAATTGCCATCTTAATCCATCCACACCATCATACCAATAATATTTATTTATAAAAACAAAATTTAAATAAAACAAGAATTTCAAATAAAATGCGTACAAACTTTTTAAAACCACTTTTTTCCCTTTTATAAGGCAAGATAATAAGAATATTTGACTAGGGTCACCCGGGTGGGTATTGGTAAACGATGAATACAAAATGACAATTTTCATGTTTAATCATGAAAAATATTTCCAAAAAATTATTTGTTTATATTATTGAAAACTAATTTAAAATTTGTTCAGTGAGTCGAAATCATAACTGGATTGGATTAATACTCGGGCAGATATAAAACAATAAATATCAAAAAGGTCACCCGGGTGGGTATTGGTAAGGCGAAGGTTAACATATCTCCACTGACAGGAAAATGTTTGTGACGCTGCAATTGTACAATGCCTTTTCCATACGCGGATATTCCAGGGACCGTACCGGTTATGGTTTTTATCAAAAAAGTCAGATTTTAACTTTTATCTTTTAACTTTTATTTTTACCGACAAAAATAAAAGTTTTTTTGTGCCTTTTATCATATCAGGCAAAAATGACTGTTACTTTTATTTTATCGGTAAAAAATAACAGTTATTTTGTGAGTTTTATTTTTTCGGTCAAATAGGTATATCAGGCAATTTGAATTTTTTCAAAGGCCGTTTGACCGACTAAAAAACTATTGATACCTTTTTTCATCTCAGCAGACCGCACATTCTGAGCTATAAGACTTGTGCGACAGAAAAAATGCTATCAATATCTAGTTTTTTAGTTGAACGGCCTTTGAAAAAATTCAAATTGCCTGATATATTTGACCGAAAAAATAAGTCACAAAATAACTGTTATTTTTGACCGATAAAATAAAAGTCAAAAGTAACAGTCATTTTTGCCGGAAATAAAAAAGGCACAAAATAACAGTTAATTTTAACTTTTATAGTAAAAGTCTAAAATTTAAAAGGCGTTTAATATTCGTGAAGCTGAGGCCATTACGATCATAATGGTGTATTTGAAAGTCCACCGACAATTTTTTCGTTATGCCTTTTTTTTTTTTTTTTTAAACACGAACAAACGGGCAGGGGATGACCCCTATTAATGCGCATTTTTTAAGAGCTTTTCTCTTCAACAGCCCGAAATTCTGGTTGGCAGTAACTTGAAGTTACTGAAGTAATTTATTTTAAATTGTGTTCACTCTAAAGAGATTCAGAATTGTTCACTCTATAGAGTACTCAATGTAAAAATTTTAATGTTCACTCTATCGGGGTGTTCGTACCATCGGGGGTTCACTCCACCCAGATTACACTGTATTATATTTTATTTTATTTTATTTTTATTTATTTTATTTTATTTTATTTTATTTTATTTTATTTTATTTTATTTTATTTTATTTTATTTTTTATTTTATTTTATTTTATTTTATTTTATTTTACTTAACTTTATTTTACTTTATTTTATTTTATTTTATTTTATTTTATTTTATTTTATTTTATTTTATTTTTACAGATACAATTATGATAATATGAAATTGACAAGGGCTGACTTGAGCAACGATCATCTCATTATCTCTCATCATTTCTCATCAGCTCTGATGAGCTGAGGAGCGACTATTCCCTTGGGTCCTTGGCTACCGGCCTTAACTTAGGTTTCTATGGAGGTCAGATAGACTTCAAATGAAATTTCAAATTGCACTACAAAGAAAGTAGTTCTGCGTGAGTGATATGCTGCTAGACTCTTCTTTCTAAAATAATAAAAAGAATAATTAGATATAAATATTTTAAAAAAATTATACTTATACAAAAATCATATTCAAAAATCAAATAAAAATACTAGAAATTCAATAATGATTTTATTACAATTTCCCACCAATTGTTACACTAACTGTCGTTTATTTGTGTGTAGAAAAAAGAATGAAAGCTCAATGTACAAGCGCCAAATAATCCGCTTAAACACTTGAAATTTATGGCTTCCATGCATGCGCCACTCACACAATGCGGAAGCATATGGAACCATTATTATGTACAAGTATGTACATATGTGTATGTGTGTGTAAAAATATAATCATGCAGTCTTCAGTGGGCTGCATATAGCAGCTAATAATTTCGAAGGCCAATACGTTTTGCATTATGTAAAAATAGACAAACAAATTTGTTGAAAAATACCATTTGCAGAAAAGCGTCAATAAAAAATACGAAAACGTCACCATGACAAGCAAACAACACATAGAAATATGCACAGCACCGGGCAATTACGTTATGGCCGAAATGGCAAAGCTGGTTTATTGTTATAAAAAAATTCTCTGCAAATTTTTATACTTTATTGCTTTTCCTGCTCAAATGCCCTAAAATGTGGACTGCACGAGTAAAGTTTGACGAATATCACAACATAGCATAATAAAAATTATTATATTTTTTTTGTAAAATATTATTTTTAATGAAATGCTACGACGATTGTTGCTGTAGTGATGTTAAGAATTTTCATATTTATTTGCATTGGACAAAAGTTGGCATATTTTTACGATTTACGGCGGCAATATATCTTTTATTTTTTACATTTATTTTTTATTACTTTTTTTTTGTTCAGATTTTGCTTTTAAGTCACAAGTCAAAAGGTTCATAGCCAAAAATGTCATAAAAATGTGCACTAAATAAGATGACACAACATATTTTAGGCGCGTCAACTGCTCCTGTGCCTGGCCAATATCCCAAAGGATGTGTGCCTGCAGCTAATCTAACTAAATTAACTCAAAGTGTAAGTGACATTAAGGTAATGTGGCTTATGTGTGTCTGTGTGTGTGTGAACAAAAAGCAAAAATGAAGACCACAACTTGAGTCTTATACACTTTCACACATACACACAGGCACAACCAAGGCACAGCTCGGTGTCCTGAAGCGACCCACAAGAAAAAAATCAAAATTGTTACAGCTAAGCAGAAGCAGAAAAAGTAAATAATTTCGCTGTATATATGTAAGTGTGTGTATATAAGAGTAAGTGGTTCTGGTATTGGCGCCGTGCTAAAACTTGTTGTGTATGAAAATTTCCCACGAGATCAATCAGCAGCAGCTTACGCGACGAACCAACAAAAAAGAAAACTAAAAGAAAATACAATAAAAAAATATACAAAAAATGAAAAAAAATAAATGCAACAGAAAATGACAACAACAAACTTTAGCAACAAAAAAAGCATGAACTTGTTCGCCCACTTAAGGAAAGCACACAATGTTTTTGCTGCCACACTTGTAAGGACTCGCCGTTAGTGTTAATATTTCGTGTTGATGTCGATGGGAAGCGGCAACGTGGCTCATGCTTAATGAAACCATACTAAAGCTCAGGGCAACTAAGCACATTGCCATGCTTTACATGCATCCGGACAGTGGCACGCAACAAGCAAAAAATCGTCCATAAGTGGAGCTGTCATTGCCATGGAAAATAAGCGTCGACAACAACAACAAACACACAAGCAGCACAAAAGGCACATTTAAAGTTGCTGTCAGAAAGTGTTAGCATAATTTTATTGCATTGTATTTTTCTTTCAATTATTGATATTGTTGTTGTTGTTGTTGTTGTTGTTGTTGTTGTTGATGCTGGCATCAGACATGTAGCTAATTGTCTACACGGTCGCCTGATTGCCAGACAATGCAGTCGCCTGCCAGCAAGTCGCCTTTTTTGATGAAAAATTTAAATTCGTAATGGCACATTCGATTTGATTCAATAATGTCATTGCTGGCAATCAATCGTAATGTTGACGTTTACTTTTTGTTGTTTTTGAATTCCCTTTTCGGTAAACAGTAGAACTGTTAATGCGGAAGATAAATGATGAGTAAAACTCATTAACAAATTAGATTTTGTGGTATTAGAAATTTCACTGAAATTTGTATAATTTGAAAGCGAAAATAATTTTAATTTGGCACACGTGTGCGTATGAGTAACATTTTCTTTAGTAGGGGCAGAAGGAATTTAAATTTAAAAAAAATACTTTTGTATGATTCATAGAAATGAAAAGATTGTCAGCGAATTCACCTAGACCTGAAAATAAATTTAAATTATAGAAAACAAATCAATCTAAGTAATCTCACATTTCAACTTGATTTAGTTTAACGCACCAACGAAATGTTTTGTCAACTAAATTTTACGTCATTACTAAATACATTTAACATAATTTAACGCTAACCGCTACGCACTGAAATGTGTGGCAAATTAAAGGCGAGAAATTGCTACCCACTTTGCCAGAAAATCCATTCCCAGTGGCATTGATACGTGTGCGCGTGTTAGATTAGACAAAAGACGCACACCTACTAGCGGGAATTCACGCATTGTGGCCAATGCTTATGTACAATTTTCGTTGCCTAAAAACATAAATACACACATGTACAAATATACTTACATATGGCGATTAATGTTGTGGCATGAAATCAGCAAAGCCCTTAACATATTTAAATAAATAATAAAGTTTGACACAAACAAACTCACACACGATGAAATAAATGAATTTTCACATAAATCTAGCAACAATAACCTCTGCCAAGGCATTTAATTTGTCGTTGTCCTTTGGGGCACAACCACGTTTTGACTTCAACAGTGCGAAGCGTTCGTACTTAATACTGAACAACGCAACAACAAAGAGGAACAACGTCTAATCAACATTATTCAACTGCTTGTCACTCAACGTTATATGAGGTTGATGGGTAGTAAGACAAATTTAAAAATTTGGGAACATTTCTGGGTTCAGTTCTTACGTGGAAATTGCACGCACGACTTCTAGAAAGCGATCGCTGTGCACTTAAGACCATCGAAGCGGCCGTTTGTTTTGTTGGGTCATCAGTTTTATTCAAAATTTTGCCAACTTTTAACCTCGGTCCACACCTCCTCGGCGAATGCCCGGCGCTTGCTGACTCGTGTTGACTCGTGATGCCCCAGAGGCGGCCACTTGACCTATCTAACCTACCTGCCTAGCCTCGGTCGTTTTCTGGAGGGTTCTGGAGGGTTTCTGTGACCCAAAAAGGACTAACTGAGGACCATAAGTGGTGGTCTGCGCAATGGGCGCCCAGGCAGAAAGGTTAAAGCTAACTTCCAATGACGTCGACAGAAGTTTAATGAATGAAGAAGCGGAGGAAGAAGTACTAAAAAGTACTAAAAAGTACTCTTGGAGAGAGCGGATTAGACCTGTTTGATTTCTTCTTGAAGCCTATTCTTCTATTTGAAGCCTATTTAGTTTCGTTACAGAATCAAACTGTTTGTTATAGCTTTCTAATATGAATCCTAAAATGTGCTTCACTAGGACCAGTCACGTCTATCTGCTTACTCTCCTAACTAACCTACCTGCCAAAGAATCACACATACTTATTCTATTTATTTTTTTTTAATTATGAAGCAGTTGCAAATCTCTCGTTGAAATGATAAAACACTCAAAATAATAATAATTTTTTTATTTACCTTTTTCATTTATTTATCATCTTAAATTAAGTAAAATAAAATAAAATAAAATAAAATAAAATAAAATAAATTAAATTAAATTAAAATTAAAATTAAAATTAAAATTAAAATTAAAATTAAAATTAAAATTAAAATTAAAATTAAAATTAAAATTAAAATTAAAATTAAAATTAAAATTAAAATTAAAATTAAAATTAAAATTAAAATTAAAATTAAAATTAAAATTAAAATTAAAATTAAAATTAAAATTAAAATTAAAATTAAAATTAAAATTAAAATTAAATAAAATAAAATGAAATAAAATAAAATAAAATAAAATAAAATAAAATAAAATAAAATAAAATTGAATTGAATAGAATTGAACATTTTTTGAGCATATTTATGGAATGTAATTTACCCCGTTAAGCACTTAAAGGGCATTTATTAATTAAAACCCTTAATGCCAATTTAAACTTTATTTTTAATAATGGTATACAAATTTTAAAATAAATATACAGCTTTCAATACAGCCAACAAACGGTTGAACGCTTACGAGCATCAGCGCGCTTGTATTATGTAAATCACAACATTAAAGAACATCAGCACGCATTAAAGACATCAATCACATTGTAATTCATGAAATCGGCCAATGTGATAAACACACAACACGCCGCCATTGCATAAATCCTTTCCCTGACCCGATAATTTTCCAGCTCGTTGCGTCGCTGACTATGCGCAGACATTTTAACAAATATAAATCATTTGATGGCGCACAATTAAAAATACTCATTGCTTTGGCTTACGAACGCATAAAACTCTTATCAAAAAATCAAAATGCCAATAAATCAAAACCGCTTTCGCTTTCGTGTTAATTTATGCAATCGCCAATTAATTTACCTTTTGCACTCTTTAGCATAACAACCGCATACAAATTAGCGAATTAGCGCAAATGTTGTGGTGCGTAGTTGTGCTGCAAGGTGCGAGCGAGCGCCCAAAAGTATGTATTGTTAAATGATATGCAAATTTGCGTGCGCTACGTAATGAGCTACGGTCGTCGCAGTTGTGTTGGGCGACCAGGTGGCGCAGTAACGCGTTCGAGACGTGAAAGCGAAGGGCAGGGAGCAGGGAGTATGGAAGAAGTAGTAGGAGAAGCTGAAAACTATTGACTAAACAGCTGAGTTGATTTGGGTAGGGCGCGTTGTTTTGCTATTGAGGAAAGCACCGTCGAATTGTTGGTTTGCTGAATTTTAGTTGTATACTTCATTAACCGATGGAGAGCGGGAAGAGCGGGAGGGATTGAGTGGAGTTTTGTGTTTGTTGTTTACATTTAGGCGCAATTAATAAACTTGCCTAATTGCACAACTTGATTGTTTGCTTAAATAACACAACTGCAGATGTACAAATAACTACTACTGAAATAACAACAACAACAACCCAATAGAAATACAAAATAACACAGAACTATTGTAAATTGTGAAGTGTGGAAATTTTGTAATTGGTGGCAAAGTGTTGCTTAAGAAAAGTTATAAAAAATTTAATAAAATTAAATTAAAAAATTTGTATTTAAAACAGGGACCGTAAATAATTATTATCGCAATATTTTTAATCAAAAAAATCAAGATGAAGGAAACATTGCAGATATATCATGTAGTGCAATAAAGTGATTGTTTTTGAAAGCAGTTATCAAAAAAAGCAATAAACCAAAATTTATCGATTTTTATTTTCCGCTCACCGAATAATAACACTGTGCGTGAAATTCACCCTCAAAAATTCAGACATGCGGGGGACCTACAGAGCGACTTTCTGTAGGTATACTGAGTTGAGATCCACCAGCCGTTTGGCTGGATTGGATACATTCAAACTGTGTAATTGCGATATGTGCATTTTTTGCGCAGCGCAACGTGGCGTATGAGTGTTATTTAACTATACATTTAATCATACTTAAATGACACTCATACGCCACGTTGCGCTGCGCAAAAAATGCGCATATCGCAATTACACATTTTTTTTATTTTTTTGGATTGGTGTCTTCAGCAAATTTGTTGGTCGTTAAAATATCTACAAACTTGCCGAAGACAGTAAAGCAATATTCGGAACGATTTAGGACCTATTACCATTTAAACGTTCGAAGACTTAAGCGACGAACTCGACTAAAATGGGCAAACTTCAAAGTCGGATTTCTCTTAAACTAGAGCCAATCCAGCCAAACGGCTGATGGATCTCAACTCAGTATACCTATAGAAAAGTCGCTCAGTAGGTCCCCCCCATGTCTGAATTTTCAACTTGCACAGTGTAATTATTTGTTGGTTTTTTTTCGAGAAAATAAAAATTATTTGTTGAGTTTTATTTTTTTGGGGAAAAATAAAAATTATGCGGTGAGTTTTATTTTTCACTTGCAGAATGAGAATTTTTTTTCTGTTTTATTTTTTCTTCACAAAATAAAAATTACGGGACGAGTTTTTGTTTTTGATTCAAAAATAAGCCTCATGTGGTAAGTTCAATTTTTCAAATTGTATTCTGAAAATTATTTTCTGAGTAATACTTTTCGCTCATGAAATAAAAGTTCTACTATGAACTACATATATACTTTTTCTATAATTTAATTTTGAAAATTTTTCAGTATTTTGGAGCTAAAATGGTTTGACTAACTCTTATTTGTCTGCTAGGTTCTTAAATGTTCATCCTTATGGGGCTGGACAATCAGGATAATCTGAACAAATCAATTTTTTTTTAATTTTTGTCGAAATTAATGAGGTTGTACGCTTCAAATGACTATCAAACACAAATTAAAAGACATAGCTTGCTCAAAACTTTACAGATGATAGTTAACAGGAGTACTTTTTCATTAAAAATGAGGTTAGGTTAGGTTACGTTAGATAAAAGTGGCTGTCTGGGAATGGCAGACAGACCATTAGGCCACAAAACCTGGCCCATTGTGATACCACAAGGACGCTAACGCTATTCCAGTCTCTAATTTATTGCAGCAATTATGCAACATTGAATACTTTTCTTACTCCTTTGTGCATTTGTTGGCCTTGTAAGCATTTCTATAAAAATTAATTGCAAGCTTGCTTTCTTACTGAATGATAATTTCTGCTTTTTAGTTTTCATACCAATAGCTACATACATCGGCATTCATATATAAGTACCAGTCTATAACTACATTTATATTATGTACCTAAAATCCATTTCCATATTTATTTACATGCTTTGCGTTGACATGGTTTCTTTTATGCGCTTCCTTTCGATTTTCTTTGAAATCACACGAAATCAACAAAGCGCTCATCGATGATTTTGCGCTTCTCTACACAGCGACAAACGGCGTTATGCAAATGCGCACATGAATACATATGAATACCTGGTAAGGTTATGCACATACATACATACATGTATGTGCAGCTGTGTGTGTCGCTACAAAAATGCTAAAAAGTACCAAAGTGAGAGCGAACGACTGCAAAATGTGATAGATGACACGCGACAGTCGGTTTGCCACGCTCAACTAACACAAACGCATACACACACATACACACACTTATGCTTGTCACATTTACCATACATACAATCATACATAGGTATGTCTGTGTGTGTGTTATTTGCCTTTGTGCCATTTGCGATTGCTGGCGATTTCATTGCAATTTAAAGTGCACTCTCGCTGCTGCGCTAAACGCTTTTAACGGTAGCACTGAAAATCTGCACCCTAAACGTTTGTCAGCGCATGGTGCGTGCTGATTTTGATTTCATTTCATACAAATTTGTTTTTTTTGCATTTTATTTTCTGCTGTCATCATTTTTGTCATTTGATAAAATCGGTAAGTATGCGCACACAAAAAAATTTAAATCGATGCAGCACAGTGAAAGCTGAGCAGTGCAAAGGGAGGTGTAAAAAATCAGGTCATGCATAAATGTCAGAAACGCCAACAGAATTGTCGTCAATATGCATCAACCAACAGTGCAGCAATATTTCCATTTTGTTGTATATAGGCATTAGCAGGCTGTGCTTTGCCACTACGCCCGAAAGTAGGCTACAAACCATTATATGAAAAAATTTCAAATAAAAATGTTTCAACTGATACTTAATGTGCTTAATGAGCCTTAAGCAGATCTATTATGTATAAAAAAATGAAACAATTAAATAGTCATTTAAATTTTTATAATTATTAAAATGTCTTTGGTGAAGCGCCACATAAATTTAAACTTGACCAATCCATGAACCGAACAATCGAGCCACATTTTAAAGCAGCACATTTTTATTTTTTTGTATTTTTTTCTTCACACACGTAAATACTTTTATGGCCCAACTGTGTAAATATTTTTTAATAATTTACCATATGTAATTATTTGGTAATTAATATTGCAATCATGCATGTAAAGTTTGCAGCTTGTTGTCAGTGCTTCAGTCATACAGAATTTTTTTTTTTTAAATTGCTCTCGGCTTGTGGAATTTTTACGCTCATATTATTGCATATATACGTATGACAACAGCAACTTATAATTATATATAAGCACATTAATATATATCAACAATAAGTGTGACTATTTTATGCTCAACAGGACGTGGATAAAACTCTTTACTCGGCATGCAAATTTAAGAAAATCATTGATACAAATATATGTAAGAGAATTCAATTTTGAAAGCCAGTTACTACTTGTTGTATTCCTATAAAATCAGGCCAGAAGAGGGTTCAAGTAGCAAGTTCAAATCGGCTGCCTTCAGTCAGAAAAGAGAAGAAGGTTAGTTCTAGTTAGGTTACAATGGACTTTCTGATCACCGTCCCTTGCCACAGGATACACCAAAGGCACAGATTGGCTCATTGTGTTACCCCAACAAGAGAATAATGTATCAATACTGTCGTCATTGATTGCTTTGATTCCTGAATAAATCCTTGAAAGACTCTAAAATGGACTGATCTGAGATGATCCAAGTTGTCAACAAAAAATTAGTGCAGAGCTTTCCATCTTCATCTAGAGAGAACCAGACAGAGACCAAGAAGAAGTATCAAGCTTGGTCTAAGTAGGTAAAAAAGTGAAAGCGGCTGCCTTCAGTCGGAATAGACATAAAGATTAAGTTTAGTAAGATTCTAGTGGCTCTCTGGACACGATCCTTGCCGATCCTTGAGACCATTTTGATGCCACTAGAAGGTAGCAAGGTATCAATACTGTAGGTCATATGGGAGCCAGATTAAGCCAATTTTATTCGTGAATGAATGCTTGAAATACTCTTAAAAGGGCTGGTCTGAGTTTAAGTTGTCAACAAATAGTAACTCAATAGTTTTCAACTTCCCCCTAGAGAGAACTGGACAGAGACCGAGAATATGTAATGAGGTTTTCTAAAACCGAAATAGACATGAAAGTTAGCTTAAATTAGATTTCAGTGTACTCTCTGGGTACAGGTCCTTGCCGCAGTATACCCCAAGGACACAGATGGAAGCATTGTGAAGCTAGCCATCTGTCAATACTTTGGATCATACGAGAGTCTGATTAAGCCAGTTTGATTTGTAAATGAATCCTAAAAAGAATCTACAATTGGTTGATCTGAGAAGATGCCTGGAGAGAACTTTTGCGGCAGACTGTAACCCGGCAACGGGTTGTTAGGGCCTGTAAGGTAAGTTAGTAAGAAAACTGGCCAAAGAGCTAATTCCTCTCTCCTCTTTTTCTACATAGACAACTAAATTTTTAAATAAAGATGTAGCATAAAAAATATGAATACCAACACATTCAAATACCTTTCACTATAAACTGCATTCACTCATATTTTCTCATTTCTCACATTCCCCCTCACATAAAATTATCTTCTATCAAATTCTTAATGCTACAAATAGCACCAAATGCAATTTGTTCAACTAAATTTTTAATTATATTCTTTTAATTAAAGTTCTCCCTGACACTTTATGCTCACTGCTAATACATCAAGCAAGCACACAATTCAAGTTTCTTCAAATATTAGACACAAAATATAATGTAAAATTTTTCACTTTCTTCTTCTTTTATTACAACTATGAAAGTGTCTCTCGTTTTCGTATTCTCTCTCTTGCATTTGCTCGCTTACTCTCTTGTGTATTGCTTACACTGGCGCTTACTTTTGGTTTCACTTAGCACTTAAGCTGACCGTAAGCCATAGTTAAACTTTACCATTTAAGCGCAGCAATTGCACTTTCTGTTGCCTTAAGCACGCGGCCGCCTCTGCAGCCGAAGCGTTAGCAGCGCACAGCTATTCAAAGCGAGACATTGTGTGCCAGAAACAACTGTTGAAAGGTTCTGTGTGTATGTGTGTGTGTGTAGTTGTGTGGGGCCAAGAAAAAATCAACGGAGCAAACGCGTTTTAATTAAAAGTAAACACAATCAATTTATTCGACAGTTATCCCTCTTGCTTGCCGCACAAAATTCCAAACATGGACAGCAAAGCACTGCAGCAGTGTTGGGAGGAGCAAAGTGGTTGGGTTGTTTAAGGTAGATGGCGAGCGAACTGTGTGGGCCACAACGGCTTACAGTGACACGAACTAAATTGTATTGGTGGTTAATTATATTAAAAGGATGTCAGCGACAGCGACATTGGCAGCGGTGAAAATTGTTTAAGTTGCTGTTGAGATCAGCGGATGAGATAAACAAGAAAAGAAAATGGATTCTGCAAGTTGTTGGCGTTGTGTAAGTGGTTTAGATTTATTCTTGAAAGCTTTTTTTTAAAGTATAAATTTATTTATTATTTTGATTAATTGATTTTGAATTGTTTCATTTAGTACAAAACCAAGTTTAGAATCACAACTTTCCACCCTCTAGGAATAGTTTCAACTTATCTAAAAAAAATATATAAGTAGAATAAAAATTATGATAAAATTTTTAACCACAATTTTCGTTTGCTCTGGCCATTATGTGCACAATTATCTCGCATATTAAGTATGCATACACTATTAAATATGTATAGTTGAATAAGTAGTTTGTTGTGCGCAAAAATCGATTAAATCGAATTACTCATACGCAACGATGTGCAATTGGTTATTAATTTGCGCTTAAAACGCGGCACAATTTAAGTAACTCATTAAAGTGAGTGCTTGCCAAATACACCTGCAATGACACACACATACATACAAATACACACACATACATATATGTTTATATTTATATGTACTATATATGAGTGCGGTATACCTGCAGGTGTTGCTGCATCAACATGCAATTTCACACAACGCATTCCATGTTCATGTTTCATCAAATAACAATAATTTTAATTTATTTTTCATACATTTTAAATACAATTTTTAAGCGATTATGTTTTCTACTATTTTTTAACTATTAATAGAATCATTTAATAGGCTGCATAATTGCAACTGTGTATGTGTGTGTGAGAGCACACCTGATACGTATATATCATATTGGAAATGGGGAGGTTAATTGGAGTTTCGACAATACATATTGATTTTTGCTTTGAAACCCAAAAGTTAACAACCTCAAAACTCCGATCGTAAGGGAGACACCCTCTGGTAGTGAAATTCTGAACCTTTACTAATTTTGTATTTTTGTTCTCAAGAATGTTGCCGATGGCTGAATAAATCGTTTAAATCGGTTCTGTAGTTTCCGAGATACGATGTTTTCTCGCTTACTTAATTACTACACTTACAAGTGGGAGCCAATTTCATAAAAAATGGCAAGTTTTGTATGGCAGCTCCCTTAAGACTTGGAGATAGCGGGTAGATATGTTTGGAAGAAACATTCGGAAGGGAAAATAAATGAGTGTCTGTCTTACATTTGACACGTCTGGGGGCAATCTGGAAGCAGTGGGAGCCTATTTTGTAAAAACGACGATTTTGTATGGGCGCCCCATTAAGGGTTGGAGAGGGGGTATAAATATGTGTGAAAGAAATGTTCAGTAGAGAAAACTAGTGGGGGTCAGTCATAGATGTCAACCCTGTAAGAGCAACTTCTGACCAGCTGTGAAGCAATTTGTCGAATTTCCCAGCTCTTTTGTGAACTTTGACTTCGATGCGACGCCATTTAGCCCCACTCTAGCTCCAAAATTTTTTGGCTCATGCACTTTTTCACCAAACCGCATAAAATGAGAGGTTGCGGAGCATCGAAATCGAAAAATCGTTCACTAAGTCATGTCTAATGAACAACTTAGGGTCCTTTCGAACCTATTTTGAGAGCTGCATTACTTTTTTTATCAAGCACTGACGTTGGCCACATTAATAAACCGAATATGAGAGATCATTTCGATTTCCCTTTCCAGTCTTTCTCGAGGTAACAATCTATCAGCAGCCATAAAGATGGCAGCCGATCTGTTACGTCGAAAAATACTTGTTTTCCAGTCTGCTATCAAATGCAAATAAAATAAGCGATTGGAGAGCGAAATTTTTATTTACTTTGAAATCCTGTTCATTAATATCATTAAACTCTATGAGTGTACGTAAGACGATGCCCAGGTCCAGTAAACAAGGCCGTTAAAGTCTAGCATTGTTCATTTGAGTTGAATGACCAAGTTAAGGACCCCTTCCATTGCTTGGTGTGACCAACTGGAGAAAAACTTGAGAAACCATAACCAGTGAAAAAGTTGTTATGGCCCATGAAGTAAGTAAGCTGCTACAAAAATATCTCTGCTTAAAATTTCAACTCTTTTTTATTGTATTAATTGCTGGTTTCAAGATGCCTGTCTTAAGGGGGTCAATACGTGTAAACGGTATATTTTTGGAATCGCGCATACGCCGGAAAAAATTAATGCAATGTACAATTTTTTTTGCATTCTTTATTAAAAGGTAGCAGTGCATGAAAACACTTTTTTTTTTTGGCGTGCTCAAAATGGCGGCGGTGGGGGGTCCAACGTTGGGCCCAAATTCTAGTAGAAGTTGTGCCGGTGCCCCAAAAATCATCTGAAAAAATATTGCTATTAGTTATTATGAGAAAATATATGTAACCTCTAAAGTAACTAACTTTCTCGAAAATACAAAAATACGCTCCAACCGAAAAAAATTACCTTTTTTTTCTTAGTTTCCCGAAAATGGCGCCGCGGATTTCGCCAAAAACAATGCAATTTTTAGTTACTTTAGAAGTTCTATGTTTCAAAAAGTTGCTGCCCAAATTTTAGATCAGTGGGACTAAAACTTGCCTAGATATTCAACTTTCATAATCAAAAACCAGTGTTTCGAAATAATTCGGTTTAAACTTTGCGTTACCGATATCATGCGGAACGAGTTGACCATCAATAAAGCGCTGCTGCAGGGGAACGGGTCATCAGAATTAAAAACCACTTGGGGATATTCTTAAGACCCGCTGGCGTCTATTTCACAAAAAAAAATTTTTGAAAATTTTCTAAATTTACACGTATTGACCCCCTTAAGTAACCTTACTTAAGTGTTTGTATTTATTGAACTTTGGAAAATATTTAAAAAATATTTAAATATAAGTATTTAAAAATATTAAATTTTGCGCCAGACTTTTTAAAGTCTCAGATAAATGTACCAGAAGATAAGCTTTGCTTATCCCTTTCTTTGAACTTCTCAATTCCTCACCTTTTTAATTTTCTTTGACTTCTCATTTTACCTCACATTTAGTAAAGCAATTTTATTTTATGTTCCCATTCCATTCCACTTCTTTCAGAGATCTAACATATTCATATCTACATTCAACTTAAAAATATGATTTTGTTTGAAACCGCCTAAAATTCTGCATCGTTTATATACTTGAAATTTAACTTTTTTTTACTTATTTCAACTTTTCAAATATTTCTACCTTTAATTTTACTCTTTTTATCATATTTTCTGTTTTTCTTTTCAACATTTTCTTGCACTTTGTTTCACCCATTGTTTCCATATAATTGCAATACAGCCACAGCAATTGTTTGCCTCTTTCTTTCGCACCACTTTCCTTCAAATGACGTCTGTATTTGTTGAGTTATAATTTCATTTCATTTTATTGAAAAAAAGTAAAACCAAAAAAATTTAATAACTTCTATGAAGTATTTCATGAAATACACACACACACACACACACACACATGTGGCCAGTGGACAGCAGCGAATCCATGTGCCAAACGCCAACACACGTAACACGCGCGCAGACACGCTGTCATTGCGCTGGCGTTGTTCAGACACAGCCAGCGTCAGGCAATTTATTTGTACGCCTTGCAACAACAACAATCACACATCAGTATGAAATTAAAAAGCAAAGCATTACAGCGAACGAGTGGGTGAGCTGAGAAGTTCTTCGCTCAGACTGTGTCCGAAATGGCCTAAGGGAAATCAGACAATGCAGTTGACAGTAGTAAATTGTCGCCTTATGCCAGCCGGCGGCACTGCGACAGTTTTTAAGCTGTCGAAAGGCACGTGATGCTGCCTGCAATAGTTGCGCTAGCACCAAGAAAGTTGAGCGCCTTTTGCGCACTTTTTCTTGCCGCCAATTGCGTGAGGTACACTGTAATCTTTCCGTTGTGAAAAACATAAACAAAATGCAATAACATTTTCAAGCCAAAAACTCTGTTGAAAATTTGCCAGTCTTCATAATAAAAATTACTTATACGCTACGAAGTTCAATTTTAGGTTTTTTATTAATATATTTGACTAAAACTTTGACAATATTTATCAACTGCGTGTAATTAAACACACACATAAATACATAAATAATAAAAATGTTTATTAGGTAAAAACTACAGATCACTCATACGCCCCGTGTAACGGCGTCTGCCTGGTGCATTTCTAACACCAAACACGTACCGCCCCAAAGACCATACCGCAAAATTACAGAGACCGGCACACACACACACACATAGACACATATACACCCAACGACAACACTAACGCCATGAAATGTTGGACAAGCGTGTGACCAACGGCGACACCATTACCGCAATAAGTTTTCATTTTCGTGCTAGCCAGCAGACAGGCTAGTTAGGCAAGTGACTGCAACTTAAATGCAGCTGCAACAAGCAACCGCAGAAAAAAAGATGCGACAGCAGAAAACGCACAACAACAATGGCCAGTGCCAAGAAAAAAATTACAAAGAATTACACACACACAAAAAAAAACATTCAACAAAGCATTAAGCGCAAGTGCAGAGAAAATTGTTGGCAGGCAACAACAACAAAAATATCAGCAAAAAATATAGTATAAGAAATTTCACAGCGGCAATACGAGAAAATAATCTTAAATTATGAGCAATATTACGCTGCTGACAACTTGTTAGAGGAGCCAACGTAGGCAACAGCCAAATACTCACACACACATAGGCACACACACGCACACAGATAGTTATACATAAAGTGAGTTGCTGGGGGCCAAACAAAAGCAAACTGGCCAGTCGACAAGCAGCGCGTGTAGGTAACTGGAACAAGGAAAAGCGTCGAGTAAGTATTACATAGGAAAAAAGAAAAGTCCAGAAATAGTTGGCATTGCGATAAGTGGCAAAGATATGTTGCAGTCGCTCGTAAAATGCCTGAGTTTGGCCGCACTTTTCTGCTCTATCTGCGCCAAGACGCTTCAAGGAAGCTGTGCTTGCGAGCGGAAATTTTTGGTATGGAAAACAGGGTAGCAAAGCACAGTTTTCGGTTGAAAAGTATATTTTTTTTTATAGAGAAAGCTGTTGACAGTTGTTGTAGCAGTGGCAATAATCGTTGTTATTGTAGCTACTTTCAAGAAAGTGGGCAGTGGCGTGCGTAAAAGGAATGTTTGAAGTATTGTTTATTGAAACAAACTAAGAAGGGACGTTGGTCAAGTTTAACTGGATTGATTTTTAGAGACACACAAATAGAGTCGATTAAACAAAATAAGTAGAATGAATAACGAATATTTGTGATATGGAAATTTGAAAAGACCAGTTAATAGGTACCTCACTTCTATATAGTAAATTCATTCGCTTAACTATGGCCCTAAAAATTTTACCATGTGCCTTGAGAAAATATTTTTGTGTTGATTGCAAGGTATTTTTCTTCTATATAGCAAACATACAAAAAATGTTATACCAACTTATTCTCTTAACTACAGCTTTAAAAATTTGACGATGAATAAGCCTTGAGGAAGTCTTTTCGAGCTCATTTATCCAAAAAATGGGCTACTTCTTCGGTAAAGAAGTTCAGCCAAAATAAAAATAAATATAATTAAGTGGACTCTAAAACAATAACAATACAATTGCCACCAACTGTGGCAACTACCTGAGACACAACCAAATTGCCTTCAAAAAACAAACATTTTTCATGGCACTGGTGAGCAGTTGAAGCAATCATACTACTCTTTGAGTCTTTTAACAAGACTGAGTAGATTTTAGTAAACTTTTATGAGCTTTTGTCAGATGTTAATGCAAAAGAATTTGGCATATTTTGTAGCCAACGTAGTGCAATGTTAGCTGTATGTGTCCCAACTTCGCTAAAGTGGAACAACTTGTTTTGCGTTCAAAAGTAATGGAAGTGAAGTAGTTCATTTCTTACTCTGAATGAGCTCCTGAGATTCAAAAGAGAGTCCTGCGAAATTAACTAATACTTCAATTACATTCACTCCCCTACCTTCCACCATTACTTGCTGACTTAACTTTATCGAACCTCAAGTCCAATGGGACACTAAGCTTCACCGCTAAAGGAGGAATTACCTCGTATTCATTTATTTTTCAACCTATTTAATGAAATCCCTACAGCATCAACATAAATCATTCACTATATACAAATGTAAACATGTGCCTTGGTATTCTGTTTTTCTATCAGCGGAGTTCCCACGCGTTGTGAGTTCCGCTAATATTTCTAGTTCGTCTGAGCACTTTTAAACTTCTTATTATTATCTAAACTTCGCTTTTAAACTTCTTATTCTATTTTTTATTATAATTTTTTCTATTATTTTTTTTCTATCATGTACCTCATTACAGTTTTAATTTTCATTTAAATATTTCACTATTTTCAACTGAAAAAATTTCAAACTACACCACTGCTCTTTCTAAATGCAGCAACATTAAATCAAATGTATTTGTATGTTTGTATGAGTGTATTGAATTAGCTTTAGCGCATAATTATGCGACACTTTAAATTAAATTAGTGGTTAGTTCAAGAAGCAAAAAAGTGAATTATGTCACTGCGGTAGTGCTGCTTATGACTTTCTTACTCACTCATACCATGAGGCAGCACATCTTTTTGTGCTGTTTCGTAAGCTGTTAGAAAATCTTTGCCTAAGATATGAGCAAACATTTCATATACTTTTTATGCATTTTCGCCGCCTCGGTAGCAAAGTGTGAAGTGCAATGGGCTCCCAGTTCAGAGGATGTGGGTTCGAATCCTATTTGGCTTGGTTCCCATTTGGCTTGTCTAAATTTTTTAATATTTCCTTTTTTAATTGTTTTCTATTCCTTGAGCATAACCAGGTAAAATTTCTTTAATTTGGATAAACTTCTATTTTTCCCACTTTAATGAGTTGTAATAAGCCCCTTGCAACAGATTTTCCTATCCGGTAGCCGTACTAGCACAACAACAACACAACTAGCAGTGACAGCTCGGGTTAGTTCGGGCTAAAAGAAAAATGTCATACAGTGCATAAATAAAAGTTATGAAGCAACGTAAAAAAAATTTCTCAAAATAATGGTTATCGTAAATTAAAAAAAGTCATAAATAAAAGTTATAAGGCAATGTAAAAACAAAAATCCCAAAATAATAATTATCGACAACGAAAAATATACTTGTTACTTATAAGAGTTATTATGCAAGTCAAAAATATTTATTACATGATAATAGTTATAGGCGACGTAAAAAATTTCTTATTGGGAATAATTATTATAAAGCAATAATTATAGAAATTTCTTAAATTAGGGCAATTTTTTCATTCCCAAAAATATGGATAATAATTATTTAGGGTCTCTGCATAGATAAAATTTCTACACAACCCAGTAATAAACTTTCACATACGTAAATGTCTCTTTTAGGGGACGACAGATGGCAACCCTTACTTCTAAGTCTGATAGCAATGGGATAATCACTTACCCTCGCAGATGAATTTTAATTGATTAATGTAACCAACTTAAGTCATTAGCCTTAATGAGGTCCTATGCTTCCAAATGGAGTGAATAAGGAGAAAAAATATGCAATGGAGATGATTAAGGGCAGTGTTTAGTAGTAGGGGAGCAGCGCTGAACAAGGAATGTTTTGAATGGCAAAAATTTTAAAAAATTTCTAGCAAGAAAATAGTATATCAACGACTCTTCAAATTAATACCGGTCAGAATATATACTGAAAGCAGCAAGACTTCGATACTCAGAGGACTAATCGATACTGCATAACTTTTTCTGGACAATAAAGACTGGATTCTTTTGGCTAGAACAGAATTAATTTGAACTATCAATAGTTTAGTACAGAGGCTTAGTAAATGAGGAGAGGGTTTTCACGCTAAAATACCCAAAAGAGTCAAATGACTCCTGATTGAGCAGAAAATTAAATTTACTTACTGAACTTGTAGAAATATTAAAAAGTGATTTATATTTCTATATATTATATTTATATTATATAATAATTTCTAAAAAAGGACATTAGTCTTGAGGGCATTAAGGTCTATTTGAATGTGACTTTTACTTTTTTATAAGCTATATTATTTTTGTGACATGATTTCATATGGGAAGGTACGTTGGATTGACCATCGCACTGTGAGTGTTAAAACTCTCATATAACCGAAACTTTGGAATGATCATTTTGACTACAAATAGTTCGTAGCGCCTCAAGGTTCAACCATGTCAGACAAGCACTCAAAGATTAAACAAAAATAAATAATTATTTGCTGTTATATTGAGTCATGGGCGCTTAATGCAACGTTGAAAGATTTTCATTGTTGTCCATTTTTCGCTTTTGCCTTAAGGGGTTAGGTCCACTTGTAAGGCAAAAAAAGAACGCTTTTTTGCAAATTTTTTCTGAAGACGGGTTTTATTATTTATGAATAAATCTTTTTGTACATTAAAGATACACATTTCAAAAAGTTACAAAAAAATGTTCATGTCAAAATGTCCATAATATTAAGAGATATAGTCAATTTGCTGAGACACCAAAAAAAAAAGACGTTTTGCGGTGATCACGATTGCAGCAGTCTGGATCATTTGAAACCAAAAAAATGAACGGGGATCTTTAGTAACTCAGTTAATGCTCAGGATGGACGAAGGGTTTGTTCATATTTTGATTTGTCGCAACATGGCGGACGTTCAAAGTCAACATTTTTTTTTTACCCACATTTTCGTCACTTTTTCGGCTATAAAAAAAAAAAATTTCATCGTACAAAAAAATACTTCGTCCATCCTGAGGACAATTATATGTAAAATAAGTCGTTAAAATTTCAAGAGGGTCAATACAGCCGTTTTCGAGTTACAGTGATCACCGACTTCGAAAACGTGGTTTCGAGAAAAACGCGTTTAAAATTTTGAGTATAGTTTACATGCAGATAAAAATACAATAGAGATGTATTTCAATGCAGTACATCTCGGCGAATAATAGTCCGATTAATCTAAAAATTTCAGGGAATACTTTTGAAATGTTATACTTTTAGAAAATGTAATAACAAAAAAATCGATTTTTTGAAAATCATGAGTGGACCTAACCCAGGATAAGTTGTTGTCAACTGCTGGGAATTTCAAATAGGTATATAGAGCTCTTAGGCCGTCCACGTCAACGTGATACTTGATGGTTCCACTCAAATGCCATTCTGTTACTAGCATCTTTGGCTTGCGAAGAGTATACCGCATCCATATCCACTTACTCTCTATGGTCTCCAAGTGGATAGGTTTTTGCTTACTACGCCTTAGGAAGATAGGTAGGTGGGTGTGGCTGTCCCAAGATGGAGCACACTTAGGCCATGCAGGCCCATTATGATACCACATGCAGTCGAGCTGAGACCGCTCACTCATTGAACCAGTTGGAGCTTTTTACGAAGCTTAGTAAACAGCGAATGGTCTTATCCTAGCCTGTCGAAGATCACATAGCCTGTCGAAGAAAAAGTTGCCTAAATACATAGTTTGCATTGCCTTCATTGAGTTCATCCTTTAAAACTCAATTATCAGGATACCTTCATTTCAGTGTAATGCGTACACATTGACGACAAGTAAAGACTAAGATCAACACTCCTCAAGGTAAGTTTGCAGTAGGCGAGTGTACTGACTGTATACTAGACGCACCTTCCGGATACCTGTCCATCTCCAACAGTAAATTTTCACTTCCAATGGTTTCTGCATTAGCGAGTTTCCTTCCGGATACCTGTCCATCTCCAACAGTAAATTTTCACTTCCAATGGTTTCTGCATTAGCGAGTTTCCTTCCTTTCCTTCCTTTGACAAAATCATTGATGCATTTATACGTTTAAATCAGATAACTAAAGCTTTCTAAGGGAGAAAACCAAAAATTGAATATGTATTAATTCAAATTAAATTTATATAAAAATAAAATAAAATAAAATAAAATAGAATAGAATAGAATAGAATAGAATAGAATAGAATAAAATAAAATAGAATAGAATAGAATAGAATAGAATAGAATAGAATAGAATAGAATAGAATAGAATAGAATAGAATAGAATAGAATAGAATAGAATAGAATAGAATAGAATAGAATAGAATAGAATAGAATAGAATAGAATAGAATAGAATAGAATAGAATAGAATAGAATAGAATAGAATAGAATAGAATAGAATAGAATAGAATAGAATAGAATAGAATAGAATAGAATAGAATAGAATAGAATAGAATAGAATAGAATAGAATAGAATAGAATAGAATAGAATAGAATAGAATAGAATAGAATAGAATAGAATAGAATAGAATAGAATAGAATAGAATAGAATAGAATAGAATAGAATAGAATAGAATAGAATGGAATAGAATAGAATAGAATAGAATAGAATAGAATAGAATAGAATAGAATAGAATAGAATAGAATAGAATAGAATAGAATAGAATAGAATAGAATAGAATAAAATAAAATAAAATAAACTCAACTCTGGTGGTGCAATCTGGAAACTGACAGCTGTATCGTAAAGTTGGACATTTTTGAGGTTATAAGTACTCAGAACATTTTGACATACGAGCGCTATTTATATTATTTACAGTGAGTTGAAAAATTCATCTCGGCCCAAAAATGGAATTAAATCGTGAACATTTTCGTGCGATTATTTTTTAAAACTTTCGACGTGGATTAACTCAGCAACAGTGCATAGATGAACTTAATTTAATTTTTGGTGATGAAGCTCCATCAAGGACCAGTGTTTATCGATGGTATGGTGAATTCAATCGTGGTCGTAGTTCACTCCAAGACGAATTTCGTGAAGGTCGTCCAAAATCAGTTGTTGTTCCGAAAACCATTGATGCTGTGCGCGAACTGATATTGCAAGATCGTCATGTGACCTATCGTGAGATTGAGACAACTTTAGGCATTAGTGGGACCAGCATACATTCAATATTGCATGAACGTTTGACTGTAAAAAAAATTTGTTCGCGTTAGATCCCACACAATTTGTCAACTGCTCAAAAAAAGACTCGTGTCGATTGAATTTTTCAACTCACTGTAAATAATATAAATAGCGCTCGTATGTCAAAATGTTCTGAGTACTTATAACCTCAAAAATGTCCAACTTTACGATACAGCTGTCAGTTTCCAGATTGCACCACCAGAGTTGCCAAATCGCGAAACATAAAAGGCAACCCTCGTACAATAAAATAAAATAAAATAACATAAAATCAAGACAATACAATTTTGATTAGTAAAACTATTTAAATATTTTTTTCATTGGTTTTTGAAAATCTATATTTTATTAAATTATAATTTATTTGTACATACTATTTTTTTTTCTTCCTCTCTCTCTTGAACATATTTTTCACTCAACCAACTGTGATTAGTCAAATTGTTAATTAAATTATTAACTGCCAATAAATATCAATTACACGCATTATTAATAAATAATGCATCCAACACATACACACACACAAATTACCACACACATGCAACCACATACATACATACACTCACACAGGGGCGTAGCCAGAACTTGGTCATGGGGGGGTTTTAAAAAAATTGTTTTGCCAGTTTAGTATTACTGTTTTTTAAAGTAAAGTGCACTTTCCAAATAGGGCATTTTGTTGTAGTTTATGTGACTTAATGCATTAAAAACTAAATTTTTTCCCGATTTTTAGTAAAAATTTCATGAAATTTGGTGGACTGAAAGCGAAGTTATTGCATCTGAAGTGGAAGTATGTTTGTGTCATCGTACAAAAATGTGCATCGAACAAAGATCCAATATTAACTATTGTTTTAAAAATGTTTAAACTTTAACCGAAGCATTTAAATTGATGGACCAAGTTTATGGTGATTTTTGTTTATACCGTGGTGGAGTTCATAAGTGGTAAACGCGATTTAAAAACGATTGTCAGAACATAAATGATGACCAAAGTGTTAGCCAACTGAATCCGCGATCAGCGTAGATCAAAACTGGGCGGTAATTCATAAAAGATAAGTCAAAATCTTCATTGAAATTCTTGAAATTGGATTTAACCTTCGCTTTACTTATACCCACCCGGGTGATTTTTTTAATATTCATGTTTAATATCTGCATAAATTTTAAGGTAATTTTCAATAACATGAAAAAATATTTTTTTGAAATTTTGTTTGAAACTTGAATTTTGCCATTTTTTATACAAATGTATCTGGGTGATTCCAGGCGCTTTCGCTACCATTTTGATTAAAACTCACGATAAATTTTTTTTGCGTACCTCATTATGTGTTCAATAAACCCTCTGGAAAGAAATCTAATATTTTCCATAGTCTCAAAATAAATCATTAAAGTTAGGCCTTTTTTCGAAATACGAACTATCGCCAGAGGAAGATACTAAATACTGAAGTATTAAAAAAATTTATAAATTATTATATATTTATTGTGAGTTTTACTCAAAATAGCGGCGGAAGTGCCTGGGATCATCTTTAGTAAGGCGAAGGTTAAGCATCTCAATAGCATAAATTTATTGCATTTTAACTGAACATTTGGCTATCGAAGGATGCCATCCCATCTATGTATTGACACTTGTTTTGACTGTTTTTTTGTTTTCACATGATGTGGCACCGTGCGAATTTCACCTTTTCAAAGAATGTATTTGCCGATGAAAAAAAGCGTTTTGAGAACGTAGAAACCATCCAAAAGGCTTGTACCGACATCCTGAAGGACATTCCGGTCGACGAACTAAACTACTCTTTAGACATGTTTTTAGAACATGGAAAACGCTGCATTAAGACTAAACGTGGCTATTAAAAAAACAAATTAGTTTCGGTAAAAAAAAAGGGTTTTGTTAATATTCTTTTAAATATTTAAAGATGAAAAGACCTTTTTGCTAATGTGGGAACGTACAAATGATGCATAGTGATTGAAAATGTTGACAAATTATATGCTATGGGGGGGTTCTGACACCCTAAACCCCCCCTTGGCTACGCCCCTGCACTCACATACATACAGCCACATAGTCGTACCAGCAAACAGTTTGGCACGCATACAGTCAGATGATATATCAGCTAATAAATCCACTAGGTGCGCCAACGGCAACAACAACAAATTAATCACTTTTCATTAAACAGCTGCAGTGCGCATTATTAAACCAAAGAACGGGGAAGCTACGCGTTAGTGTGTCATATAAGAAGTAAGGAGGGGAAACTGTGTGTGTGTGTGTGTGTGTGGGAGAAAGCAGCCTGCGCTATGGCAAAGAGTTGATTATTTATGGCACAACAAATCGCTTATTCAACGTAAATTTTGATTTTAGGCGCGCTGCTTTAATATGCAAACAAATTTACTGCATGCAAGGTAGACAGTGCGAGTGTGTGTGTGTGTGTGTGTTCCTACTTTGCGTGGCCTATCAATTCAATTAATGCCAGCTACAATGCAAGGCGGCCACCATCGTCAGACATTTCATAATTTCCACAACAACAAGAACCATAATTATAAGAGTTCTGTTGTTGCTGTTGTTGCTGTAGTTATGGCAGGTTAAATAATTAAGCCACGCTTTAATATGCGGCCAGGCAGCGATAATAGTCGCTGATTGAGGCACACACAACGTGGTCGACAGTCGGCACGCGATGGCAGCGTGTGCGAGCGTCTGAGTGAGCGCGACAGTGCGCCGTTGCGACTGAGCGTGGGCTTAGTGTACAATTAATTGTTATTAATTATGTGCTTGTAGATTTATGGCACATATTTAGCAATGCAACACCAACACACACTCACACACACACACACACGCATAGACATAGCAATCTTGCAGAGCGCACAAATATGTTGGCGTCTAATAGTTGTGTGGCGGCTTTAGTCGTTAAGCGCCTAAAACTGCTGCACATGCAGGGCAATGGCAGTGTTGCCAGCATAATCGCATAAGTTGTTAAAACTTGTTATTGTTGTTGTTGGCGTTTTTGTTGCTGTTGCAGCACACACACACACACATTACCTCAGTCATAATTATGACAAGGCCTCAACGGTTTATCATCATCAACCGCAGCGACAGCCATCAGCCATAGGCAATAACAACAACCACAACAACAGCAACAATAAACACCACAATCCACGTCTACATGCTGCAGCGCACATTTTGCTTGCAAATTCGCTTTCGTGCAACAACACTTCGTCTTGGCGCTCATCAACACGCATACAAATTGAAACATAATTTATGCGTTATCGTAAAATGTTATTGTTTTTGCATATAAATTTGTTGTTATTGCTGCAGCGGCTGTTGTCGTGGCGCTGACGATGTGGTTGTTGTTTTCGGAAATTCGTTAATTCATTATTGCTGCTGTTGTTGTTGCTGTTGCTGTTGTTGCCTTCAGAGTACACCGCAATTGACTGAGCAGTCAGGTAGAGTAACTTTAATCTTGGCTGTGCATATCTCTATGTGTGTATGTGTGTGTGTCGCTGTATTTCTTCACGCACCTGTAAACACTTTGGAGCCAAACTGTACAGTCAAAATCGCTTCTTATTACAGCAACACTTCGGCTGGAGGTAGAGAGCACACCATGAACTCGAAGCACGAGTTTAACACATTATTTCTTGCAAAATTTTTCACGCAAGTGTAACGCATTTTCGTTCGTAGGAAATCTTGTTATTTTTATAGCATTTCGTGTGCAACAAAAGTTAATGAGTAAAGTAAGCCGCCACTCTATATTGAGTACTATGTATAAAATTTTCATGGAACATCATTAGAAAATTTTAATGCGCATTTCTCATGGCATTTGTATCCGTTTTGATGGTTTGGCTGTATTGGTTGGTTGTTATTTTTATTGTTTTATGTTCACGATATTGTCGTGAATTCGTACTATAAAGCAGTGGTTTTGGTATTAAAGGTGTTTAATGGCAGTTAAAATGTGTGTAAAAAAATTCAAGCCCGCTTTACGACTAGTTTTGTGGTTCTAGAAGTAGAGAAGAAATAAAATAGAAGAAATAAAATAGATTTGATATCTTAATTGCTTACATTTTTTGGTGTATGAAAGGTTCTGCTTTAAAAGGTTTTTGTGTATGAAAGGTTCTGCTTTGAAAGGTTTTTCGAGGCATATGAGTGATATTAGGCTCTAACTATAGGAGGAAGCTCCTAACTATGGAATAATACAGAAGGAAGTGATACATAATACATCAAGAAATCAAGTAACCAAATTTGGTATTTTATTTGAATCAATTTTTAATGTGTAAAAGGCTAGTCTTTGAATACACGGTACAACAGTAAAAAAACCCGCGGAGCTTCTCAACTGTTCCTTATATTTCCGGAGTCGCTGATCACGAATATGTAATTATTTTTTCGGGTCACCTCTAGTTTGGGTTTTACAGGGTCTTGAAGTTACAAGCTACACCCTAATTAAAAAAATTAATTTATATGCCCGAATTCATCCTAGTCTAACAATATTGGTATCAAAAAAAAGAGAATTATGTCTTCAATTTAATTTAATTTAATTTAAATTTAATAATTTTGTTTTAATTATCCTTATTTAATAATAGAGAAGGAAATGATAATACAACAAGAAGTAAAATAAATTTGGTATTTTGTTCGAATCAATTTTTAATGTATGAAAGGTGCTTTATTGCATATCAGCGTACGGGGCGTATGAGTGACACAAGTCTCTAACTATAAGAGGCAACTCCTACTACTATAGAAGGATACAGACGAAAGTGATGGTACAAAAATAAATCAAATCAATTTCGAACCTTATTTGATTCGATTTTTTATACACGCAAAGTTCTTCTTTGCATATCAGCGTACTTTTCGTATGAGCGACATTAGTCTCTAACTATAAGAAGATCCAGAAACAAAATAATATCAGGTGTACAACTTTGCTTCCGTTTTCCGATAGGTGGCTGTACCGGCTGAGGCTGGTTGAAATACATAGATGGTAATGCCTTTAAAGTGAGTGTGGACAGTGCCTAACGAATTGTCATCGCCGTTTCAGTGACAGTTGTTCTTGTTTTCGTATTATTCACGCTCGAAAATGTCCGTTTATGTGCCCAATTCTCGCCATTTGCGGGAAGTTTTACTTTTCTGTTACAATTCGCAAAAAAATGCAGCTGAAGCGCATCGAATGCTCTCAGAAACTAAACTAAACTAAACTAAAACTAAACTCAGCTAAAAGAAAAGCGGCCACAATATCAAGAGCGACATGACAAAGTCATCCTCCAACACGACAATGCTCGGCCTCACGTCGCAAAAGTGGTCAAAAAGTACCTGGAAACGCTGAAATGGGAAGTCTTGCCCCACCCGCCGTAGTCCCCAGATGTCGCCCCTTCTGACTTCCACCTATTCCGTTCGATGGCACACGGCCTGGCAGATCAACATTTTCAATTCTTCGAAGAATTGGAAAAATGGATTGCTTCATGGATAGCGTCAAAAGAGGACTCCTTTTTTCGAGCCGGGATCCGAAAATTGCCGGAAAGATGGGAGAAAGTTGTCGCTAGCGACGGACAATACTTTGAATAATACATCTGTAAGCACTTTTTCGCAATAAAGCTTTTAATTTTGGAAAAAAAACGGCGGAAGCAAAGTTGTACACCTAATAATAAAAAATTAAATAAAATATATTTGGTATCTTAATTGACTCGATTTTTTGTGTATGAAAGGCTCTTCTTTGAATATCAGCGTACGAAGCGTATGAGTGACATTAGTTTCTAACTAAAGGAGGAAGCTTTTAACTATAAATGGAAAGTGATGGTACAAAACGAAAGCAAATAAATTTCGAAAGTCATTTGATTCGATTTTTTATGTTTCAAAGGTTCTTCTTTGCATATCAGCGTACGGAGCGCATGAGTTACATTAGTGTCTAACTATAGGAGGCAGCTCCTAACAATAGGAAGATAGAGAATAAATGATAACACCGTGCGACAAAAATTAAAAAAACTTTTCACACCAGAAAAAATCCATATGGGCGTGAAACTAGAGACCAAACATAGTAATACTGCGTACTCAGTTTTTCATTTCTACATCCTTTGTCCTTTTAAAAGGACTTCAAAATTTTGAAGGGGATAAGAAATGAAAAAAAATATAAAAAATGCTTAACCACGTTAGAATATGGCGATATGTATATGAAATGAAAGAGGAAAGGCTCAAGAATTTAAATAAAATTGACTTTTTATCTATTTGTAAAAAAAGGATATGAAAAAGGTCCTTTGAAAATGTTAATCCTTTATATCCTTGAAAATTTACATCGAATTTTCTTGAAAAGTAAGTATGTTAAAACCCCATATCTCCTTGATCACGTGTCAAAATTTCATTACTCTCGCTTCATTGATTTTGTATCTTTTTATTATTAAAAATACTGATACTCAACTAAAATTAGAATTTTTGTACTTCATTAGAATTGCAGCTTCCGCCTTTTTTTTATAACTTTCGAACTAATAAAGTTAGAGTAATGAAATTTTGACACGTGATCAGGGAGATTTGGGGATTTAACATACTTACTTTTCAAAGAGGATACAGAAGGAAGTGAAATAAAATAGGGAGCGTAGGGAGCTCCTAAATATAGGAGGATACAGAAGGAAATGATAATACAACAAGAAATCAAATAAATTTGGTATCTTAATTGACTCGATTTTGCATGTATGAAAAGTTCTTCTTTGCATATTAGCGTACTGTGTGTATGAGTAACAGATATTTGCTAAAATTGTAATACAAACTAGATAAAAAAATATTATAATACACAAATATTTAATTAAATTGACATTTGATTTCGTAATTTATTTGATTCATGGTATGTTTATGTGAACTGCTTTTTTTTCTAGCAACATGCAGGGCGTATGAATGACATTAACAAATTGTTTAACTATAGTAGGATAGGAAGTACAGAAAACAGGAACTGATAGGACAGACTGAAAGCTAATAAGTTTGCTCCAAGAACCCACGATTCGCCAAACCACTGCTTTACTCCCTTTTCCTATTATAAAATTACTGCATGGTACAACATTTGTTTCCTTAGATTTCCCTGAATTCAACTTATCTAGTCCAGATCTAGTAATGTCACACACCTTTAGCCTCTGTCAATCTATAAGTTACTTGAACTTAGGCTAAGAAAAACATTGAAAATACTTCAAAGACACATTGGCAGCAGCTCCTTGAACGCTTTAATATTTAATGTAATTTATATTAATTATAAATCGGTGCACTCGCATATGGCTGTTTGTCTGTGTGATGTAATTATTTGCATCATCTTACAACTTGGCTTATCTACGAACAAAATATCAGACACCATCACTAACGTCACATTGTCCCCATATGAGCAGCCATAGATATTATTTGTTTTCAACTATTTGTGCTGCACATATTTGCATGAAGATCAAATATTTGCCAACCCAATACTATGTATGCATCTTTCAAAAGTAATTGTATGTCCGAATTTCTACAAAACTAATTTGCAAATGTTCCAGCAATTTGCCAGTGTCTCCTGTTGTCTTACGTTGCCTTTTGTGTGTCTGTGTCTGTGTGTGTGTGCGTGCGGGCAGCAAAGGACAGTGCAATCGGCTATATTGAAATTTGTATTTCAAATATAGACATTTCATATTTTATTGTTGTATTAAATGAAATTATATGATTTGCACTGTCAAGCATGCAGGCTGGCCAACTTACAGTCAGATGGTCAGATATTTACAGAAACTCATAGTAGTAGTGAATGTGTATATGGTACATGAAAGCATGCAGTTTGCCATTTCATTCGGTACAAGTATTTAGTTAGTATTATTTCTAATTGTTATTATAAACTTTGCAACATAACAGTACATGTAGAAAAATTTAGGGAGCTGTCGTAAATGCGTAAAGAACTGTGCAAGAATCAAGGTTTTTTAATCGAAGTAAATAAGAAACTACTCCAAGTTTCGTAGAAGCATTGATGGATCTGGTAGAAATTGTTTCTAAATATTAGAGCCTTATACATTTTGGAGCCCCCTGTGATTATGCAATCACCTGCGAAAGTGATTGGAAGATCTTTGAGTCATGTCAAGCGTTCCATTGATCATTAGTGCACTTAACTGTCTTCTCGCGAAGAATGAATTTAAATTTCTGAATTAACTGTTAGAGTTACCAGACACCGTGTTCACGCCCAGACCGTTTGAATCCTTTCTGAATAGTAGACCAGAGTGACCAGACAACCAACAAAATTTGATGATATTCAGCGACTGAAGGCATTCTGGCATTCCGATTTGAACTTCGTTTGTATTGTAGGCGCCCTCTGTTGGTGAAATTTCCTACTTTAATTAATTTTGTATTTTTTGCAATAAAAAATGTTGCCTATTTCTGAATAAATAATACAAATCGATCTAGTAGTTTCCGAGTTACAATGTTTTTTGCCAACTACAACGTTACAAGTGGGCAGCCAATTCCGTAGAAAACTATCAGTTTTGTATGGCAACGCCCTTAAGAGTTGAAGATAATGAATAGGTATGTTTGAAAGAAATATTTGGAATGTCAAATAAATGGGGGCTAGCCCTACATTTGGTTCATCTGGGCGCAATCTGGGAGTAGTGGGTGCCCATTTTATAAAAATGATCATTTTGTATGGGAACCCCATTAAGGGTTGAAGATAGAGGGTAAGTTTGTGCGAAAGAAACGTTCAGTAGAAAAAATTAGTTGGGGTCAGTTATAGACTTTAACCCTCTAAAGCCAATGTCTGAGCAGTTGTAAAGTAATTTTTCGAATTTTGTAGGAATCTGTTCTTTTTGTGAAAGGCGAAAGAAATAAGAAAGAGAAATATGAAAGTTTCAGTCTCACAGTTTGTCTCTTCGGGAGTAAGTTTTGAGTAACTCTGAAGAAAATTTTTTTAATTTGTTAGCAAATTTTTAAATGTGTGAATTAGCCTTCCAATTTTTTAGCAAATGCACACATAAAATAAGACGTTCCGGAGTAAGGAGACGGAAAAATTCGGCACTCTTTCAGTTCTATAGTCCATAGACATAAATAGATTGGTCAGGCAGGTTCCATACTTAGTCCCATGGTAGCTCATAAATCTCCATTTGGAACTCGCTACATTGCCGGCAGTTGAAAAAATGCCACTTCTTTAGTGATAAAGGTAAAAAATCTTCATAGAAATGGGTTGTCACCAGTCAGCCGCATTCTTACCAATTATAAACCATTGCTTTTCTGGGACTAACAAAATAGACCTCATAGTGGTCCCACAACTAGTTTACTGATAAAATATTCGCCACATCTGTCACACAGTTCATGCTTAATTTCTCGTTGTCGAATACTGGTACCACAAATATGCCATGCCATGACGTTGAGAAGAAAGCTTTAACTATAAGTGTAAGTTTTTTCTCAATAAAAAATTTTTTCAAGTACATTTCTCTCAGTGTACTCGCTATGTCAATAATTTCGTCAGCATATCATAAATTCAAATAGACTTAATATGTTTAAATACATTTTTGTTGTCATTATTATTATTGTTCCTTATATTTGCATATATTTTTGTTGCTATTGTTGTTGTTTTCATAGGTTAATGCTGGTTTTTAGTGTACGCACAAGTATTGGATTACCAATTACATGCAAATCATTAGAGTGTTTAATTGCATTGAAAGAAACATTTTCGACCAACCATAACAGGGCAACAATCAAAATGGTTATAGCAAATATAAACAATAAATAACAACAAGGACAACAAACAACAACAACAATAACGACAACATAAACCAATTGAGGAAAATAAATACGAATACGCATGAACAATAATATGAACACATAAATGTCAAAGTATCAGATTCCGCTGCCAGCTCAAGTGGCAGATTGTCTACTGGCATTCGTGCATAAACCGCAATGCTTACATATATGTATGTATGTATGTATATATATTTACATGTGAGTATCTATTATTTGCTTCCTCTGTGTGCTTTTCCAACTAAAATAATGAATACTCATTACGAAAAAAAATCGCATAGAATAAACACATTTTCAACATTCATATAAACTTTTTACAGAATTTATTACATCTGTAGAAAAACACAACAATCAACAGCTATTACAGTTGTTTATATAAAAATCTAAGGAAAAATACAAAAATAAACAAGAGTCAAATATCGTTTGAAATACAATCAATTTTCACTCACTTGCTCTCATTTGTGCCAAAAAGTGAGTCTTCCATAAATGTGTTGGTTGCCCAAGTGTATATGTATGCATGTATGTATGTGTCGTTGTTGTTATTTATTAAAACAAAAATAGCAACCACTCGCACCGTAAATGCGCAGCCACCAAAAAAAAAATCACAAGTCGTAACTAGTTGAAAGCAACGCAATTGTGCAAACGACAAACATCAAATCGGCAAGCAGTACAATTGTAATGACTAAAACAACAACAGCCAACGCAAAGCCACATTCAACAATGCCCTCGGTAATGAGCACAAAATGACAACAACAATACACAGCTTAAAAGTGTTTTTTGTTATGTTTTTGCTTTTGTTTTCACATCAGCTCGTTTGCATTTGCTTTTGTCATTAAATGAAATGTTTGCCCATAAACTTCAATACTTCCTTTGTGTCATTTTATTTATGACGTTGACAATGTTCCATTGTTACGTTCCTTATGAGTGAAGCATAAATACATATGTGTGTATTTGTCATGTGCCAGCTCGGAGCTGCGCATTTGCCTAGCGTTTGATATAAAGAAATTAAATACGTTTTATGATGTTCTCATTAAATGTCGTCAAATAAATAACAATTGTCGTGCAATTATTTCAGTAGAAGTGTGTGCAAATGTGATATGGTTGCCTTGCACACTTAATGCACGTATGAACAATTTTAATATAAAAGAAAATACAATTAAATTCGGTTTCTTAATTAAATAGGGTTTTTTATATATAAAAAGTTATTCTTTGCATCAATCACACGGGACGTATTAGTGATGGATATATACGAAAAAGATTTATAATTTTATATCTCAATTTATATGATTGTTTTATATATGAAAGATTCTTCTTTGCAAGCTACCATAAGAGGCGTATGAGTTATGGATATTTGAAGTACATATAGGAAGTTTTAATACACAAATAAGATTATTTGATATCTCAGTTGATTTGATTTTTTTACATGTGCACATATAGAAAATTTCAATACAAAAAGAAGTCTTCTTTGATATCTCAATTGATTTAATTGTTTTATATATATTTCCAAATTAACACACGGGGCGTATAAGTGATGGATTTTTAGTGTACATAGAGGAAATTTTAAAACAATAAAAAGTCGAATTTGATATCTGAATTGATTCGATTTTTTTATACATAAAAGCTTCCTATTTCCAAACTAGCACACGGGGCGTATGAGTGATGGATTTTTTGTGTACATAGAGGAAATTTTAATACACAAATAAGATAATTTGATATCTCAATTTATTTAATTTTTTTATATGTAAAAACTTCCTATTTGCAAACTATTTACCCAAAGGGGCGTATGAGTGACGGATATTTTGTGTACATATAGAAAAGTGTAATGCAAAAAGAAGTCTAATTTAATATCTCAATTGATTTGATTGTTTTATATATATTTCCAAACTAACACACGGGGCGTATGAGTGATGGATATTTGGTGTGCAAAGAAGACATTTTAATACAAAAAGAAGTATAATTCGATATCTCAATTGAATTGATTTTTTAAATTGAAAGCTTCTTTTATGAAAACCAGCATTTCGATGCGTATGAGTGACAAATATGTTTTGCCGATATTTGTCGACTTTTTACTTTTAATGAATTCTTCTTTAACCCTTTCGCTACAGGTTTTTACTGAGGAAAGTTAAAATTTTATATTTTACGTCTTAGGCTTCTACGTGGTTATATTAGTACCATTCCATAAGAAATTTTTTAATTTTTATACTCGGACCCTGTATTTTAGAGTGTTTTTATATGACAGCAACCACATCGTTGTGGCTGTAATAATTACTTAAACATACAACTTTTTACGCATAACGAAAATTTGAATATTTCTTCATTTACTTCAGCCAAAATTAAAAAAAAGTATCTAAATAAATTGAAAGAAAACGTAAAATTAAAAAGTTCTCTAATTTTGTCTGCTGCTTCTTCCTTTACTCTGTCAAGATATACCATTAAAAAAACGTGTATACTTCTCTTCTTTAAACTTAAATATTCAGTTTATTAATTTCGTATTTTTCCTAAAACTTCAAACTATTCTAAAGACCAACAAAAAATGTATTCTTGCAACCATAGAGGATGCAGAGGTCCACAAAGTAGCATGTTGCCATATGGCAACAAAATAGCGAAAGGGTTAAAAAGAATTGAATTAATACTAAAAAGTTTACTTTCAATTGGCAATTCAATTCAATTCGTTACAATCGGAGCTGTTGGAATATCAGTGTTTGGGTTTCTACCAAATAAAATAAAAAATATTAGGCGAAAAATTGCTTAATTGTATTGTAATCGATCTGTCAATGGCGTTTTTTCGCTGTGCTTATCTTCTGTTCTGATTTTGGTGTTGTATTCTACAAAGATACAATGCAAAGGAAAAACCTCTTCTAATGTGAAGCATTGCGCTGGTTCTGCAAGGATCTATGCTGTTATGCTTTTATGTAACTTTCGCACTAATAACTTTAGTGCTAATAACTAACACTTTAAATAACAGCGGCAAACATTTTAATAAAGCGCGCACTTAATTTTACCGCCGCAAGATACCAAATGCTACATTTTACATTCCCACTTCTCTACACACTACTCAAAATATATGTAGGCTTGCGGCTGCTGCAGCGTTATGATATCCCAAGGGGAAGTTGTAATTACCAAAATTACTTAGAAACCTGGCATGTGGCCCCAAATGTATGCACGCACATGTACTTATGTATGTCTATACTCACATGTGTAACAGTCTGCTAAATAGAGAAAGTTGTGCATATAGCGGCCTGCATAACATAATTTCCCAAGATATGCCAAACTAAAGCATAATGAACGCACATAACTTGGAGCATTCGTATGGCTTAGAGGGTGAAGACAGCGTAGAGAAATCGTCACATAAGACACACAATGACACAAATTGACACACAAGTAAAAAATGTCAAACTAAACGAATTCGCTTTTCGCAGCCATGCAAATAATTTTTGCTGCTATGGCCTTTGCTAATTTTGTAGCTTCGGTGCTTTCGTTTTACTTTGACATGCTGCAAAGAAATTTCAGGAAAATAAAACATTATAAGAAAGTTGAGAAGGTAACTTAGGAGTGAGGGAAGTGACTTAAGGCTAAAGGTTTTAATGGAATTATATGCAAGAATTTTTAATTTTTTTAAATACCAAAAATATTACAGATTGAATGAAAGTTTCGTATGGGACTCTTATGTCCCATAAATAATTAGTTTAGATACATTTTTCATACAACATGACTTAAATTCTGTGGCCCCAAGCCTGAGTTATGCCAGAAATATGCTAACAATTCGTTTACGAGATAAGAAAAAATATGTGAGCAAAGGTTTTTGATATTGAATTGAAGAAGCTTTCAGATATTACAAATTTATACTCGATACCAGAGAAAATTTATTTCAACTCCATACAACCGCGGGACAAAATTAGAAGGAGTGGTCCGTTCTTCAAAAAATTTGGTATACTGCTGAAATGAAATCTTCATTTTGTTTTTCTTAAAATTTTGTAGTTTTGCAATGCCTGAGACTTAAATTTGCAATTTTCGTCATTTTTGGAGAGCTATAGCAACGATTTGTTGGCTAGATTTTTCAGATTTTACATTTCATCGGTAACATCAATATTGATAATTCCAAAGAGTAACAGAAATTGTCTTAGGACCCTCTGGTTTTGCAATAAAAACGATAATAATAGATGCATGTTTTGCATTTGTGCAGATTTTTTCATTTTTTATGCTGATTGCATACTTTTAGGGATAAATAAAATATATTTTGTCGAAAAATACGTGTTTGGACCACTTTCCAAATTGAATTATTTTCTGAGAGCGGAAGATATCGGAGGATGTAATTACATTATCCGACAAAGAAAGAATGCTTCTTAAAATGAAAAAAAATCAAGGAACACACTTTCACATACTTCTTAGATATTTTCCTCTAAGTTTTGCCAATTTTCAGATTTTTAATTTAGAAAAATATTTTGAATTAAAAGTAAAGTAAAAGACTAAGCTTTGCAAATTTTGAGAAAATATTAAAAGCGAAAATGGCCACATCATTTCTTAATATATATATATTCAGCAACCTTTTGGCAACCATGTATTTTTACAATTTTTTTACTCAATAGACTAAACAACAGAAAATATGTGTTTACCATTTTTTGTGAAAAAAGTTCCGACTTTGAGCAGCTCTTGCACACACATTAATTTTTTTTTTGCACAGATTTTTTGGGATTTTCTTAGTTGGAGTTTTACCTTTCAAATGACATCAAAATCGTTAAATTTAGAGACTATATATTTTTTGAATTTTGGTTATGGAACGAATCAATGTGCATTGACTAATAAAGTCGGTAATAATAATATTAAAAATATTTTGTGATCAGAATCAGCAGAAATATCGAATGCTTATCTCTGCCAGCAAACTATTTGAGATATGGACATAAAATGCAACACCGATTGTAATAACATATACAGCTTACCACACAATTCTTTCAATTCCACAAAAATATACACTTTACATCACATCATAGGACCCACCATGGCTCGAGCTATCCGCCATTTTTACGTTTCAAAAATTTCAACGCAGCATGGTTGGCTCCTTCGACGTTTTACTGTTTGTCATCACGAGGTTATCATAATGAGAAATTTTGCATAAAAAGTGCACAGCGCTCGCCCTCAAAACGGCCGCGGCCGTAGGTGGAATGAAATTACAATACATCACTGGCGCAACTTGTAACTGTGCCGAGCGTTGCCACTTGCAACTAGCAACTTGGCGCCTGCAAATGTGCAAATTGCAAATGTGTGAGTGTGTATGTGGTAGCAACAAAGTGTGCAGCGAAATGCAAAAATGGCAAATACAATAAAAAGCAACTCTGGGTGAAGTGCCCACTTTCACCCAACCACACCACACCACACGACATCACAGAGCAGCAGTCAGCTTCTGCAACTGCCGCCACACAAAAACTGTCTGAAGAAAAAGTAGAAATTCCGAAATTGCTGTTGTAAATTCTTGCCGTACATGCAACATTTGTGGGCGACCATCTCATCCCTTTATGTGCGCGCAATGTGCAACATTTTCACAAACACGCACAGAGACACACAGAGACACTGCTAAGACACCGCGTGGTGTGCCGTGGCCTCGCTGCAAGCTGGCAACAGTGGCACAGAAAAAAAGAAGAAAATGAGAATTGTAATAGCTGTGTGTTGTTGTTGGTGTTGCGTAGGCGACAACGAAAACGCATTGCTTTAGGATGTGGCGACAAATGCTGCTTCAGCTGCCGCTGCTGCTGCCGCTGACATGCAACAGAATATGCAGCAAATTTTAGTTTGCTTACAGTTTGCGCCCAGCGTTCGTCTTACAACAGGCGACAGCAATTGCCATTTGCACTTTGTTGTTGTTGTTGCTGTTGTTGTTATTGTTGTTGCTGCTGCAGTTGCAACTAGAAGTAGGTTAATTTCTAGTGTAAACGCAATGCCTTGGGGCATGTTGAACGGCTTCCATGTGCACCAACAATGTCTGTTTGAGAAGAAGAAGAACAAAAACCTGACGAAGAGGGAAGCGGCAAAATATTGCACAAAGATGCTAAGCAAAGAGAAGAAGCCCAAAGCACTGGAAGAGGTAGAATAAATGATTGAAAATTAGCTTGGAAACAATTAGAAGGAATAATCTTTTTGTCATATTTTGTAGATATGACAAGATGTTAAAAAAAACTAGAAAATTATACTAGAAAAGGAATACAAATATGGGGAGAAAGTGCAAAATTTAATAGATGATGAAAAGTGAAAATTATGCCGAAACAAATTTAAAAAAGAAGAGTATAAAGATTGTAAAGATGTAGACAGCCAAATTGTGCTATGTAGGTAAAATATTCCATTGGGTTCAGATTTTAGTACCAAAGTGAGTTTTATGGTTCAGAATTTTCAGGGCATTTTGTTTTAAAACGACTCAATGCAAAATGAATAGCAGAAGTAAAAACTACATAACTTTTAAAGTGATGAAAACATAAAGACTGATACAAAGAAAGTAATAAGCACCAGAATGTTATGAAAGAAGAAAAAAGGAGAAAATAAAGAAATAAATATAACCTAAATTAATGCACAAAAAAATTCAAGGATCAATAAAAATTATGTGAAGAAAAGAAAAGCATTGAGGAAATCTATATATATGTATAAAAATGAATCGTGGTCCGTTCGGCTGCTTAAAACTTGAAAATGACTGGACCAACTTGGATACTTCCTTCGGCGGGTTTGTTTGAAATTGTTACGTGAAGGTTTAGGAAAAAAGAAAAGTCGGGAAAACGGGGCGTGGCACCACAAGAATAAATTTTTAGACAATAACTTTGGAACCATAAGTCACACATCAATTAAATTTGGTACAAACTTACTATTTAATCATGTCCTTCAATAGAGGGAATGGGGTGGGTATTGAACAAAGGGGTGTGGCACCGCCCATACAACTCAAATCTTTTATATGGAATAGCTTCGGAGTTGTAAGCCGCACAGCATTGAAATTTGGTGTACCGTTGTTTTATAGATGTGTCATTCTACTGATGAGATTTGATCGGCGTTGGTCAAGGGGCGTGACACATTTTTTATGATCCAACAGTTATGCAGTACACACACACACATCAGTGAAACTTGGTACGAACTTAGAAAGACAATTCGACTAGAAGAAAGTTGTGAGCATTGCACAAGGGGGCGTGGTACCGCCTCCATTTTTATATACATAGATTGTTTGTCCTGACTGCCTGACTGACTGATTGATTGATTGATTCATCATCGTTCAGCCCAAACCGCTGAAGCTACAAACATGAAAAATGAACCTCCGCTAAGACCGGATTTTTTTAAATTCGGGGTGTAAAGGGGCGAAACATGAGTTAAGGTGTTGTATGAAGAAAAGTGATTTAAGAGACATATTGATTTCGAACTTCCTGAAAATACTCTAAATCAAAAATAATTCGATACGTATTATATAATTTTTCGAAATTCAAAATTTATCTGGACTAACAATGGGTTAAGATTTGTTTAAGGGTAGAGGGAGTACCAAAAAATTGGACACGCGTTTCTCATTATTTTCCAAATCGAAATCTAACTGGATAAATGACGGGTTAAAAGTATGTACATATGGAGAAACACATTTTTTTGAGCCTTTTGACTTCAAACTTGGTGAAAGTACTTCAAATGTAAAATAACTCGATACGTGTTTTTCATTTTTTTCCGAATATTAAAATCGGACGGGGTCAGCGACCGGTTAAAAGTTTGTATGGCGAAACTGTAAAAAAACATGAATTAATAGGGCCACTGACTTCAAACTTTGTGAAAATACTATTAGTGAGAAATAATTTGACACGTGTTTTTCACTTTTTTGAAAATCAAAAGCTAACGGGGTCAACAATGGGTTAACAGTATTTATGGAGAAACACGATTTATTGGTACTTTTGACTTCAAACTTAGACAAAAAGCACTTCTATCGGGAAATTATTAAAATTTCTTCTAATTTTTTGGAAAATCGAAATCTACCCTGATAAACTAAGGGTTAAGAATTTGTTTAGGGTAAATGTGAAAACTCATGATTTAAAGGGCTTTTGAATTCAAAATTTTTGGAAATACTTGACATCAAAGATAATAGACATATGTTTTTTTAAATCAAAATCTAACGAGGTCAACAATGGGTTCAGAATTTGTATCGGGTGAAACAAGAGAGCTTGCGTGCGAAGCCGCGGGGCCCAGCTAGTAAAAATATAAATTTAAAATATATAGATTATAGATAGACACTGTCTATCACAATACATAGGCGCATAGTCATAGTCGAAATAAAGTACACTTTAAGATCAATAAAGTATACTTTTAAATAAAGTAGGCTCTAAGTCAATCATAGTCGAGTTAGAGCATACTTTAACGCTTAAAGTATACTCTAACTTTAAAACAAGCAAAAGCTGTTGCTAAACCAGTTAGCAATGAGTCCAAATGAGCAGAAATGTTACTTTTTCAAAATACTCTAAATTCGAAAAACAAAATAAATCGAAGTAAATTTTTTCATTTCGAGGAAATTAAAAGAGATTTCAATATTATGAACGACGACATTGTGCTGAGACGGCGAAAAGTATATAAAAGCCGGATCGATCCCTTCGAGTTCGATGACGAGGACTTCTATAGTCGTTACCGGCTCGATAAAGTTGCTGCTCAGTTTGTAATTGATGTTTTGAACATTCAAGAACCAAGCAGCAATAGAATACAATTGTTTTCTTTACCCCGTAAAGTAGGCAATAATTTTCAAATCAATCAGCTGTTTGTTTGTTTTGTTTATGTCAGAGATGGGCAGATTAATCCTCGGAAAATTGTGCAGTCGATTTTTTTAGGCTGCCGTCTGCTTTTCACAAGTAGTCGACCATAGTCGTCCATTTTTAACTGCTAATTAGTGTTCAGGAAAACAAATATTACAAAATAAATCGGTATGGGCATAATTCCGAAAATAAGTTCTCAAGTTCGCTAGTTTTTGTAGAGTTGCCGTTGCTTTCGTTTGCTGTTTTAAAAAGTCGCTGCTACGTAGAAGCATGTTCTAAACTGACTATGGTAACTGAAAAATTAAAGTCGACTTTGTTTTTTTAGTCTTTTGCTAACTGAAGCCGGCTTTTATGCGGGACTATGATTATGCGCCATAGACTTTCCTTCATTCTAACCTCTGTCTGAGGCAGCTTTTCTGAGATTTTCTATTCCTTGCTAGTGAATCTCAATCGTTCAATTTATCATTCGTAAGGTCCACCCAGAGGTCTGTACATTTGTCTGTATCTCCTGGATCCTTTAACCATTCATCTTTTCTCTCCATTTTTTTATTCCGTTCGGACTTCCGTGTGTCTAAACAGCAGCAACGATTCTTACATCTGTCTGAGACAGCTTTTCTTTGTTGGTCTATATTAGTCCCGCTCAGAAGTTCAATTGCTCATTTTTGAAGTCTATCCAGACGTCTATAGATTTGTCTGTTTGTGATTTATTTTTTCTTTACATCATTTCATCTCCTTTGTCGGTCCGTGTGCCTCAACAGTAACAACAATTCTGACATCTATCTGGTGCAGCTTTTCTGTGTATTTCTATTCCTTACTAATTCCTCTCAGTCGGTTAATTAATCATTTGTAAAGTCTATTCAGACGTCTACAATACTTTTTATATATTCGTATATATAATATATATATATATATATTTTTACTTCCGAAAGGTGTGTTGTTAAATAGTTTAAGTAACTTATAGTTTTTAATAATTATTATATCCCATAGTCAGTAAGGACATTTGTTCATTGACTTAATAATAAATAAATAAATATCCATTTGTCATTCATATTATCTTTTAATTATTTCGCTTCCTTTGGCCTTTCGAATGTCTAAAGAGCAGCAACGATGCTGACATTTCTCTAGGACAGCTTTACTTAGCTCCCTTTCAGTCGTTGAATTGATCATTTGTAAAGTCTATCCAGACGTCTGTAGATTTATCTATATATCCATTTGCCTTTAATCTTTTTTTGCATCATTTTATCTCCTTTGTCGATCTGTGTGCCTCAACAGTAACAGCAATTCTGACATCTATCTGGGACAGCTTTTCTGTGTTGTTCTATAAAAATCTCTCTCAGACGTCTGTAGACTTGTCTGTACATCTGTATATCTTCTATTCTAGACTAGTCTTTCCCTGTCGTTTAAGTGATCGATGGTAATATCTTGTAGATCTGTCTGTATATATTCCTATATCCCATTTTCATCCAACTTTGCTCTCAATCGTTTTAATCCTTTGACCCTCCGTGTGACCTAACAATTTTAAATTCATATCTTCAGTCTTATCCTATCTATCTTCAGTCATACTCCTCATCACACATTTAAATGTCCATTCATATACCTTCAGATTCATCTATTCGTACATTTGTTGATTCCTCTCTCATTTCATCTGTTCAAGTGTCCTTCTGTTTTTAATTTTTCTGCCTGCCTGTGGTTTCAGAAAAAACATATAAATTTAACTTTCTTTGAAATTTTTGGCATTTTATTGTCATATCAAAACTTGTCCATTGGGTTCTCTTTTATTTTTTAAACCGCTCTCTAGCCTCGCCTGTCTTGGCCTGTTCACACTTGCAACTGTTCTCTCATCAACTACACTAATTTTCCTGTCTCTTAAAAGATTGTTGTTGCTTTTGTTGCTTTTATAACTGTTAGACAAAAGTTGCAATACCACTTTTTTGTTTGGTTCTCGCTGCCAGCTCACAAATATACCGACACAGCCTCTCATTTGCCTGCACTCGAGAGAGTTAAGTAGGCTGTGCAGTTTTTTTGTTCGGTTGTTAGTGTCGCCTGAGAATATGCAAAAATGGCCTCCGCCTTGTGCAAATGACCTAAACTGACAAAAAACCAACAGTGTCTACAAGCACAACAACAACAACAATTGCAACAACATAAAAAGGTGTTGCTAATGGGTTTTGAGTGTTTTTGACAAGAATTTCTGTTCGAGTTTTTTTGTTTTATCTTTTTTTTAGTGTCATTAGTAAGTTTTTTCTTGAGTTGTCCTTTTGTCCAGAATTTTTGTTGTTGGCTATTTAGTGCCTAGCCGAACAAGGCGAGCTTTGCGAGTGGCGGTTGTACACAGAATTTTATAAACGTTTTGCAATTTCAGTTGCAGTCACTGTGAGCTGCATTTTTTAGCAAGTTATGAAATTTTAAAGTGGTTTCAAATAAATTTGCTACGCTGCAAAGTAGGCAGCAATATTTGGTACAAAAAAGCGGTTATTTTACGATGCAGTTGACCCCAATGGAAAGTTTGAAGCTTCTTATTTTCAAATGGATGGTTATACGTCTGGCACAGTCTTTATGGAAAAGTGGGATTTCTTTGTAATTTTTGAGGTTTCGTTGCTAATTCATTGGCTTTTTTGATTAAAATGTGACCCCAATAGAAAGTTTCGGACTATTTATTTTGAAACCTGGCGCAGTCTTGATGGAAAGGCCGGATTTATTTATGATGGTTTTGAGGTTTTGTTGCTAATTTATTGGCTTTTGCGATTTAAAATTGACCCCAAAGGAAAGTTTGAGGCTTTTTGTTTTGAGATGGGTGGCAAATGTATAAATCTGGCGCAATCTTTATGGAAAGGTGGGCTTCATTTACAGTTTTTGCTATTTCATTGGCTTTTTTGATTAAACTGTGACCCCAGTAGAAAGTTTGAGGCTATTTGCTTTGATATAAATAGTTGCATATACATCTGCCTCAGTATTTATGGAGAAGCAAAAAAGCATATAAAATATTTAATATTTAAAAAATTTTGAATTTCAATTTCATTGCTTCCTTTCACTCTCACAATAATGCATCATTACAACTTTCTGTTCCTCAGCGCCAAATAATCAAAATGCATTTTTGCCGCATTCTCGTTGATGAAGTCGCATAACTTGCAGCATGCCAATGCATATTTTCCATAGTCCAGGACGTTCAACATCACTGCACTGCATTGTCAAAGGACAGCGAAAAGCTGATGAAACGTTATGAACGCGGCGCAATTTTTGCAGGCAACCAGTGTCGCCCAAAAAATATACATCAGCAAGCGAGAAAATATACGAAATTTTTGCGCGCATACAAAGAATAAATTGCAAATATTGACTAGCAATTCCTCAAAGATTACAGACCGCAATTTTCTCTGCCCGAGAAGAAAATAGTTGCAAAAATCATTTAATATATTTGAAGTTTGTGATAGCAATGCACATAAGTCAAATGCATTGAAAGCTTCGTTTCAAATGCGCTGCGCTGCGGAGCGGAGTGAGTGTGTGTGTGTGTGTGTGTGTCTGTGTGTGACCACTGCTTCATGCTGGGCACTTTATTTGGGCATTATTGATGCCACTGGCTTTTTCAGATACTTGCCCGCAGTCAAAAGAATATCTACAAATAAAAATCCTTAAGGACTTTTCCGTTGGCACTGCATTATCGACGCAATAAAGCGAAATGATTAGTGTCGGTGGAGCTTTGGTATGCGGTGGAGGCGGTTTAATGGCTCTATAGAGCAGCCAATGCTAAAATATTTTTATGTTTATTTATTTTGAATATTTTGATATTTTTATTTTAGCTTTTTGGTAATTTTGTACAATTCTTTTTAAGTAGGTATGGCTATACATTTCGTTATTATTGCCAACAAAAAAATGTTTACGTAAATTGAAGAATATAAAGAAGAGGAAATAAATAAATAAATTGAATGAAAAGTTATAGCTCCTACAAACATTATAGTTAAAATTGCAGAGTGGGTAAAAACTATTAACTTTATTACTTACTACTACTTTACGACTAATTTATTTTATTTGTTTTATTTATTTTATTTATTTTATTTTATTTATTTTATTTATTTTATTTATTTTATTTATTTTATTTATTTTATTTATTTTATTTATTTTATTTATTTTATTTATTTTATTTATTTTATTTATTTTATTTATTTTATTTATTTTATTTTATTTTATTTTATTTTATTTTATTTTATTTTATTTTATTTTAGTTTATTTTATTTTATTTTATTTTATTTTATTTTATTTTATTTTATTTTATTTTATTTTATTTTATTTATTTTATTTATTTTATTTATTTTATTTATTTTATTTATTTTATTTATTTTATTTATTTTATTTATTTTATTTATTTTATTTATTTTATTTATTTTATTTATTTTATTTATTTTATTTATTTTATTTATTTTATTTATTTTATTTATTTTATTTATTTTATTTATTTTATTTATTTTATTTATTTTATTTATTTTATTTATTTTATTTATTTTATTTATTTTAATTATTTTATTATTGAAAAGTTATAGCTCCTACAAACATTAAAGTTCAGATTTCAGAGTGGGTAAAAACTATTTACTGCATACTTTTAGGCGTATTAAAATTTTAAACTTAAAACCGTCTTAAAACTTTACAATGAATTTTTATGTTCGAGGAAGAAATTGGTCTAAATACTACAAATATTGGCTTAAATGCAGAATACCACACCCTCTTTAAAAAAATATTTTTTCCTTTTATCAGAAAGAGGGGCATTTTCTTAGTCTAACAAACTTAAAATTTTTCTGCGGAAACATTCACAGAGGGCGTGGTCCGCCCCCAAAGTCCCAGTTATATATCCGAATTTCTCAAGAAATAAGCAACCGATTCTAACGACATATGAAAGGTATTTTCTTCCTCTTTCGATTGATGTATAACATTAAATATGTAATATGTACCAACAATGAGTTATAAGCGAAAATTTTTTAAAAACCGATTTTTTTCTCGAAAAAATCCATTATTAAGCAATTATAAGTTTGCTACCATATAAAGCCTGTGAAATTCCCTTTACAATGAAATATAAAACATTCAGAAATTGTGTGTTTTTGCTTTCATATTTAAATTTAAGTTGAGGTAAAAGCATGTTTACCGTATTGAAAAGGCGCTTTTGAAGGTTTTGCTTAAGAACGATATTCTGCAATGAAAGGATTTGAACAAAAAATACTGTGCACACCTGACTGTTGCCTGATGTGGTGGTGACTCCCATGAGGGTTATTTTTTTAGCGCCCGGCCGAAGGCCGGCCACCTGGGAAAAACTTATTGCCAAAAAAACTATGGCTTGGAACTATGGATTTGAACAAAAAATACTGTGCACACCTGACTGTTGCCTGATGTGGTGGTGACTCCCATGAGGGTTATTTTTTTAGCGACCGGCCGAAGGCCGGCCACCTGGGAAAAACTTATTGCCAAAAAAACTATGGCTTTCGGGAAAACTGTACGCACCTCTGGGATTGCGAAAAATAGTGCGGATCTGGTAACATTGCATATAACGGTAAATCTACAGTTATATACTTTGAATTCATATTCGTTGCAAATTCATTTGGCAAATATAAGTGCGCTAAATCTTTTTAAAATTTACAAAGTTTTTGACTCGGAAGAAGACTGCAAAGTGCCCCGAGCTGCGGTAGAGAAGCTCGTGGAGTGGAGTCTAATTACCCAAGAAGGGAATTATAAGTGCAAAAATGGGCATGACTTAAAATTAGTGGAATCAGCCCATCACATTGATGGTTATGTTTGGAGGTATTGTATAAATAATTTAAAAAAACATAATGCATTATTTCTTAACCGATTTTATAATTGTAGATGCCGAGCGAAGATTCCGGAGCTGAGAAAGCAAAAGGCAAGCAAATGCAATGTTGACATCTCGTTTCGAAAAAATACATTTTTCGAAAGGTCGAAGCTGCCTATTATGAAGCTCTTGGCGTTTTCGCATCTATGGCTGCAAAATGTCAGCCAAGACTTCATAATGACTGAGCTGTCCATCGCCCGCCATACCGCAGTCGATTGGAGCAACTTTTGCCGCGAAGTTGCGTATGACGGGATGGTCGTGCGCAAAAAGAAGATTGGCGGGCCGGGCAAGGAGGTCGAAATCGACGAATCTAAGTTCGGCAAGCGGAAGTACCACCGTGGCCACGCTGTGGAGGGCCAGTGGGTATTTGGAGGCGTGGAGCGTGGCAGCAATGCCTGCTTCCTGGTTGCAGTTGAGCGCCGCGACAAAAATACGCTCCTCACCATAATCAAAGATTGGATATTGCCGGGCACAACAATAATATCCGATTTTTGGAAGGTAAGGATATGAGAGGTTGTTTTCTTGGTGATGTATTAAAGTAGATTTTCTACATTTTAGGCATATGACTGCTTGGCGGAGGAGGGCTTTAATCATTTTAAAGTTAATCACTCAGTAAATTTTAAAGACCCGGAAAGCCAGCAGCATACTAATACCATAGAAGGACTGTGGCGTCACGTGAAATGCTCAATGCCGCAGTACCATCGGAGCAAGCAGTACTTCAATGGCTATTTAGCAAAGTACATGCTGATGAAGTACTGCAAAGCATCCAATTTGGATACTTTAGAAATATTTTTTAATATGGCAGGTACTTTGTGCAACCGCCTTCAGCCATCACTGTCTGAATTTGGTGACGACGGTGATTTCGAAATTGTTCTGGACCAAGAGTCAAGTTAGAAAAAATTAAAAAAAAATACTTAAAAAACATAAAACTGTATATTTTTATATTTCATTGTAAAGGGAATTTCACAGGCTTTATATGGTAGCAAACTTATAATTGCTTAATAATGGATTTTTTCGAGAAAAAAATCGGTTTTTAAAAAATTTTCGCTTATAACTCATTGTTGGTACATATTACATATTTAATGTTGTACATCAATCGAAAGAGGAAGAAAATACCTTTCATATGACACCTATATCGCTAGAATCGGTTGCTTATTTCTTGAGAAATTCGGATATATAACTGGGACTTTGGGGACGGACCACGCCCTCTGTGAATGTTTCCGCAGCAAAATTTTAAGTTTGTTGGAATAAGAAAATAGCCCTCTTTGCAACAAAAAAAAAAAAAATTTTTTTAAGAGGGTGTGGTATTCTGCACTTGTTCCCAAATATTTATTTTTTTTAAATAAAAGAATCATAATATTAAAAAAAAGAAAAAAATTTCATAAAAAAACAACAAATGAAATTATAATAATCTAAAGATTCTAAAAAATAAAATTTTAAAAATTGTATATGAACAAAAAAATGATAATAAAATAAATTTAAAAAGAAAAAAAAACCAAAAAGGAAATAAAAAGATATAACAATTCAAATTATCGTAAAAAATTTTTTTATGAAAACAAACAAATAAAATAGTAATAAAACAAAAATGAAAAATATAAACAGATACAACAACTAAAAATCATAAAAAATAAAAATTCAAAAATATACGTCACTATTTATTTGTGAGAAGTAATAAAAATACTTGGACTTTAGTGGTCAACAAAGTTAGCTGGGAGAAACCAGCCCCAAAAAGACCTTTCTAAGGTTGAAGAAGTAAGTTTTGTAAAGCCAATATGTACCGACTAAGTATGGAATGAAATAATCAGCATACTTTTTGAATGAGTGGGAATATTTTTATTGTTTTGTTAGACCGACTTGTATCGATTAAGTATGGAATAAAATATACTTTTGGCAAATGGCCACTGCAGCTCTGATCACAGACACTTTTTCGAAAAACACTTTTTCAATGACATTTTAACTGATGACTCGTTGAATTCAGTCTTGACTTCAGAAATTATTTGTGGTTTATTCGCATGTACCAACAATTTCATACCTCCCAAAAAAAATCACACAGCGTTAAGAGATGATCCAGTGTGGCTCCAAGAAATCAATGGCTTCAAGTGCTTTTGAACTGAGCTTTCAAACTTTGTTGTATTATTTTTTTACACAAAAAATACAAACATCAATAATTACTTTAGTATTATAATTTAAATATTTTTGGCATTTTGCATTCCCCCCAAAAACAATCACAGATTGTTAAGAGATGAACCAGTGTGGCTCCAAAAAATCGATGGCTTCAAGTGCTTTTCAACTGAGCTTGAAACGTTTCTGTCTTATTTTTTACAAAAAACAAAAAATACAAGAATAATAAATACTTTAATATTATAATCTAAATATTGTTTCTTAAATTTAATGTGTTTACAAAAAAAAATTTAAAATTTGAAATATTTCTGCATTCCCTAACCACTTTCACACATTCTAAAACGCTCATTTCAAGAGTAATCAACCTCAGCCACATTAATTTCAGGAACAGAATATTTTTATTTAAAAAATGTCCAAACTATATAGAATACGCAATCCCTACAACATATAAAGAAAGCACTAAAAATGCTGGAAATATTAAATGACCGTTGCACACAATGCAAAACAGCTGCAGAACGCAAGCAAATGTAAAGACAGAATCTGCTGCTAAAACAACTACTTTTACGCACAAATTAAAAAGAAAAAAATTACAAAAAAATATCAAAACCAACAATATCAACTAAGCATGAAAAACAGCCATCACTCAATCAAACTCAGAACATACTCGTACACTCGAAATAATATCGAACCCCGCCAGCCGCATTCTAACCAACAACTTTTCTCTGTTTTTTTCTCCCTTTCTCTCACCAGCTCGGACGCTGTGGCGCCCCATGCAGGCAACAAACAATCACGCTTAATTAAACCAATTAATAAAAGTCACCGACGCACACGCCCGCACACACCGGCTAAACGTTTTGCCACATCAACGCCGACACGCGCTGTGCCCGCGGCGCATGCCGCACGCATGTTTCGCTGGGATTATTAAATACCTTGCGGTGAAAAATTGTTACGTCTAACAGCTGCTAACAGAGAACGCTGCACGCCCGCAACACTTTGCTGCCATTGCTGCTGTTGATGTTGCTGCCTGGAGGCAACACATGAGACAATGAGTTTTTGTTGGCGCTGCTAATAGTTACCGCTGGCCGCTGGCGTTGACGTTACATTTCGACACATCGACAACAATGAACTGAAATACTAACCGGCCAAGTGTTGTGCGCACATTTGGAGCCAAAAATATAAACAACAACAACAACACCATTAATGGAAGAAGTATTCATAGTCATGTGAACAGCAATAAGTGGCGCTAGCGAAATTGTCTGAAAGTGTTGGAGCATTCATTATGTGTGCACTTGTTTTGCGCTAAGTGTGGCTTTGCTTAAGTGTTGCTGTGGTTTTTGTTAATTTTCTTAATTTTTCTTTTTAACTTATTTATGTTAGATTGCTGCCATATGTTGTGCTGTGAAATGAGTTATGTAAAATTTAATGCACACAATTAATGATTTGGCTATTAATTTTGGTTGAGGATGTGCTGGGTGAAAGTCCTTGAAAAATTATAGAATGCTATTAGCCAGCTGATGTATAGAGTTGAGAGAAGAAATTATAAAGCTTAGAGAGATGTACTTAGTTCCGGACAAAGTTGAGCAGCTTTCTGTATGTGGATCATTTTTAAGAGATGACAAATTTTGTTTAGAGTTGTTGCTGACTTATTCAGCTATTCAGGGAATGTTTGTATTTTCAACATGACATAGATTAAATGAATGTTTGATTACCACAAGAGCTCAGTTTGCATAGAGATGGAATATAGAACTCACTCTCGTGTTCACTTGGCATCACAGTGGGCCTTAGAAACCTAAGTGTGGCGCCACCGGGGGCAGCCTCATAGTCTACCAGTCCGTATATAACTTTTGAGCCCAATACCATTTGAAATCATATTTGTCACTCAAAAAATGTTTAGATAAAACAAGTATCTGGGTGTTTGAACCCCAAAAGTCCTTAAGTACGCCTTAAGTCCTTAACCCTTTCGCTACAGGTTTTTACTGGGGAAAGTTAAAATTTTAAATTTTACGTTTTAGGCTTCTATGTGCTTATAGTAGCAACACTCCATAAGAAATTTTTTCATTTTTATACTCGGACCCTGTATTTTAGAGTGTGTTTCTATGAGAGCAACCACATCGTTGTGGCTGTAATAATTACTTAAACATAAAACTTTTTACGCATAACGAAAATTTGAATATTTCTTCATTTACCTCAGCCAAAATTAAAAAAAAACGTATCTAAATTGAAAGAAAACGTCAAATTAAAAAGTTATCTAAAGTTGTCTGCTTCTTCTTACTTTACTATGTCAAAATATACCATTAAAAAACGTGTATACTTCTCTTCTTTAAACTTTAATATTCAGTTTATTAATTTCGTATTTTTCCTAAAACTTCAAACTATTCTAAGGGCGAACAAAAAATGCATCTTGAAACCACAGAGTGTTCAGACGTCCACAAAGTAGCAATGTGCCATATGGCAACAAAATAGCGAAAGGGTTAAGTACCACCCAAGAAGAATAGAAATGTTGAGAAGGAAGACGACCACATCGATAAGTGTTTTCAATTTTGCAAAATCATTAGCAGTTGCCTGTGATGTTTCTTTCACCAGAGACCCAAAACTTGGTGGTTGATGAGGTTTAATCATTATTAACCCTAAAGCCACAATTTATAAACGCAAAAAGCATCTCCAAAAAGCTAAAAATTAATTTAATTTTTTTTATTTTTAATTTTTTTATTAAAATACAATAAATATAAATAAAATAAAATAAATAAAATAAATAAATAAAATTAATAAATAAATAAAATAAAATAAAATTTCTAAATTATTAGAAAAGTTTAAAATTCGGCCATCAAAAGAGCAGCAACACTGCTGCCAGCCAATCAGTTCGTTTCATTAATCAATTGAAGCCGCAAATTCGACTCCACCCGCCAACGCGCTTTTGAATTGCAAATCAGGTGAAATGAGTCAAGCAGATTTTAAGCTCATTTAATGAAATCGTTAACTTCTACCACACACACACACACACCCACATGCACACATTTCCGCCCATGCACGCACACATTGTTGTTTACCCGCATTACCACTAATTTACGTTTAAATTGTGTTTTGTATCTCTAAACGTTTTGGCTTTTACAGCTTTAAACTTTGCAGGTAAACCGCAAAAACCAAAATTTCACATTTACAAACTTATTAAATGCGTAAGCATACAAATATACAGGTTTAAGTGGCTGTATGTGTGTGTGTGCCGTATCCCAGTAGGAAATTATTGGATTTTTCTTTTGCTGCTATTTTTATTTTTTAAATAAATTTATATTACATATATACAAATAATTATTATACAATATTCCACTTTTTAATTTATTTATTTTTTTTATTTTTTATTTTTATTTTATTTTATTTTGTATATTTAATATTATATTAAATAAAAATTAATATTTTAATTAAATTAATGTATAAATTAGTATTTAGTAAATTTAAATTTAAAATTCATACTGGGTAACATTTTCTGATTTTAATTATGGCGCATTGAGGGCGTGTCTAAAATCTTTCAGTTAACCCACAAATCGACCAGAAAAACACAACAACAACCACACATTCAACAACATTCATCTACCCACACATCTAACTAACGCAACCCGTACGGCGCCGTTCTCCTCAAATCACGGCACACGTCCATTGTTAGCAATGAAATTAATTATTGAAAAAAAAGTTGCAAGCTGCTGTTTGACTCAGTTGTACTATAATATTTTTTGCAGATTGAAGTGCTGGTGTAAGGCTGCATTATACATAGACACACACACATACTCATACACACACACATACATCATAATCAATGCTGACAGCAATGGTAGCAGACAACATGTTGAGACATGTTTTCGCTGGCTGACATCACATGGACATGCACACATCGGTTTAGTTGTATTTGTTAGTGGGCAGAATTTTTTTGTTTTTAACATTACTTGGAGTTGTGATGTCATACTTTCACTAAACATTTTACATAATTTAGGAAAAAAGTTTTACTTTGCTATAGATTTTTTTATTGCTTAAGGAAAATTAATTTTAAAAAATAATTTTTTAATTTGCAAATGCATGAATCTAACTTGTTTCTAGACTTTAAAGCAACGCTGAAATCTTTCTAAAATGGATGAACGGGCTTACGAATGGAAAAACCAACAGTAAGATGAGCAAAAAGATGGATTTATGGATAAAAGAAAAAGATGACCTATGGACCAATTGATGAACCAAAGGACATACGCATAGCTGGATGGATACACAAATGCATAGATGAACAATTAAACTAACAAATGGACGAAAGAAAGGATGAACTGGTTTACGAATGGGGAAAAAAACGGTTAGATGAGCAAATAGATTGATTTATGGATAAAAGAAAAAGCTGACCTATGGACCAATTGATGAACCGCAGGACATATGCATAGTTGGATGGATACACAAATGCATAGATGAACAATTATACTAACAAATGGACGAAAGAATGGATGAACGGGTTTACGAATGGAAAAACCAACAGTTAGATGAGCAAATAGATGGATTTATGGATAAGGGATAAAGACACACATAGGTGGATGGATACACAAACAAATAGACGAACAAATAAACTAACAAATGGACGAAAAAATGGACGAACAAATGGACGACTGCGTTGACGAATGGGAAAAAACGGTTAGATGAGCAAATAAATGGATTTATGGATAAAAAACAAAGCTAACCAATGGATCGATAGATTGACCGAAGGACCGACGCATAGGTAAATGGATACACAAATGAATAGACGTACAAATGAACTAATAAATGGACGAAAAAATGTAAGAAGAGGTTGACGAATGAAAAATCAAACGGTTAGAAGAGCAAATAGATGGATTTATGGATAAAAGATCAGGATGACTTATAGAGCAATAGATGAACATTCGCATAGGTAGATGGATACACAAACAAATAGACGAATAAATAAACTAACAAATTGACGAAAAAATTAACGAATGGGTTGACGAAAGCGAAAACAAACGGTAAGATTAGCAAATACGTAGTTAGTTAGTTAGACGGATTTGTGCGTAAAAGACAAAGCTGACCTATAGACCAACAGGTTTATCAGATGAACGTTTAGATAGAGGAATAATAGAACAGAGACAGGAGTAGATAAACTGATAGCTAGATTGAAAGACAAAAGGACGTATTAAGGTCCAGGCTAATGGATAGATCGAAGAACTGACAAAGAGCGAATAAATGCGCAAATAGTTCGTAGAATAGCACAGAACATGTACAGGTTCACGGACAGATGGAGAAAATTATTAGAAACAAATGCAGTATAGCGAACCCTCATGAAAAAAAAACGGGAAATTGTACCATATAGAGCTTATTTTTGTGAATCTAACAAACTAAAAATTTTGCCTGGAAAACGCCCACAAAAGGCGTGGCTCGGGGTCAAAGTTCAAAGTTTTTATCACATAAACTAAATTAATCTCCAACTGATTTCCACGATGCGGATATCAAACGAAAGGTCTTTTTCATATCTTTCTATTAATGTACAACATTACATACGTAGTATGTACTAATAAAAAGTTTTAAGCGAAAAAACAATTTTTTTTACAAATTTTTCAAAAACGGATTTTTTTTCAAAAAAATTCCATTATTAAGGTATCATAAGTTTGTTACCATATTATAGCCTGTGAAATTTCCTTTATAAGGAAATATAAACATTTATACTTTTGTTTTCTCTGTATATATATTTTTTTAATTTTTTCTAACTTGACTCTGGGGACAAAGCCATTACATATTTACCTTCGCCATCACTTTCGGGCAATGAGGGCTGAGGGCTTAAACTGTGGATAAACCAAAGGATAAATGATCAACTAAGTAAAGGAATAGATGGACAGAATGGACAGATAAATAGGTAAATAGGTGATAGAAAGAATGAACAAAATGTGAAAATGAACTTATGGGCAGAACGGATAGATGAACGAATAAACGGATCATTGATTTAAGTGCAGACGAATGTAAAAAATTGGCAAAATCAAATTCAAATATTAGTGTTTAATCGAGCATACAATTCACGCCTCTTGCTAGACTTTACAAACCACATACCCATTGGAATTTATTGTACTCACAGCCAGATTCAATGCGCAGCAAGGACACGATTACAAAAAACAATTAGCATAAACAGCAAATTTACAACCACTGAACGTAAAATATTAAGAGAAACGCTTCAAAAAGACACAGAAATCTTATCTTAGAACTTAACGCCACAAAGCATGAATATTAATGGGGCACGGCGTAATAATAGCAACAACAACAACAACAACAATTGCTACAAAATGCCCAGCTAGATGCCACACACCAACAGCCAAGAGGAGCATCACGTTGCTGCGGCGACTGCTGTCTGCGCACCGCAGCAAAAACACAGCAATTGGTAGACAAAAATCACAAAGACGCACGCACACGCCTACCGCTGCTACTGCTGCGGCTGCTGCTGCTGGGCTAATGTGATTGCTCGGCACCCAAATGCCAATGTCCTGCCCGGCAGGCGCGTCAACTCATTTGCACATTCAACACGCGCCGACGTGCGAAGGAAGGCAGCCGACGCAATTTCTTGCGCTAGCAGCAAATTAAACTTGTACTTGTTATTGTTGTTGCTGTTGTTGTTGTTGCTGTTGATGTTATTCGTGTTGATGTTTGGTGTGAATGCAGCCCTTATGCCTCACGGCGATTGTGTCTGTGGGCGCATGCACCTGGAAAATTTCCATTGAATAACGTGCGCCTGTTGCTGCTGGCCAACTGGGGGCTGTGTGTGGCGCGCGTTTTAAACAACAAAAGCAGCAGCAGCTCTGAGGGCGAAAACACAGTTCCACATTGGACAGTAGTCGATGCGAGCAGCTCGAAATATCAGAGATAATTCTGTGATAGTTTTCGTCTTTAGTCTTCAGGACCAGCCATGTCACAGCTAAAGTTGTTGCCTTGAAAATGCTATGTGGAAATAAAATTTTTCAGTCACGCATCTCTCATTATGCGTGCCACAAATTGGCAACACATGCGACATCGAAAACTTAAACATCAAACATTTGGCTCACCTCATTCACAGGCACTATTTGGATTTAAGTTTTCTGCCTTTACTTGAAATTGTCTTTTGTCAACGTTTGGCGCCTGAAAATATGCAAACTAATTAAATTTTTCCCAATGCAATGACAGCGTCACGTGCCTACCTGCCTTCTGCCTTTATTAATATTATTATTTTTATTATGCCTGCACCCAATGCAAACATACACACACACACACATACACTCACAGGATTTTTTTTAATTATGGCAACGTACAACGGCATTAAAAAGCCGAACAGCAACAATTGCTGCAGCTGCCTTTGCACTGACGCTACTGTTTGTTGCCTTTAATGCTTTTGCTACAGCCGCCGCGGCTGCCTGACATGAATGCACCGCACAAGCACAAAAACAACTTACACATACACACACACACACACACACACAAATACCGGCAACGGCAACGCAATGGCGCACAAAAGGCATGGCAAACATTTTGTAATTTGCAACATCATAAATTCATTTGGCGCACTCGCGCACAGTCAGCACACACGTACACAAAGCATGCAACATGCATGCGAAAACTGCAAAACTCCTCAGCGCCGCAACGCCTAATGATGTTGCAGCTGACAGTTTTCACTCGACGTTTGGGGAATAAATTGTTAATTATTATTACGATTTGCGTCAGTGGCAGTGCTTCGTTGCTGGCACTTTTCATGCTGCAGGCGCTCGCATGTTGCACACACACACGCATATCGTCAGAGCCGTAATGTTATTTTAAATTAACATTAAAGCGTTAACATGGCCTCAATTTCTTTCTTTTGCCATCTAATGCTATTTCTTCGATGCAAGCTGACGTTTGCCTTGCAACGCTATTAATGTGCCATGCAGCATGCGGCTTGCAATGCGCTGATTTGTTGCACCGAGCAGCGAGTTGTCACTTTGTGTGCATGTGTGTGCAACTGCAGTTGTCACTTGGCGTTCACATATGTATTGTATGTGTGTGTTTATGCATGATGAAATTTCTAGGAGCATGCAACATGCTCTATGTGGCGCAATGCGCTTCGGGACGTATGAGTGACTTTTTTCTTTATTCGCAATTTTGTAATTAAAAGCAACTCGAAATTCTCAACTTTCTCCTAATTATTAGAGTGTGAGTGGTAATTAGGTGCTGTGAAGTGTGAACAGTGTTGTCAAAGTATTTTATAAAATTAATTAATTCAACAAAATTTTGATATACAAAGAATGTCTTAGCAACTTTAATGCATTTCATTTTATAGATTTTTTACTAGAATGCAATAATATGAACTTCGATTAATACTTAAGGCTTCCCCCCTGCCCCATCCGCTTGTAATGTGTTAGAAAAAGCAGTGCTGCATACACATTTATAAAAACGGGTGAAATATGTGGTGAATTTGCCTCTTGGGCCTCCCAGTGTGTCTCCTATGGAGCCACCTTAACATAACACATTTTGCATTGATAACTTATATAAAAATACTGTTCAGAAAATTTAAAGATTATAATTAATAAATCAGTATATTATTATTTGTTTATTTAAGAATTTATTTATGTGTTTAAAATAAATATTTTATTTCTCGTACGGTGCAATATATTCTTTGTTTTATAGAGTGAATTATTGAAATTTTTGTTTCTTAACTAAACCAAAGTTTCCTAAGCTTGGGAGAACGAAAATCGATGTGGTAGTTTACATAATAGGCAGATGTATTTAAAAAAATTGTATGCTTTTTTTTTATAGTTGAAAAATTAAAAATAAAAAAAAAATTTATTTAAAATTTATTTAAAAAATTTATAGAAATCGATTGAAAATGTTTGTGCATATTCAAGGATAAATTTTAAAAGGCCATTTCAAATACCTTTTCATCCTTTCGCACCATAAAATGCAATATTTTTAGTTCAAATGAATTTTTGTTGTTTTGGTGTATTGATATTCCAATCTTTTGAAATACTCATGTCCTTGAAATTTCAAAGTCATTTAACACTAGAAAAACCATTGCGGTAATTTTGGCTGTTTTTCATTTTTAAATATTTGCTTTGCTTTTGCCTTGGTGACTTTTACTTTTTTATTTTAATATTTTTAAAATTAAAAAATTAATTTAATTTTAATTTAATTAATTTTTTTAAAATTAATTTAATTTTAATTTTATGAATTTTTTTTAAATTAATTTAATTTTAATTTAATTAATTTTTTTTAAATTTATTTATATTTTTACAAATTTATTTTGTGAGAAAATTAGCCAAATCCGATCTGTACTTTTCGAGATATCAGCGAATATGATATGTGGTCTTTATAGGTACGGAAAACTTGTGGTAGTTCTAAAAAAAGTGAAAAACTAAAAACGTAGCTTTACTTTATTTGGCCCCCAGTTTTGCGAGTACGAACAAATCATTAAAATTTTAAAAATTAAATTTTTAAATTTTTTTTCGATATTTTTTGCACGGTGTTATAATTTGAATAATTTTTTATTTTTTTATTATTATAAATTACATTTTATTTTGATTATTTTTAGTAATAAAAAACTATTAAAATTCACCGAATTGTATTAATTTAAATATTTTTTTAATAAATAAAATAAAATCATTTAATAAATAACATTTTATCTACAACAAAAAACACTCATTTCGATTGCCAAAAAAACTTATAATTATTTGGAATTTCTTTTTCGAAACAGCCGCAATCTGTCGCCTCGGACTGCACACACCGAAATTACGTATACGCCACCGCATCGATTCCCTGGCGACTGGCGCTCGCACATGGCTGCGCTGCATTTGGCTGCACACACAGCACAGAACAGCACAAAATTGCAATCACGTGGCATGCGGCTAATTTCTGTGTGCGCCGCACACAGCACAGCCGCAGCAGTGCGCAGCGCGGCACATGGCAAAGCAAATTATGATTATTACATTTTCTCTCACGGCCTCTTTCCCCCCAAACGTACTGCCCGTCCCACGCTTATTATAAACTTGCCGCAAATCGTTGCGAAATAAAATGCGCTACAAGGCAAGTCGACAGGCAAAAAGGAAGCAGCAGAAAACAAACACAAATGCACAACAACAATGGCGCACACCAGCTGAAACGTTGGACTTGTCAAATGTAAATACAAAAGGCCAACAACAATAGCAACAAAACAACTATACTGAACTGAGCAAAATGAAGGATATTGTTGGCAAGTCTAAGTGCGACAAGGATAAGGAACAAATAATGCAATTTGCAGCTTGCACACAAAACTGCGCTCATAAGGCGCGTTGATGTAAGTCGGTCAGAAGATATAACAAGAAGGACAATGCAACAAAAAGTGTGAAAAATTGTGGAATGGACTATGGGCAAAGAAAATTTCATTTACATTTTATTAGTGGTCACAATGCAGGCAGCAGTAAACTAGGAAATTAATGACAATATTGCAAAAAAATATTAATATGTAACATTATTTTTCTAGTTGTTCAACTTCTCATGCTGCTACTTTTTCGTTCGTGCAATCGTTGATATATCCATATTTTGTTTTACTAATCATTAGGTAATTATTTTCAAAATTTACTGGCCCAAAAACTTTCTCTGTCGAGCAACACTTTATGCTGTTCGTCAAATTGTATTTTCTTTTTACAATCTAATAATTTTCCTTCACAGCATGATTTCTTTACCTTTCTCTATAGTTTTCCTTTCAATTTATTATTTTAATAACCAGCCTACTTATGACTTGCATACATTTGCATAGTCGAAACACGCTTCACAATATCCCTCAAGCACAATTTGCATTTCACTATCTATTTTCTTTTTCAATTCAAAATATTAACCGACAGCCTATAACTTCAATACGTTTTCTTTATCTCATTCGCTATGCAAGTACACCCCGCACATTTTTCTATGACTTTCATTTATTCATTTATTTTATACAAATACGAAGCCTAACTTGGCGTATACGTAACCTGAATGGAGAATCCTATTTAAAGCGATCATTATGCCGCACAAATGGCAACAAACATAAAGCAATACTGCGTACAGTATACAAAAACAACAAGCGCCTCCTATCCACATTGCCATATCCACTAACGCCACCGCAACTATAGCGGTGCACGTTTTATCTGGTAAGCCGCAAATAGCACTGAGACAGCGCAAAAAACATGAATGCGACAACGAAACCCTCCGAAACTCTGCCAAGCCCCCCTCCACCCTTTTCGCGCAGTAACCGCACACACAAAATGAAGTATAATCCGCACAAAAGTGCATACAAATATAAATGAGCAAAAAATGGCAAAATAATAAAATGGCAAAATGAAAGTGGAAAAAACGTAGCCCAATGCAATGGTTGCCACTGTACGGGCGCGTTGCAAGTGTGGCATGTTGTAATGTGGAAAATTGCTGCCTGCAGATAAACAAACTGATGCAATAGCAAAAGCAAAAACAACAAACAACAATAACAACAACTACAATGGAACATGTAAATTATCACACGAACGGCAAAGGAACGAATGGGCCGCAGTCGATTTTTTTGCTTGCAGCGTCGGCAATTGCCAGCCAAGCGAATACAATTCGCCGCACTGCAGTGGCAATGAGCCGCGCGAAGGCGTACAAGCGAAGATGTTATAGTCGAAAAGTTTATTTGCTGAAATTGCAACTGAATTTTTTTGTTGTTGTTATTAAATAAAATTATAATAAGTAATGCAATATTTGGGGCGGTTGTCTTTGTTCGTGCAACTACTTAGCGACGAAGCGCAACCGTGCACGACACTGTGTGCATGTCTGTGTGTGGCTTTGTCTGCGTGCGTGCGATCGCTGGCAAATGTGTGTGTGTATGTGTGTGAGTGTTTGTGGCTTAAAGCTGTTATTCGCGTGCCATCGTCATATATTTGGAGCGTGTTTCATTTACAATTTGGCGCTGGCCTTGCACTTTATTGCCTTCAGGTCTGTTTGTTTATGGTTTTGTGTCTGTTTTTTTCTAGGCTACAGCAAGCAGTTTGTGCAGCTGAGCTGCTTGGAAGATTGTACAATGCTTGAAGGAATGTGACATACAACCGACGTAAATCCATTTGATACGTAAGGTCCATGCCAGGAGTACTCAGGCTAAGTAGCAGATTGTATTTTGAAGTACAAATGACTACTTAGCTCGAGAAAAAGGATAATTGAAAAGAGAGAGAGAAGAGAGATAAGAGAGAAGAGAGAAGAGAGAAGAGAGAAGAGAGAAGTGAGAAGAGAGAAGAGAGAAGAGAGAAGAGAGAAGAAGAAGAAAGAAGAAAGAAGAAAGAAGAAAGAAGAAAGAAGAAAGAAGAAAGAAGATAGAAGATAGAAGATAGAAGATAGAAGATAGAAGATAGAAGAAGATAGAAGATAGAAGATAGAAGATAGAAGATAGAAGATAGAAGATAGAAGATAGAAGATAGAAGATAGAAGATAGAAGATAGAAGATAGAAGATAGAAGATAGAAGATAGAAGATAGAAGATAGAAGATAGAAGATAGAAGATAGAAGATAGAAGATAGAAGATAGAAGATAGAAGATAGAAGATAGAAGATAGAAGATAGAAGATAGAAGATAGAAGATAGAAGATAGAAGATAGAAGATAGAAGATAGAAGATAGAAGATAGAAGATAGAAGATAGAAGATAGAAGATAGAAGATAGAAGATAGAAGATAGAAGATAGAAGATAGAAGATAGAAGATAGAAGATAGAAGATAGAAGATAGAAGATAGAAGATAGAAGATAGAAGATAGAAGATAGAAGATAGAAGATAGAAGATAGAAGATAGAAGATAGAAGATAGAAGATGGAAGATGGAAGATGGAAGATGGAAGATGGAAGATGGAAGATGGAAGATGGAAGATGGAAGATGGAAGATGGAAGATGGAAGATGGAAGATGGAAGATGGAAGATGGAAGATGGAAGATGGAAGATGGAAGATGGAAGATGGAAGATGGAAGATGGAAGATGGAAGATGGAAGATGGAAGATGGAAGATGGAAGATGGAAGATGGAAGATGGAAGATGGAAGATGGAAGATGGAAGATGGAAGATGGAAGATGGAAGATGGAAGATGGAAGATGGAAGATGGAAGATGGAAGATGGAAGATGGAAGATGGAAGATGGAAGATGGAAGATGGAAGATGGAAGATGGAAGATGGAAGATGGAAGATGGAAGATGGAAGATGGAAGATAGAAGATAGAAGATAGAAGATAGAAGATAGAAGATAGAAGATAGAAGATAGAAGATAGAAGATAGAAGATAGAAGATAGAAGATAGAAGATAGAAGATAGAAGATAGAAGATAGAAGATAGAAGATAGAAGATAGAAGATAGAAGATAGAAGATAGAAGATAGAAGATAGAAGATAGAAGATAGAAGATAGAAGATAGAAGATAGAAGATAGAAGATAGAAGATAGAAGATAGAAGATAGAAGATAGAAGATAGAAGATAGAAGATAGAAGATAGAAGATAGAAGATATAAGATAGAAGAAAGAAGAGAGAAGAGAGAATAGAGAAGAGAGAACAGAGAACAGAGAAGAGAAAAGAGAAAAGAGAAAAGAGAAAGGAGAAAGGAGAAAAGAGAGAAGAGAGAAGAGAGAAGAGAGAAGAGAGAAGAGAGAAGAGAGAAGAGAGAAGAGAGAAGTAAAAAGTAAGAAATAAGAAGAGAGAAGAGAGAAGAGATAATAGAGAAGAGATAATAGAGAAGAGAGAAGAGAGAAGTGAGAAGAGAGAAGAGAGAAGAGAGAAGAGAAAAAGAGGGGGAGGCAGAGAAATGGTTCTCCGATATAAATTTCCGGGACTCTCTTTCATCAAACTCGAAACGGGGAAGTTTCGGAAGATAGTTAGGTTAGATTCGGTTAAAGAGACACCATTTGTTCCATTATAAATCCATTCATTCTAGAATCCGTTGTCCTTCCCTATCTGTTGGGTTCCCTGTAGATTCAGACAGGATATTTTGAGAACTACTTTTTTTACTTTGAGAAGAGAGATATTCTCATAACTTTTTGACCCAAAGTGCCCAAGACCGAACATACGACGAGAAAATGCTCTGTGCTGTCCACTTTCTATAAACATGAAGTGTAAGTTGTATCCTCGATGAATTATTGGATCTCTGGTTTGTGTCCTGTGACTAGTCCAACCATTCAGTGAAGGTCTTTTCTCATTTCTCATTACAAATTTCTCTGCCTTTCTGTTCGGAATTATCATGAAATTTGTTAGCTGTTGCATAGCGCCTCAACTAAGACTATCGCTTTTTGTATAAAACTACATATATTAGAAAAGTAGAAATAAGTTTTCAAGATTTCTTTTTGTAAAATTAATGCTTTGTTCAGAAAAATTGGTACAATGTGTTTGGTACAAGCATTGTCCATCGTTAGCTTAAGAGGGGGGAAATTCAAAAAGTCACGGACTTATTGACCCGCCCTCGTATAACTTTTTAAGTCAAGCAGCATACGGGTTTCTCGTCGTCTTTTGAGGCGATCCAAGGATTCATAAAATTGTTGTCTCATTCCTAAGAAGTGAAGTTCTACTCAGCCAGGCAATGAGTCATCGACAGCAATAAGTGGTAATTGGAAGGAGCAATGTCTGGTCAATATAGCGAATTAAGTTTGCTTAACAATTTTGACAACATGTAACCAAAAGTTGTCGTTCAGAAACCGCAGCGCTTCCCACAAAAGATGCAAACAAATGTATTCGTTTATCTTTTAAATTCTCTACTTCCACAAAGATAGTAACTTTTTTTGTTTTGCGACTCTTCGCTGCACTAATTAAATTTTTTACTACACATTTTTTTATAGTTTTCTAATTTCTGATTCTATTCTCTTCTTTTATAGTTTCTGATTCTATTCTATCTATTCTTCGAGTTTCTCCACAGATTACAGGCTCGAATAGATACGATATAGGAGTTCTAAATTAAACGTAGTCAGTGAAGAAGTGCAACGCCTTCCTTTGGAGTATATGACACCATCGAGTCAATCTTTAGTGGGTTTCAGGACACTCTGAAGTCGAACAGACACAATATATTAAAAAATGTTTAAGGGGGTCTTCTGGTTACGAGCTGAAAATTTAAGTCTATTTTTCGGAGTAAATTGCGAAGGAACTACTTGAGATAATCCAGTAATTTTTTTTTATTTTATTGATACATGCTTTATCTTGTAAGATAAAATTTTGGAAATTAAAAGTCATCACACTCTCGACTTTAGAATGACCTTGAGGTTGTTGCTTTTTTCAAACTTGTTGGTAAGACTTCTTCAAGAAATATTAACCGAATTCATTCAGTTTTTTTTTCAGTTATTCAGGAGACATATGGCTATGTTTTCCCGAGTACGTGAAAAATTACTGGATTATCTCAAGTAGTTCCTTCGCAATTTACTCCGAAAAATAGACTTAAATTTTCAGCTCGTAACCAGAAGACCCCCTTAACCCTTCTAAATTGGTCGTAAAAGGTTAAAATTTACACTATTATCCTGGATTCAAAGAGAATAATGTTGCATTGTACTGTCAAATAAAACACAACTCTCTTTACTCTGTTTTGAACTTTACTATCAAATAATACAATGAACTTTACTCATTCAATAGTGAAAAAAATAGCAACAACTTCAAATGTCCCATAACACCAACTGAATTGACAATTTTGTAAGCAATCGAAAAGTTTACGCAATTTAATTTGTGTTTTTTTTTTGTTTGGCATTTTAGTTGTTGTCAGAGGCGAAAATAAAGAATGCACATTTTTGTTGGCAGCTTCCGAAACTGACAGCATAAACTTTCAATCAACACAGACACATTGGCACGCACACACACACACATATGTAAGTGCCAGCTGCAAATATATCAACCACGTAGTGCAACAAAAATTGGCAAATTAGTTTTTTATGTCACTTGCTCTCTCTCTCTCACGTATGCTCACTCCAACGCAGTCATACTCTCTCTTGCTTGCAAAGTGACAGCAAGATGCCGCAGCAATGACAATCAATTTATGCTCCGCAAAATTCCGCAATTGATTGAAAATTACTTTTACTTTTTCATTTTGAGCTGCTTGCGCTGCAAATTGTTGTTTTTATTATTGTTGTTGTCATTTTTATACGCAAACATTTGACATATTTGCAACATTAGACACGCCCACTGCGCAGTATTATTGACACAATGACGCGGTGTCAATGAGGGTGTGAAAATTTCGTACAAGAAAAAATGCATGAGTGAAGTTTCACAGAAACAACAGACAGCAACTGAAAAATGTTGCTGGAAAAATTATGGTAAGCAAGCAGAACATGGAACATGAGTCTCGATGCGTGCAGTGAGTTTGGCGATTGTAAGGTAGCCGGAGGTGGCTGCAGACAACACTGATATAATTTTTTGAGAAGGGAACAGCATTGAAAGCCAAAGTGTGAGACTTTTACACACTGAAAGCCCTCATATCTCCTACACTGCTACCAGGGAACGTCCTCTGTGTGGCGTGTGTGTGTGTGAAGCGGAGAGACGCTTTATGGATGCTTTGTCATTGCTTAGTGGAAATTTGGATGTTTGTAATATTTGAAACGAGACCAAGACATTAAATATTTGAGACAAATATGACCCATGGACCGTAAAAGTGTTAAAAATTAAAAGTGGAAAGACGTAGCCGAAAGTTTTAGTTACAAATTAGTTGTTTAGTTGTTAGTTAGTTAGTGAGTTAGTTAGTTTAATAGTTAACTTAATAAAAAATGTAAAAGTGAGATTATATGTCTCGTTGATTTGGCAACACCGCTGCAGTTAAAAAAGCGTTAGTTAAGTAAGTCGTTAGTTAGTATAGTTAAAGTTAGTTAGTATAAAAGCTAATTTAATAACTAAACTAATAGTTAGTTTAATAGCGTTAAATAGTTAGTTGAGTAGTTAGTTAGTTGGTAAGATAATTAGTTAGTATAACAGTTAAAAAATAAATAATTTAGTAGTTAGTTTGATGAAACGCGTTAGTTAGTTAGTTAGTTAGTTAGTTAGTTAGTTAGTTAGTTAGTTAGTTAGTTAGTTAGTTAGTTAGTTAGTTAGTTAGTTAGTTAGTTAGTTAGTTAGTTAGTTAGTTAGTTAGTTAGTTAGTTAGTTAGTTAGTTAGTTAGTTAGTTAGTTAGTTAGTTAGTTAGTTAGTTAGTTAGTTAGTTAGTTAGTTAGTTAGTTAGTTAGTTAGTTAGTTAGTTAGTTAGTTAGTTAGTTAGTTAGTTAGTTAGTTAGTTAGTTAGTTAGTTAGTTAGTTAGTTAGTTAGTTAGTTAGTTAGTTAGTTAGTTAGTTAGTTAGTTAGTTAGTTAGTTAGTTAGTTAGTTAGTTAGTTAGTTAGTTAGTTAGTTAGTTAGTTAGTTAGTTAGTTAGTTAGTTAGTTAGTTAGTTAGTTAGTTAGTTAGTTAGTTAGTTAGTTAGTTAGTTAGTTAGTTAGTTAGTTAGTTAGTTAGTTAGTTAGTTAGTTAGTTAGTTAGTTAGTTAGTTAGTTAGTTAGTTAGTTAGTTAGTTAGTTAGTTAGTTAGTTAGTTAGTTAGTTAGTTAGTTAGTTAGTTAGTTAGTTAGTTAGTTAGTTAGTTAGTTAGTTAGTTAGTTAGTTAGTTAGTTAGTTAGTTAGTTAGTTAGTTAGTTAGTAAGTTAGTTAGTTAGTTAGTAAGTTAGTTAGTTAGTTAGTTAGTTAGTTAGTTAGTTAGTTAGTTAGTTAGTTAGTTAGTTAATTAGTTAGTCAGTTAGTTAGTTAGTTTAATAGTTTATTTAGTAGATGATTTAATAGTTAATTTAATAATCTCGTTAGTCTAGCAACAACGCTACGGTTAGAAAAAGCATAAAACTCCAATTCATACTGAACTCTGTTCTGCAGTGAAAGTAGCAGAAACAAAAGTATAAACAAATTGAAATAATTACTAACTAACAAAGAAATTGTCAGACTTAGTTATTCGGTAGTTTAGCAATCTGCCTCACTGTGAACACCCCTACTACAATAATTGCTAGCTGTTGGAAATATATTTTCATGTATGTAAAAATGTAAATTTTAATTATTGTGCCACCTAAGGTGTGACAGCATAGAAAAATGATTATGAATTAGTTCCATGACTGCAACTGTTGAACCACGTCGGTCTTGCATTAACCAAAAATTATTTAAAGTAGAACTGTTAGCATTTTTCTACGAGTCAGCCCTGTTGATTGCTTTGCGTTGGTCGCAGTTATTCTATATGCAAATTTTCTTCTCCTACAATTTGAGAACAAACTGTGCAAATCATTTGCCTATTCAAGTTTTGAGTGCGTACAATGTTCATCTCCAGATTGTGTTGCGTCCTTTTGCTGTTGGCCGCATTTCAGTCGATGACGCAGGGCTCTCCGTGGGTAAGCACTGAACAACTCTTAATACAACTTTTGCTTTCCTCTTTATATCCGAACGAATTAAGTATTTGTATTGTTTTTTCTTAAGAATTCCGATTATTCGAATCGGGGAGTTGGCCAGATAGAACATGATTTGGACTCTACTGCGGCAAATAGAGAGATACAAAATCTAATAGACGCCGTCGAGGACCAGCTCCATGAAGGCGGCGTAGTAAAAAAATATGAAGGATCACTTGACCGTTGCCTGGAAGATTTGGAGAACGCATTACAATACGGCAGCGTAGCACAGAAGAATCGTGTAATCGGTTCTGCCGAGAGACTTCTGCAGGAGATAGACAGGGCTGTAGCAGAAGCAATTGGAAAAGCAACAACACGGAAACCTCCTCCTCCTCCTCCTAAAAAAAAAACCAAACCACCAAAAATACATGATTATGATTATGATTATTGTTATTATGATATTTTTGGTTTGTGCGACTGGGTAATTTCACTTTTGTTAGTTTACATTACTTAATTTAATAATAATTTTAATTTTCAGCTGTATGGTTAAACGAAAAGTAGTAGACAGAGCTGAAACAACTAAACTGAAGAGCTGAAACAACTAAACTAGAGCCAAATGTTGATGCATCACGTTTGCCGAAACAATATTGGTGTGAAATTTGCCTCAAGGGAAGATTTTTGTTTTAATTTTGTGAATTTTTTGTGCATTTGTAATAAGATTTGAAAAACGTGTGATAGAAAATGGATGATTAATAAATGAGTAAATAATGAATGAATAATAAATAAATGAATACATTGGCTAAAAGCTGTCGGCGCGAGAGAAAATGCTGACGACAGTTGAGCAAAAGCTGAATGTCTTTGAGCAAAGGATCCGGCAGGATATTATGCATTTTGTTTTGAATCAGTTTTATTTGAATATGAACATTTTTTGCTCTAAACTAGGGTAAAGAACAAAGGGGGAGGTTTGAGCTGGTTAATGCATTTTTGTATTTAAAATTACATTATTTTTAAATGTAAGCAGCTTTTCATATCCAATACTTTGTTGCTTCTGTATACGTGCAACACAAAGCTGCTACATCACAACCCTGTGGGAAATCGGACTGGTCCAAGTCTAGTTTTTCAACTGGTCGCTTGACAGTCATATATGACCTCAGAATCGACTCGTTTTCTTGTAGCAAACTCACCCTTTTAACATGGCGGTGTCCTAGGCGAGGGTCAATTGTCCCCGTCTGCATCCATTTGCAACTAGTCCAAGGTTAGTCCGAAGTAAACCAGTTTTCAAACCAGTTGCAAAGCGACTAGTTTGCAAACTAGTTTATTCTGGATTAGTTTTCTAACCACTTGATTTGTATGGGGAAAATAAAACAGTGCATTTTTTAAATAATTATTTTATTTTAAAAATATTTAAAAATTTTTTAAATGATTATTTTATTTTAAAAATATTTAAAAATAAAAACAAAAAATCATCGCGAATAAAAAAAATTGTTGGTGCATTTAAAGATGAACTGGAACTGTTTGGGGCCTAATGCAATACAACATCCTTACTTCGCCTGCAATAAATAAATAAATAAATGAATTAATAAATAATTACATAAATAAATAAATAAATATATTAATACACACCTTTCAGCTGCCGCTGCAATTCGTTGCTTTACGCAACCACGCAAAATTCTAACTGAAATCATTCAAGACAAAACGAGCAAACTTCGTGTCATAGAAACAGAAAGTTCGAAAAATTCAAACATTTGTTGTTGTAGCAGAACAATCGCAAGATCAGCCTTAACAGTATTTTGTTGCTTCTCTCACCTCTGTTTCGTTTTTCTCATTTTTATGTGCTCTTCTCGCCTATAAACGCGCACACACAAAGTGAACGATAAGACGCGAACTGACTGACTTTTGCATTCGCTGACAGCTACTTGGACAACTAGTTGTCCAATTGACTACAAAAAACCAGTTGAAAGACCAATGAATTTTGCGAACTAGTTGTCTCAGGTCCGACAGGGAAAGAAAGCAGCAAAAGAGAAGACAACACCTTTGAGACGAGCTGAGGAGAAGAGACAAGAGAGCAGAAGACAAGAGAACACAACAACGAGCAGAGGTGCACTTAAGTGATTTTGTACTATGGAAAATTTTAAAATATAATTCTATTTATACACAACTGAATGTTTTGTTAGGGTATACCAGGGGCGTAGCCAGAACTTGGTCATGGGGGGGGTTTTAAAAAATGTGTTTGCCAGTTTAGTATTACATGTTTTTTAAAGTCAAGTGCACTTTCCAAATAGGGCATTTGGTTGTGGCTTATGTGACTTAATGCATTAAAAACTAAATTTTTTCCCTGATTTTTAGTAAAAATTTCATGAAATTCGGTGGACTGAAAGCTAAGTTATTGCATCTGAATGTGGAAGTATGTTTGTGTCATCGTACAAAAATGTGCATCGAACAAAGATCCAATATTAACTATTGTTTTAAAAATGTTTAAACTTTAACCGAAGCATTTAAATTGATGAACTAAGTTTATGGTGATTTTTATTTATACCGTGGTGGAGTTCATAAGTGGTAAAAGCGATTTAAAAACGATTGTCAGAACATAAATGATGACCAACGTGTTAGCCAACTGAATCCGCGATAACCGTAGATCAAAATTGGGCGGTAATTCATAAAAGATTAGCCAAAATCTTCATTGAAATTCTTGAAATTGGATTTAACCTTCGCCTTACTTATACCCACCCGGGTGATCTTTTTAATACTCATGTTTAATATCTGCACAAATTTTAAGGTAATTTTCAATAACAAGAAAACATAGTTTTTTTGAAATTTTGATCATTTTTAAACTTGAATTTTGTCATTTTTTATACATATGTACCTGGGTGATCCCAGGCGCTTTCGCTACCATTTTGATTAAAACTCACGATAAATTTTTTTTGCGTACCTCATTATGTGTTCAATAAACCCTCTGGAAAGAAATCTTCTAATATTTTCATAGTCTCAAAATAAATCATTAAAGTTAGGCCTTTTTTCGAAATACGAACTATCGCCAGAGAAAGATACTAAATACTGAAGTATGAAAAAAATTTATAAATTATTATATATTTATTGTGAGTTTACTCAAAATAGCAACGGAAGTGCCTGGGATCATCTTTAGTAAGGCGAAGGTTAAGCATCTCAATAGCATAAATTTATTGCATTTTAACTGAACATTTGGCTATCGAAGGATGCCATCCCATCTATTGACACTTGTTTTGACTGTTTTTTTTGTTTTCACATGATGTGGCACCGTGCGAATTTCACTTTTTCAAAGAATGCATTTGCCGATAAAAAAAAAGCGTTTTGAGAACGTAGAAACCATCCAAAAGGCTTGTACCGACATCCTGAAGGACATTCCGGTCGACGAACTAAACTACTCTTTAGACATGTTTTTAGAACATGCAAATCACTGCATTAAGCCTAAACGTGACTATTAAAAAAACAAATTAGTTTCGGTACAAAAAGGGTTTTGTTAATATTCTTTTAAATATTTAAAGATGAAAAGACCTTTTGCTAATGTGGGAACGTACATACGATGCATAGTGATTGAAAATGTTGACAAATTATAGGCTATGGGGGGGGTTCTGACACCCTAAACCCCTCCCTTGGCTACGCCCCTGGGGTATACTAGGAACTATGCATGTATATGTCTGCATATGTATGTATGTACTAAGTATTTGTAATACAGATAACTAATTACTATAGAAATTTGTTGCCTATCCATCAATTTTGGCCTCTTTAACACTCACAACATGACGTCAGCCAAGTTGAAATTTTTACTTACAGTTGTTTTTGTTTTTGCAATTTTGTGCAAATTGTGGAAGCCGACATGCGTGTCAACAATGTTTCATAAGAGAACAACAACAACAACAAAAACTCTTTTCTAATGTTTCATAGTAACAAAAGCAAAACGACACGCACCAAACAATTGCCGCATCAAAATTGCACATGTTTCGCTCCGGCACGACATGTGCTGCCGTTCGTTGTTGCCTCGCATGCAACACACCGCAATTTTCCGCTTTTTCGTGCTACATGTTGTGTGGTTTATGTTGTTTTTGTAGCGATAGAGCGCTTAAAATCAAACAGACAGAACAACAACAACAAAAAAAACGCAATACCCAAAAATTAGCAAAAGCTGCCAACACCGCACAACGAAACAAGGCAGTGGGGAAAGGGGGGGCGGTGAAGTGGCGAGGAACAACGCTAACGTGTGCGGCTGTTGTTGGCGGATTTTTCGCACACGCCATTGTGGCTTGAAGTAAATGCGCTAAATTAGCGACAGCAGCAGCGCACACACAAAATGGCCTTCGGCTACATTGGGCTGCGCCGATTGGGCTGGCGTCCAATACGCTTTGCCTGCGCTACGCAGTTGTTGTGACACAGTGCAGCTTCTACACTGCGGTGAGCATATTTACGTATACTCTGCTTTTTTGGCCACAACGAGATTGCGCTGGCTTTTCTATGAGCCGCATGCGCTGATTGCAAGGATTCAATTTTGATCGGCAACTAGAAATTGAATATAAATTTGTTACAAGCCAGAAAGTTTGGGCGGAGATAAATGGAGATAGTGAACAACTGTGAAATGAATATTTTTATGTTAAATTCAAACATTGTCAAAAAGTCTTAGAAATAACAAAGAGTTGAGCTACTTTGAACAAGTCGCAATATGAGAATACACAATGGGTCCATGTTCATAAATTCAGTGACCCGCTGAAGGACCTGAGTGGTGTTTTGACTGGTAACAGTTTAACCCTTTCCGGTAAATTTCCACATTTCTTGAGATAAAAATTGTTCCTTCAAAATTTTGACTCTCATTGAACATTTTAGCAATAAAATACAAAAAAAATATCAAAAAAATTATTTGGATACAGAATTACAGCTCAATCAATTTTGTACGATATATCGTACAATGGTCCGCAAAGGAGTAAAAATTCATGACATTTTGGTTTCGTTTTTTTTTAGTTTTATGAACAATCCATTGATTTTTTTGATAGAAAACATAAATTATAACAACAAAAATGAAAACGTGATTTTATTTCGATTGAAACTTATATAAATTATATATGTATAAACAATTGATTCAAATTTATTCGGCCTTATATAACCGTTGTTGTTGTTGCAAAGTCCTTTTCCCTTCAATAAAACACAGAATCAATTAAACTTCGCATAGCTTTACGGAAAGATACTGAATATAGTCAATTCTTATTATCGTAGTGGGAGTGGCAAGCACCCTACATAACTTGTGTCTGTCCAGTAAAACACAAAATCGTCTAGTAATTCTTATTTTTAATCAAAAATTGCCGAATAGTCGAATTTTATTTGTCACGTGGCTTACAGATGGGCGTGGCAGGCAAGCAAACGCAAAAAATCTGTAACCAAACACATAACTTACAAAAAATGCAAACATAACTTGCAACCTTTGCTTTCCATTTGTACGATATATCGTACAAAGCTTTGCAACCCTTGTGGTCATTTGTACGATATATCGTACAATTTTTTTAAGGACTCGGGAAAAATATTTAGACGCAAAAAATGTTTAATTTAGCAAGTTTTATAAATCAATTGAGATTCAAACTTTGAAATTGTTTAGCTTTTTGGTACCAAAAAGTATTATTTATTTAAAAGTCCTCCGCAGAAGCACCGTCCTTTGCTGGTTTTTCAAATTCTTGAATTCTTGATTCTTTCAAAATGCTGCTTACAAAACTCACTCATACTGTTTAGCCACGGCTATAATGATTTATATTTTTAAACAGAATGATACAACACAGCCTACTTAATAAGAATCAAAAAGCCGTTCCATAAAAAGTGCGTTCGCTGTCAAATTTTAGAAAAAATTTTACGATATATCGTACAAATTTCCGGAAAGGGTTAAGAGGCACCCAACCTAGAAGGTTGGCGCTACTTACCAATGATTTTCGCAGAAGCTGTATGGATGAGAAGGACTTAATCTTCTAAATATTTGTCCTGCTCTCGCCAGGAGAAAGAAACCTGGTTGTATTCTTCTTAGCTTCGTCAGAACTTGTTCTGTTCGCAGAGAATATGAGCTCAACTAATGTGGTATCGCAATGGGCCTCTTTGGCCTAAGTTCCCTCCCTAAGCTCCCCTCAGAGCAGCCAGAAATACCTACCTACCTACCTACTTGTCCTGTTCTCGCTAGGAGAAGAAAGACTCCCCTGGGTGTATTCTTCCTGGGGTAGTTCTTCTTACGCTCGAACTTGTTCTGTTCTGGGATATGATCCCAACTATTGTGGTATCGCAATGGGTCTCTTAGGCCGATGTAGCCTTTCTAAGCTCCCTTCAGAACAGCCAGAAATCTCTACCTACCTACCGTGCAAGTCCACACATTGATTTATTAAGGAGTTCTTTCCCTTCCAACCATTAGTTTGTCTGTCTCTCGGCTTGGTTTATCATTTATTCGTCTATAGGTTCATCCAGCTATTTACTGCATAGAATGGATAATCTTTTTTCCATACGCCCGCACATTCATCTATTCATTAGTACATCTGTCCGTTTATCTATCCAACAGTCTGCTTGTGCCTCCATCCAATTGTACGTTCATCCGTTTGTACGTTAATATATAAATATTTCAGCCAGTCTATCTATCTTTGCATTGGTCTGTCTACTAATTGATCTATTAGAGCATCTGTTCGTCAGCCCATACACCCATTTATATGTCCATCCATCTATTCAACAATCCATTAGTCCGCTTACTCATTCATCCATCTGTCCGTCAATCTGTGCGCCGGTTTGTTCTGTTCTTGCTGTTTTTTTTCGAGGGAGTCAAGAATACATAAGGCCCGGTGATTCTCGTGATTCCGATAAAAGGACTGTCTTAGCTAATGCATTCATCGGTCGTCCATAGTTTCTCTCTGTCCTATTCTGACTGATCCTTTCGAGCAAGTTAACATATCTGAAGGTCTGGCGAATCTAGTAACTCCAAAAGAATTGTCCAGCGTGAAGTTAGTTAATCCATCTATAGTCCATTCATAGTCTGTCCGTCAATCTGTGCGTTTGTCTGTCCTGTCCTGACCGATGCTTTCGAACCAATCAATATATGAGAAGCGCCGGTGAGCTTCTGAAAGAAGAACTGTCGACTGTGAAGTTAGTTAATTGAATCATAATCTGATCGTCAATATGAGATTTATTGATGATTTTAAGATTTGAGAAGACCGAGTGAACCTTGCGATTCCAAAAGAAAGACTGTCGAACGTCTATCGAGCTATCTATAGTCCATCCATCGATCTGTTCATCAATCTGTACGCCGATCTATGCTGTTCTGACTGATTCTTTATAGCGAACTAAGATTTCAAAAGGCCCGGTGAGCCTTGTGATTTCGAAGGAAGAACTGTCGAGCGAGAGATCAATTCATTCATCCATAGTCTGTCTGTCAACCTGTAAGTCCATCTGTCCTCGCTAACTGTTTCTCTCAATCCAGATTAAGATATCAGAAGGCCCGGTGAGCCTCATTGTTCTAAAAGAAGGACTGGCGAGCTTAAAGTTTACTATCTACAGTCTATCCATCGATCTACCCGTCTATCTGTACGTTGGTCTGTCATGTTCTGACTAGTTCTTTACAGTCAACTAAAATTTCAGAAGACCCAGTAAGTCTTGCGATTCTAAAAGAAGAACTGTTGAGCGTGAGATCAATTAATTCATTCATAGTTTGTCAATCTGTGAATTCATCTGTCCTTGCTGAATGGTTCTTTCGAGCGAGTTAAGAAATCAGAAGGTCCTGTGAGCCTAATAATTCTAAAAGAAGGCCTGTCGAGCGTGAAGTAAGTTGATCCATCTATAGTCTATCTGTCATGTCCTGTTCTGACTGATTCTTTCGAGCAAGTCAAGTTAACCCTTTCCGGAAATTTGTACGATATATCGTACAATTTTTTCGAAGATTTTTTATTTGACAGCGAACGCACTTTTTATGGAAAAGCTTTTTAATTTTTATTAAGTAGGCTGTGTTGTATCATTCTGTTTAAAAATATAAATCATAATAGCCGTATGAGCGCGTTTTGTAAGCAGCTTTTTGCAAGAATTTGAAAAACCAGCAAATGACGATACTTCTGCGGAGGAATTTTTAAATATGTAGTACTTTTTGGTAGCAAAGAGCTAAACAATTTCAAAGTTTGAATCTCAGTTAATTTATAAAACGTATTTATTTTAACATTTTTTGCGTCTAAAAATTTTTCCCGAGTGTTTAAAAAAATTGTACGATATATCGTACAAATGACCACAAGGGTTGCAAAGCTTTGTACGATATATCGTACAAATGGAAGGCAAAGGTTGCAAGTTGTGTGTGCATTTTTTTTAAGTTATGGATTTGGTAATAGAATTTTGGCGTTTGCATGCCTGCCACGCCCATCTGTAAATCACGTGACTAATAAAACTCGACTATTTGGCAATTTTTGATTAAAAATAAGAATTAATAGACGAGTTTGTGTTTTACTGGGCAGACACAGGTTATGTAAGGGTGCTTGCCACTCCCACTACGATAATAAGAATTGACTATATTCAGTATCTTTCCGTAAAGCTATCCAAAGTTTAATTGATTCTGTGTTTTATTGAGGGGAAAAGGGCTTTGCAACAACAACAACGGTTATATAAGGCCGAATAAATGTGAATCAATTGTTTATATATATAATTTATATAACTTTCGATCAAAATGAAATCACGTTTTAATTTTTTGTTGTTATAATTTATGTTTTCTATCAAAAAAATCAATGAATTGTTCATAGAACTTAAAAAACCGAAACCAAAAATTCATGAATTTTTGCTCCTTTGCGGACCATTGTACGATATATCGTACAAAATTGATGAAGCTATAATTCTCAACCAAAATGATTTTTGATTTTTTTGTATTTTATTGCTAAAATGTTCAATGAGAGTAAATATTTTGAAGGAAAAATTTTTATCTCAAGAAATGTGGAAATTGACCGGAAAGGTTAAGAAGCGAAAGAAGGACTTTCGAGGTAAAGTTAGTTAACCCACCATAGTCGTCCATCCATGGCCTATTTGTACTGATTTATTCTGACTAGTCCTTTCCAGCGAGCGAAGACTCATAAGGTTAGATAACTTCGGTTAAAGATAAAGAAGTTAAAAGCATTGACCAAGAAGTAGGAGACGCATAGGCAAAGCTGATACATTTTATTCCATTTGGAATTCCAGAAAGCAATTTTGGTGAAGATGTTGAAAAGGAATTCCTTACTGGTGCGGTGCATAGAGTCATATTAACCCATTTTGCTATTCATGAAATGTTTCATTTATTTACATAAATCCAAGTTACCTGACAAATATTCGCAGCTTTAGTGTGGAGTATTTATATTCAAGTCACTCATAACCAATGAAAAAACATAATTTCAGTAAATTTATTTTTAGCGCGTTGGTACAACAAAACCGCAATGATGGCCATGAAAGTTTAAGACAACAAACCACGTTTTACAACAAAGAGCTACCAACAATGCGCTAATATTGTCTGCAGATTTTTGTTTGTTGTTATTGCTTGTTGCTCGCACAACAGTTGGCGGCCATTGTTGACGTTTCATGTTGCCATAATTAAATCAGTTTTTAGGCAAACAGCCGCCCTTCCTTCCTCCATCAATAAATCAAATGCAAAATCTCTATCGGCCAGCTGGCAGCGCTCGGTTTGGGTTCTGACGTGACGGCGATTGATGAGGTGCGAATTTCAATTATCGACGCTGGCTGCGGTGACAACCGCATTGCCGACGATAACAACAACAACAACACGACACTCTGTCTTGATTAGAGTGGTTGCTCTCGATTTTTGTGTACTCACTGTCGGGCGCCTTCACCTGCGCCGCACCCGCAACGTTTACGTTGCTTCTATGAGATGCGAAACGAGAGCACAGCGAACCGCAGCCGCCATCGACGACAGCTATGCAAACGACAGTGGCTTTCAGTCGTTGTTGTTGTTTGGGTCTTTTCTTTTTGTTGTTTGTTATTGTTGTTGTTGTTGTGGTTGTTTTTGTTGTTGTTAACCCATTTTCGGCCGCTACCAGAAATAGCCAATATTTTTTTAATTCCTTTTAAGGACTTACATTTAGGACCTTAATCAAGAATATTTTTGGATTTTTTTTGTGTTTTTTTTTTATTATTTTTTTTATAAATTAATAAAAATTTAATTTCAAATAAAAACAAATATATATGTATATAATTTTGGTCAAATAAGCATGAAAACAAACAATTGTTGGCTTACATATGTACATACATGACGACTTCTGGCCAATTTTCGATTTTTCGACCACTGAAAAGTACGCGGTGCTGAGAGGTAAAAATATTTTCATAATTTTATGGATATCAATTGATTGCGGTAATTTGGTCTTTAGGCTTCGTAAATAATCAATAATAAATCAATAATTTGAAAAGGTTATATATTTTTCAGAATATTCAAAATATGACTAAAAAAATGCTTTTTTTCGTGCCTTCGCCAACATCTCTAAATTTATCTTTTTTAAAAAAAATTATTATTTCGAGGGGTTACCAAAAGACCAAAGCTATTTTATGCATCAAAAGTTCACAGATATAATGTCTAAGTGCAGAGCTACTCTCCTTCAAAGTGGCTGGTCGAAAAATCGACCAGCGGCCGAAAATGGGTTAAGTGATTATTTATTGTTGGCCTGACTTTTAACTACACGCATCAGTTTACCGTTCAATGTTGGTGTTGGAAATAGTTAAAAATGCAAGCGACTTATTGTAGTTTGTGTTGTTGTCGTTGTTGTTGTTGGTGAAAGGTAGACCTTTTGTTGTGAACTAATGTTGTTGTTGACTAGTAAAGCATTGGTTTGTTTTAGTGGTGACTGCAAGCGGAAGCCTGAAGCTGCGATCCATTGAACAGTAATAATAACTAACAACAACAATTGTAACACAGACAATCTTGAACAAAAATATTAAGAACAGTGTTTGACACTAGAATGCCCGACTTTTTTTTTAATTTTATTGGTTTTTAAGTAGCAAATATGAATAAATGTACACGAGATTAAACTAAAATAAGCACTTAGTTTTTATTTTTTTATGGTTTACAAAGTAAATTCATTTAAATAAAATAGCGTACTTACATATAAATGGGATAAAATGGAATGAAATTTGGAATTTGGAATTTTTGAATGAATTTTATGAGTGAATTTTGAATTAAAAAACTTGGAAATTGCCACAGCCTATTAGACATATTATTTTTTTTAATGTTTGCAATTATTTGAAAATCATATTTCGCAATTGAAGATTTGTCTATTTATCAATAAGATTTTCTGAAAATTTTATATAGGTAGTCAAAGTGACTACTTTTGGGCATTTAAGGTAAACTTTGCAAAAATGGGGTAAAAAATTTGTTTACAATATTTTTAATTTATTTATTCCATTTAGCTTTAAAAATGAATGAAAGTCACGTAAGATATGTTTTTAGAAAGCGATGCAACAAAAGTTATTTACAATAAAAGACCTCAATGTAGTCAAAATGACTACCTTGGGCATTCTAGTGTTAAGCAGAGAAAAATCTGTATGAAACAAAAATCAAAATAATTATTTTTCTTCTAATTTTTCTAAATAGCATCGACAACAGCTTCGTTATTTGAAAAAAATGTTCAATAATAATATTTTTAATAGTAATAGTAATATTAGTAATATTTTTTAAATTTTATCAATAACAACCAAAACCATTTTCAAACAAAAACTCATGCATATACTCACAAAAGAAACTAACAAAAATTACCAACAACACATACCAACAACAATGCACAGAATTTTCAACAAGGACAAACAAATATTCCAACAACAACAACATCACACAAACATCACGCAAATTCGACTGGGCAAGCAAAAAACCGTTTGCCTAAAGGCACAAAAAACAACAACAACAGCAACAACAACAATTAGCACCATGAAGCCATCATTAAGATCAAAATCATCAGCAGCACCTCACCGAGCACAGCAACATTCAAAACATTGCACCTCAATCCAAACCAAGAACACTTCTCACCAACACCATCGCCACCGCTACCAGTACCGCTACAACCAGCCACCACTACCACCTGGCACTGGCATAACTAACTAGTAGCAGCAATCGTTGTGGTTGTCAATGTCACAAACACCTAAACGGAATGATAAATAACGGTGCTTTTTCAAAAACGTATCCTTTGGCTGTTTTTGTTGGCCGGATCTGGTTTGGCCTGGTGCAGAAATGGATGACACTGAAGCGTGGGCGCACACAGCAGACTTACAACGCGAGAAGGACACGCACACACACACATACACACACATACACAAACACGCATATAGATATCCTTGTAGAATTGAGGCCTTGCCTGATTTTCTATCAGCTGCACTCACATTCACTCACACACACACACACACACACTGTTGCCACCAATATTCAATGTTTGTGTTTTTGTTATTGTTTTTGCTGTGGTTGCTGTTGTTGCATGAGCTGCAGCTGGCATTGTGGCTGCTGATGATTGCTTGCCCCTGTGGAAAACGGCGCCAAAGGATTTTTGCACACCGACCAACCGACCAACCAACCAACCAGCCAACCAAATGTTGCCAACAAACAATTCGCACCGCCAACGCCATCAACCCCTCCATAACCCCCCCCAGCCCGTCGCATTCGACCAAACTAACATCAAGCAGCAACAACCGCTTCGTGCTCGCCATTTACTTGAGCGCGTTCATTGATGCATGAACGAATTTGCATTTTGTTGACTTTGTAAAAGATTCGACATTTTGTGTGTTTGCTGGCTGCCGCTGCTGCCAATGCTCTGCATGCCCAAAGCTATTAGGCATCCATGTTGTATGTATGTGTGTGTGTGTGTGTGTTTGTGCGGCAGCCGGCTGTCGTTGTTGTGTGCGTGTGGCAGTGCAACCGAGCGGCGGCTGTTGCTGTTGCTGATGCAGTGGAATGGATGCTGCACGTCGCAAATGGATGCTCTGAGGAACAAACATTGCACTGTGTACTCGATGTAGGTGCGTTTGGTTGTATGTGAGTGTGTGTGCGGTGGAAGGAAAAGTGCAATTTCCTTCCTTTCAGAAATCCAAAAACGAACTAGCGATAAGTCAATTGCGGCGGAATGAAGTGACGCTGCTTGATGTTGCTGTTGGTTGGGGGTTTTATTGTTTGTTGTTTGAGTAATTTTTGAAAAATTTGTTATGCCAATGCTTGTGCCAGATAAAATGGCAAGTGGTGCTCGAAAATGAAAGTGACATCAATGATAAACAAGAATGCTGTTGCATTCAGCTTCCACTTGTGTAATCATACATCAGTGAAAATACATACATAGAGGTGCTTACTGTATATATATATATATATATGAATGTATGTTTGTATATATGAATATGTATAATTATTTTTGTTTTAACGCAGGCAAACCAAGGTAGCTCGAGTTCCCCAGCCTACTAGATTCTTACCTTCTAAGGATCAGGTACTAGAGATACATAGAACAGATTAGATATAATTGGTGAAAATAATAAAAAAAAAGGTTAATGATGCACTGAGACCGACAGTGGCGCACATAGGGGGGTTTGCGGGTTCAAACCCCCTAAATACAAAAATTGATGGTGCAAACTATGGTTTCAAATTTAATTTATCTAAAAAGTTGTACGCTAGGGTTCAGGTTCATGATGTCCTTTTCTACAATAATGATCTGTTTTGTCTCCTACTACTAACGATTAGAGAACATCCCAAGAACCCACTGAACTAATAAAACTTAGGAACTTGAGAAACTTGAGGGTTCAGGTTCATGATGTCCTTTTCTACAAACCAATACTGCCCCAGGTATTGCCTCCTGTTAGTTCAGATTGAGTTATAGAAGAGTAGTGTGCCGCATGCACTTCCGATCGGAGACGCGATTGGGTGTATTGTAGATCCCTTAATCTCTAGAAGCCAATGTCCTTCTCTCTCTGTTGACTGAGACTGAATCTTTTAGAAACCATTTGTTCTTGGCGATCCAATTGTGTAGATCAGTAATCTGTGCATCATTTTTTTTTATTTTGTTTGCTCAAGAGTTTCCTCTGGTACTCACAGAATCTACAGACACTTACCCGTTCTAAACCAATTGTCTCCATGAGTTTTCTTGGTCTGCACGACACAGTTCGAAGTCCAATGATTTGGTCTTAGCTGATCTTTCTTAAGTCTGAGGCATTCTTCACTTGTAGTTTTAAGTTCATTTGTAGTTGTAATTGCCTAGTTGTTTTTGTTGTTGTTGTTGTTGTTGTTGTTGTGATTGCCTAGGACCTATGAAAAGTTCAACAAGTGACCCGAATTCCTGGTTCTTTCCTCCAGCCTTACTGTCTCTGCTAAAGTGTTCTTACCCAAACCAATGAATTTCTCCGGTCCAAGAAAAACCGTAGCTGCCGCAATTTTAGCAAAGCTGTCCGCCTTCTAATTTCCGTCTAGTCTTCTGTGTCCTGGGACCCTGAGCAATTTTAGCTGGCTTTGTGAGCCCAGTTTGTTCAATGCCTCTATCCTCTATGCTAATCTCAAAGGATATTATTACTTTTATGGCTGCGTGACTATTCGAACATATAACAATGTCCTTTCCCATATAAGAACATGCTCGAAGTTAAACTGAACATAGAACCTGATGGCACATATCTCTGTCCTGGAATATTCTGGGTGTTTTCTCCATTGACTCGCAGGATCCGATGACTGTTTGGATACTGGCCTTGAGTTCAAGAGTTTTTTGTAGTTTATTCAGATAGACCAAAAATTTCACAAAACGCCACCAAGGATTTCATAAAAACCCCAAAGAAAGAAATTGCAATGCGGGCAATCGTTTTCCTGCTACTCCACGAAAATCTTCCCTTGAACTAAAATTCTGCTATTGTAGATACACCGACCTTCGATTGTTGTATATCCATGTGACAGACAGCTCGTAGGCGTCCGTATGACATTCTCAATTCTCAAGGCATTACGGCCAAAGCTCATATTAATTTGTAACATGTGTAACGGTAAATTGTGCATGCTGTCACTGGTGCCGGCAACACAGCATCGAAAAATAAAGCGAAAGATCCAACATTAATCATATTTCAGTTGTCAACTTAACATCAAATTCATCAGGAAAATGACGACGCTAAATGAATTTTAATTAAACAACAAACAGTAAAACAAATCCAACTACAACAACAACAACAACAAAAACATACAACAAGACTATGCACACAGCAAGTCACGGCACAAAATACGCCGAACAAGTCAAAAGCCAAGCTCGAAATGTACGTCAGAAGCAAACAAAAAAAATAAAGAATCTGTACGAAAAAGCAGCACGAAAAATTGACAAATGACAGCGCACACGTAAAATTGACGGAAAGCCACTTACCGTCCGTACAACAACGAACACAGCCAGCAACAACCTAATGCCGAACGCAAAGCCATTGCAAGCGAGCTTAAAGACATCAAAAAGAGGAAGTCAATAAGTTGGAGATTCTCCAGTCGGTTATGACTGAATTTTTTGATGCGCTACACAGTAGTTACGCACTTTTGTGGGTCCATTAATAGAAGGCAGAAGTTTTTTGGCTCTCTTTGGGAGAAAAGTGATAGTTAAACGTTTTTAGGAAAGAAATTAATGTAAATGAAAATATTAAGCAAAATGTCTTCTAATGGATAAAGAAGCTATAAGTATTCACCAGCTGTCAAATTAATTCACTTAATAAGAAGTTTTGAATCTTCATAAAATACTGTCATATGGTAACTTTACTTCAAAATTAATGGTTCACCACTATTATTCATTAGTGGTTCCAGTGTAAGACACAACAAATTTCGCATCGATACCTCCAATCGTTTGAACGCTACTAGACTCATACTACCAGCCGGTTGAAGGATAGACTGTCGGAGAAACAGATGAATGGACGAAGAAACAGGTATCCAAATGAAAGGATAGATGTGTGAACAGACAAAGAAAAAGCAAATGGACAAAATCACAGGTCAGAAGGATAAATGGACCGATGGATAGATGGACGGACAGATGAATAATCCGTCCATACATCTATTCGACTGATTAACGGAAAGATTAGACGAACAATTCAGAGAGATGGATAGAAGAACATCAGGATAGGTGTTCTAATGGACAGACGAACAGATAAACAATGGATAGGATGAACTGACGTATATAGGATGGACTGACAAACAACGGATGTAGTGACCGACTGACTGTCGGGCAAAGATGAATAGATGAAGAACTAGATGGACGTATGAATGGGCAGACGGTTTTTTGAACACCCCGCAATGAATAGATACACAATGGATAGGATGAACGGAGGGATGTACGAATGATCGAACAGATATACCTTTAGACTGACGGACGGACAGATAGTTGGACAAGGGGATGAAGAGACTGATGGTCTTATAAACGGCTAGTAGAGAGTAGTAAAAGCAGATGTAAAAATGAACGATCTAATATGCAGTGAAATAAAAAGACCAACAGACGTATGGACGATATGCTTTGCCGACTGAAAAAAGTACTGACAGATGTACAAACGGACGTTCTAACAGGCAGAAAAATAGAAGGACCAACGGATGTATGGATGATATCCTTTACTGACGGATGTACAAATGGATGTATTAACAGGCAAACAGATGAGCGGAGCAGGCAAAGAAATGGAAGCACAAACACAGATATGGACATACTGAAGGACGTAAGGACGTACTGACAGATGTACAAACAGATGTTCTAATAGATAGATAGAAGAACGAACAGATGTGTGAACAACATGCTTTTCTGACAGATACACAGATGGACGTACTAACAGGCAAACATATGAGCGGACGAATACACGGATAGAAGCTCTGTCTCACTGAAGGACGAACTGACAGATGTACAAACGGCCGTTCTAACAGGCAGGGAGATAGAAGGACCAACGGATGTATGGATGATATCCTTTACTGACGGATGTACAAATGGATGTACTAACAGGCAAGCAGATGAGCGGAGCAGGCAGAGAAATGGAAGCACAAACATAGATATGGACATACTCAAGGACGTAAGGACGTACTGACAGATGTACAAACGGATGTTCTAATAGGCAGAGAGATAGAAGAACGAACAGATGTGTGAACAACATGCTTTTCTGACAGATATACAGATGGACGCACTAACAGGCACACAGAGGAGCGGTCGAATGCACGGATGGAAGCTCTGTCTCACTGAAGGACGAACTGACAGATGTACAAACGGCCGTTCTAACAGAAAGGGAGATAGAAGGACCAACGGATGTATGGATGATATCCTTTACTGACGGATGTACAAATGGATGTACTAACAGGCAAGCAGATGAGCGGAGCAGGCAGAGAAATGGAAGCACAAACATAGATATGGACATACTGAAGGACGTAAGGACGTACTGACAGATGTACAAACGGATGTTCTAATAGGCAGAGAGATAGAAGAACGAACAGATGTGCACAATATGCTTTTCTGACAGATGTACAGATGGACGTACTAACAGGTACACAGAGGAGCGGTCGAATGCACGGACGAATGCTGTGTCTCGCTGAAGACAGATGCACAAATAGACGTATTAACAGGCAGAGAAATTTAAACACAAACACAGAAATGGACCTACTGAAGGATGTACGGACGTACTAACAGATATACAAACATACGTTCCAACAAGCAGAGATATGGAAGGACGAATAGATACGTATAGACGATATGCTTTACTGACAGATGTACAAATGGACGTACTAACAGGCAAACAGATAAAAGGACGAACCAACAGGCAGAGAAATGGAGACTCAAACTCAGAGACGAACGTACTGAAGGTCGCACTGACAGGAGGACAAACAGACGTATGGACAATGTACAATCCACATACTAACAGTCAGAGAGATGGAAGGACGAACAGCCGTTCCGACCTACTGACAGATGTTCAAATGGACGTATTAACAGGCGTAGAAATGTAAGGATGAACAGACAAACCGCTGGACTTACATTTTTGCACAATAATGAATATAGCGGCAGACATACTGGTAGAAGTACAGACAAACTTACTGATACACCTACTGATAGATGTTCAAACGATCGTCCAGACAAATGATCGGACGCATCAATGGACTTTACAATGCTCGAACGAACACATTCAGATCAATTTTTGTATTCCTCCCGATCATAAACATATATATTATGCATTCTTATCATACCCACGCCCCATTGTAGCCCCTACCAATCGTCGCCGCAGAAAACGAATGTCGTATGTTCCATTGAATTTAATAGCACATACGACAATCGTTTTCTCAGACGACGAAATACCATTGACAAAGTAAACATACCAGATCACTTGAATGCAGGGTATTACAAGAGCGAACAGTAGAGGCCAAAATAAAATAAAGTTCGCGAGTAACACGAAAAGCGGCACATTTCGCCTTGAACGAACTGTCAAAAGTTCGCCGTCGCACAGCATGCGCCGCATAACACGCGCCGTATTGCAAATTTCAATCACGTTTTTTATTAGCCCGAATGTCATTTATTCAATTTGCGTCGCTGCGGCTGTCGCTGCATAAGTCACCTATTGCGCCTAATGGCAGACAATGAAAAAACTGCGCAAAGACCAACGCAAGAATTCGAAAAACCGTGAACGAACGAGGCCTAAAATCGAAGCCTGCTGTCAATTGCGGCGACCACGGCAGCTGCTGCTGTTGCTGCAACAATAAAGAACTTGGGCTCTTCTTCTTCTCTTCTAACTACTGCTTCTGCGCCTGTTGTTCCTTGCGCTTGTGAGTCCAGCTAATCAGCGGTGACACTTTTGGGTAATTTAAAATCGTTGCACTCCCAGCGGCATTGCGGCATTTCACAATGTCAGCCAGCAACCGTGACAGCAACAACCAAAAAGTGGGCGCTGCCAATGTGTGTTAAATGATGATTTATTAAATTATGCCGCCATGAGGTGCAAGGCGCGACGCGAAGGGAGACGACCAACACATTTAAGTATTTGCTTTGAAAGTGCTTGCCGCTGGTCTTTACATTTCATTTCAATGTTTTATACTATTTGTTTCTGTATTTTGTAAATCTTAATAAAAAGTTGGCAACTCTAAGTGTTGCTCGATGGAACTGCGAGTCGAAGGCTGGGCGCTGAGTGGCAGTGGTCTAAGCGTATTATGGAAAAGCCCCTTGGGGCATTGGCAGCCGCTGTCGTGGTTGAGCATTGTCTGTTGTTCTTGTTGTTGTCTGCTGCAGCTGTTTGTGTGCCACAACAAATGATGGAACGAATTTCCACGACAAGTCGAAGGCGAGCACTAAAGAAATGGCAGCGAGCGTCTCCTAAAACCGCAACGAAGGCAGAAGGCGGAGCAGCCAGAACGTCGAATATTAGCAGTCGACATTTATGGCGTTACGGCTGTCGCTCAGCGTTGAAGGACTTTTGACGAATTGCCACACACCGTCGCATGGCGAGCATCTTTCCATTCATTCCTTCGTAGTGCCTTTGCCCCGCCCATCCGTGGCAAATTGCTCGCCACCAAGACTGTCGATTTTCACTTGCCGCTCCTTTCGTGCCGTCTTGCGGTCGTGTGCGGTTTATTGTAAATTCGCTCAAGTAGGAAACTTTTGCATTTTCGCTGCTGCTGCCATCGCTGCTCTTCGACAACTACGAAATTCGCATTTTTCTTTGTTGTTTTATAATAAATTGAAATTTTGCCTAAAGGCTTTGCTTGTGGTTGTGCCAAAATTATAGCGCTGGATGTACCAGCCGCGTAGCAAAATTCATGCCAACACAAGAGAAAAGCGCCAAGCAGCAACCAAATACGGTGCGGGCGGCGCCGAACAAATTTGATGATGAAAAAGCACCAACAGTAATGGTCGTTCAAAGTTGAGTTAAATTTTCAACAACACCAACAATAAATAAAATAAAATAAATAAAAATTCAAATGCTTATTATTGACCCAAGGAGAGATTGCTGTAAATTGTTGCATACTTTACTGGTGTTCAAAAGCATCGAGCGTGTGCAAAGTGAATAATTTTATATTTGTTTAGATATTTTCCAATGAAATGTGTAGAACTTGAATGGATTTTTTATGTATTGATTTAAAATTATTCTGGGAATTTTTATAAAATAAATAAGCCTAACAACCAAAAGAATATACATATACAAAATTTTAAAAATTTACAGTCTCAGAATTTAACGATTTTGATGTCATTTGAAAGGTAAAACTCCAACTAAGAAAACCCCAAAAAATCTGTGCAAAAAATTAATTAGTGTGTGTGCAAAAGCGGCTCAAAGTTGAAACTTTTTTCACAAAAAAATGTAAACACATATTTTCTGTTTTTTAGTCTATTGAGTAAATTGAGTAAAATATTGAAAAAATTGTAAAAATACATGGTTACCAAGAAGTTCCTAAAACTTTCAACACAGATTAAAAAATAATGTGGCCATTTTCGCTTTTAATTTTTTCTCAAAATTTGCAAAGCTGAGGCTTTTACTTGACTTTTAATTTAAAATATTTTTCTAGAATAAAAATCTGAAAATTGGCAAAACTTAGAGGAAAATATCTAAAAAGTATGTGAAAGTATGTTCCTGGATTTTTTTTAATTTTAAGAAGCCTTCTTTCTTTGTCGGATAATGTAATTACATCCTCCGATATCTTCCGATCTCAGAAAATAATTATATTTGAATAGTGGTCTAAACACCTATTTTTCGACAAAATTTATTGTTTTCATCCCTAAAAGTATGCAATCAGCATGAAAAATTGAGAAAACTGCGAAAAAGCAAAACATACGTCTATTATTATCGATTTTATTGCAAAAATAAAGGGTTCTAAGACAATTTCTGTTACTCTTTACAATTATCAATGTTGACGTTTTCGATTAAATGTAAAATCTGAAAAATCTAGCCAACACACTCGTTGCTATAGCTCACCAAAAATGAGGAAAATTGCAAATTTAAGTCTCAGGCATTGCCAAACTACAAAAGTTTAAGAAAAACAAAATTGAGATTTCAATTCAGCAGACCATGATTAACTAGTATACCAAATTTTATGAAGAACGGACCACTCCTTCTAATTTTGTCCCGCAGTTGTATGGAGTCGAATCACTGTGCATTGGTTTGAAATCAATTTTAATGGTTCATTCAATCGTTCCATTTTGAAAACTGCCATCTTTGAGCTTGAAAAAGATCATCAAACCATTTGAGTTCAGTCTGAATCAGAAAACCATGAAGAAAATTTTACGGTATTGTATCAAGGATATGAACATTTTTTTCTGTATCTTCTACGACTTTGAGAACACAAAGAGAACTGTGAGTCGGGAAAACATTTTTTTCCAAAATTATTCTTGATTGAGGTTCTAAATGTAAGTAAATGTAAACTAAATGTAAGAATTTACTGCTTTTTCTGGTAGTAGCCGAAGATGGGTTAGTAGGTACGTATACAAAAACCTAATGGCTATTAGTGGGTAAATGTCACTGCAAGCCTCTTATTGAACTCTCAGTTCATGGGCAAGAAGAAAGATCTGTGTGTGTGTGTGTGTGTGTGTTCCTATTTGCCTTCATAAAACAATGTTCAGGTCTAATGACTTCTGTCAAAGCTGTCTTATAGGTTGTATGGTTATGTTAAATACCTAATGAGTTCTAATGTTTTAATTCCATCTAAAGACTTTTTTTGAAGTCTCATGAAAAGGCAGATCTGTGTTCTGTTTTATGAAAAAATTTTCAGATCTGAATCGGACTCGTAAGAGGCAAATAGAAAATGCTTTATGAATATGAAAAAACCCAATGGGTTGCCATTCAAGGTCTTTTTTGAAATTTCATTGAAGGGACGACCTTTGCTGTGTGTTTTTGTTAGTCATCAAAAAAACATTTTTAGGTCTGAACTCTTATCGCTTCGATGGAATCAAACTCGTAAGTGGCAGATTGAAAATGTTTTATAAATATGCAAATATCCAATGTGTAATAATGGGTTAGTGCCGTTCAAGGTTTTTTTGAAATTTCATCGAAAGGACGACCTTTTCTGTGTTTCTGTGTTCTTGTTAGTCATCAAGAAAACATATTTAGGTCTGAACTCTTATGGCTTCTATTGAAGCTGTCTCATGCAGAGAGATAGTAAATGTTTTACAAGTAAATACATAAAACCCAATGGATTTCAATGGATAAATGGAGATTTATGTCTCTACTATATCTTCTTGTACTTCAGAGAGTTAGATCCAAACATTTATAACTTTCTTTGAAGTTGTTCCATTAAGCAGAAATAGAAGAAGTAAGTCACCTAGTTGGTCACTGTCCTCTTTATTCTCTATTTGTCTCTCTATCAGAGACCTAAACTAATTATTATCCATACGTTTGGGAATGAAAAAATTACCCTAATTTAAGAAATTTCTATAATTATTGCTTTATAATAATTATTCTTAATAAGAGATTTTTTACGTCGCCTATAACTATTATCAAGTAATAAATATTTTAGAGTTGCATAAGAACTCTTATAAGTAACAAGTATATTTTTCGTTGTCGAAAATTATTATTTTGGGATTGTTTTTTACATTGCTTCATAATTTTTATTTATGACTTTTTTTGTTTACGTTACCGATAACTATTTTTTTGGGAAATTTTTTTGTTACGTTGCTTCATAACTTTTATTTATGATTTTTTTTTCATTAACGTTGCGGATAACTATTATTTTGGAAACAAAATTTTTTACGTTGAATTACTACATATTGGATATGAATTCATTTTTATTTGTTTTAAATTGACAAACGCAAATTAACTGCCCAAACCTTATTTCCACCAACAACTAAACAATTAAAAATCAATTCATACTCAAAATGTGGTAAGGCAACGTAAATAAAAAAATTTCTTTCATAAAAGTTATGAGGCAACGTTGAAAAAATTGTCTTTCAAATAATAGTTATCGGTAACATAAATAAAAAAAGTCATAAATAAAAGTTATGATGCAACGTAAACAAAAAACATCCCAAATTAATAATTATCCAGAATGAAAAAAATATTTATTTCTCATAACAGTTATTATGCAACGTAAAAATTAATTGTCGCAAATAATAATTATAATCAACAAATAAAATTTATGTTGCATTATAATAATTACATTGCAATTAAATTCTTAAAAAACTTATAATAGTTAAGTCCCTGCTCTCTATTTGTATGTAAGTATGTGAAAACCCCATCGAAAACTTTGCTTTAATGGTTTGAATTACAAATTTATTAAGGTTCCATCTGAAATTGAATTTACTGGAATAAATCGTTCCGCAGATCTTGCAAAAAGTAGATCTTCTTTCTTTTTTGAGGTATCAATTGCAGGAGTGTGCATCACCATAGTAGACTGTAAGTTTTAATATATAAGATAATTGTAAGATTTAATATATATTTCATACTTCCTATTGAAAGTACAAATAAGTGTTGAGGTTTTTGTTTTCTAACTTTGATGCTTACTTCAAAGAAATAAGTGCAATGCATTTTATTTCAGTTATGGTCCATTGTTAGCTACAACTTTTCCTCATCTTTCAGGCAGCATATGGGTTCCATGTTGAAATAAATTCCTTCCCATTTGAGCCGATCCAAGTAATGATCCAATTTTTGGCTTTTTTAAAAGAAGTGGAAAGCTATGAGTTATGGACCTACATGAGTCATGGATCAACAAGTGACAGACGGCGAAATAATGTCTGGTAAATTCGCCAGTTGTGGTAGGACATCCCATAGAAGTGACTCCAAAGTTTGTAGATGACCTTTGCAACATATGGCCAAGCGTTGTGGTGTTCAAAGCGCAGAATATTCCGCAAATTGTGCTTTGCTAACCCAAAGGTTGACATGGTTATAGTACAAAGAATGTGTGTTGTGTATACTTTGATGAAATGACAAATACTGATTTTTAGAGGGAAATGATTACGCTTTAACATGGATGGAATTACACGATGGTCCGAAGCTACTTAATGCTGGCTAAATCATGTTTGTAAATCTCTCTAAACTTATTTGCACCTCCAGTAATATTATATACACTTTTTTATATTTATAATATTTAATCGAAGACATCACCTTATGTGATCCTACTGTGATGTGGAATTACCAACAGAAATTTAAACCAAACATTATATACGTTTTAACCAAATCAAAGAAGAGAACATTGAAACATTAGTTTAAACTCAAAGGATGTGTGAAAAGCATTTCTAGGCACGAAAAATATAATTTGTACAAAAAGAAGAGCATATTAAAAATTTTATAAATTAAAGACTTTCTTGGGAGTCTCAATTCCGTTTTTTAATAAAATTACTAAAGAGCCAAAAACTGCTAAAAGATTTTAATTTATTTTTTGTATTCTTCGAAGCCTTATTCACAAAGCTTTTGTACATCGTTTGACTATCGACTACTGACTCACTTAAGTGGCCATAACAATCCATTACTGGGTTAAAGTCTGCCAAAACAGTTCTCTCCAGGTGCATCTGCCTTGTACAAGCCTCAACTTCTCCTTTGATCAATTCCAATCAATTCCTTTTTTTAATAAAATTACTAAAGAGCCAAAAACTGCCAAAAGATTTTAATTTAATTTTTGTATTCTTCGAAGCCATATTCAACAAAGCATTTGTACATCGTTTGACTATCGACTACTGACTCACTTAAGTGGCCATAACAATCCATTACTGGGTTAAAGTCTGCCAAAACAGTTCTCTCCAGGTGCCTCCAGGCCTTGTGCAAGCCTTCTCCAGAGATGATAGGACGTCCTCAACTTGGTCCTTTCACCGGGGACTCGGTCTCCCTCTTCTCCTTTGAACTCCAACCACAATAACTCAATTATAATAATTAAAGTCAAGTTTGTAGCATTTAAAGTTTACTAATTGTATGTCTGCAACACTAATAAAAAAGCATCAACAAAACAAAATGTCACTTCGTTTCTTAGCGAATTGTCTCCTAGCACATAAATACAAATGTAATAAATATTGTAACGGTAAATGCGCTCATAAAATGTTCAAATCGTTAACACATCATGCTCGCCATAGACGCCATTATAATCACATCACAATCACATCACAATCACATCATATGTGCATAAGTATGAACACACAGTTGTAGACATATCGCCATATCACATAAAAATATAAACAAATCTAAGTCACAAATCACATAAATGATTTGCTCAACGTATGCTTAACGATCATTTTTCGGCGAACTGTGATAATACAACTCAACCCCGATGCCTTTCAATGTACATAGCGACAGCTTTCTCTGCCGCCGTTGTCAGCTGCACAAATCTTTGATTGCAATTTGATCCACTTAGGGGCAACGCACTGCTGCATAATCTCAACTGGCAATTTATAAAAATTTTATTTCTAACCAACACACAAACATACACACAAAAGAAAACAAAAAAACTCCCATACACAAACACACACATCCATACAAATTGATGCCGTTAAATATGTATAACGGAGCAGCGCAAAACTTAAGTGACGCCAAAGTAAAAGTAACTCGACCATCAACAACAACAACAAGTACAACAACCAAACAACCAGCCAACAAGGCCACAAACACACCAAGAGTGATGGCTTGTTGGACATGCGGCAAGTTTGTGCTCAGTGCGCTTTTCTGCTCTGGTATGTGTTGTCCTTCTTGTTGTTGTTTTTGATGTTTTATTTTTATTTTTGCCCAAACATGTCAGCTCGTACAGTGCGAAAGGACATCAACACGTAACAGTGGCAGATAAAGCAAATGCCGCACACCTACACACACACACACACACACACACATTTATATAAAAGTAATGACGCATTTGAACGCTTCTGTGTGTGTGTGTGTGTGTGCATGTGGCGACAGTCGCCAGTTGAGTTGAGTCAAGTTGTGCGGGAAAATTTTTATGATTTATTTCTGGTCTGCAGGGGATGCGCCTGTCTCAGTCTCACACACACACACACACTCATACACATTTATATGCCCCACACTCATTTATATGTATGTGTGCTGTAGAAAATTGTGTTGTATGTGATAGCATCGGCGATAGCACAAACATAGCAGTAAGCAGCAATAATCTTGCAATTTCTGTGGCCTTCTGCCTGCTTCGTCCATGCGCTCGTCCGTTCAGTGCCTTCAGACTCGCACTGTCTTCATTTACCCTACAATTCGATTCGTTTTACTTTTCTTTATCTTTCCTCGAAAATTAGGTTAACACTGACGAATTAAGGACATTAGCGTCTCAACGCTACAAGGACCCAAACGACTCGATGAATGGTCACACTGAAAAATATAAGAAACCTTATTGCGAAAAACGTTTCGCATTTGCACGCAATGCACGCAAAAGTTTGTCGCAACAGAAAGAGAAAAGCTAATGTTGAAAAAGGCATCAAAATTATGTGTTGACCACTGAAATAACCAAAAGCAACCAAAACAGCAGAGAGGCAAAATTCGGCAAAGCACGCACCATACAGATTAATGAATTTTGCGGCCAAGTGCCAAATGCCAACTGCCAGTAATATTGAAGTTAAAAGGGTTTAACCCTTTAACGAACAAATTTTTTCATATCAATATTTGAACTTTTTAAGTCATTAAAAAGGTGAAAATTGAACTAAGACAGTAGAAAGTTTTGATATTCAAAATGGCAACAAATTATTCATTCGGTGCATATTTTACCCAAATCGAATCACTCCAACTTTAATTTAATGCAAAAATCAGATATGGATTTCTTTTTGCTATTCTTTTTATTATTCTCTTCAAGTTTTTCAAAACTTTTAAGCACATTTTCCCAAACTCACAAAGTTGATTTGAAGTTGAATTGATTCACTTATCTCCACTTAACCATTTTTATTAAAGTTCTGTTATCTTTTTAGCTTAAGTGATTTAATATTTTATTTAGTTTGTGCATGTCATTTTGTCTACGCATTCAATTAATTTTGCTATATTGGCGTTTATCATTATTGATGACTTGTGATGTGTCTGCGGCCGTCTACCAGCGCGCCAACTTGTGCCCGCACCAGCTCAACCCTTCTTTATGACTATCTCACTTTGCTCATTTCAAGGCTCACTACGCATTTTATGCAGACAATGCCAATGCCAACAGCACGCACAGCCTTATCGGTGTGCAGTGTGTGCGCCTAACAGTATGCAACAATAATTTGCCGCTTGATTCTATGCCACTCACCAGCAACCATTTGCACAGCAACCATTGACCGTACAGTCGCCACCTACGTACTTCCTGCCTTCAGAATGAGTTTTATGTGTGTGTGTGTGTGTGTATATGTTTAATCCTTGTAGTCATAAATTTTGCACAAGTCATCAATCAACACATTTTTGTTTTAGCTATAAACTTGCCATAGCCGACACTGTGCGCCGTTAAATTTTTTCTTTTGCCTTTTGCTGTAGTGTGTGTAAGTGTGTGGGTGTATCAGCGTAGGCGTCGACATTTGATGGTTAAACGGAAAATTGGTTGCGGTATGATTGGCAACGGTAAAATCAATAAAACAATTTGTCTTTACGTTTATCAATTTTGCAAGAAGTTTTTCGCCAAGTTCTCGATTGAATGTTATACATGAAAAATGAGTACAACATTAAAGTAAAATATACTTTATAACTAACGAAAACTTTATAATTAACAAAAAAAAAATTTTTTATATATTCAGGACACATAAAAATATGAAATTTATATGAAGGCTCAGTGCTAAATTACACATGATTTAAAGTTGTTTGGAGATTCTTTATAATGGGTTCTCGATGCTGAGGAACCTCTTATTTTTTTGCGGTTTGTTGACAAAGCACATGAGCCAACAAATTTTGGGGCTGAGGTAGGATTAAATGTCATCGCATGGAGTTCAAAGTATACAGAAAAACTGGAAAATTCGACAAATTGCTCCACAGCTGCTCAGAAGTTGTCGTAGAGGGTTAAAATCTATGAATGACCCCCACTAGTTTTCCCTACTGAACATTTCTTTCAAACATATTTTTACCTTATCTCCAATCCTTAATGAGGCTCCCATACAAAATGATCGTTTTTATAAAATAGGCTCCAACTGCTCCCAGGTTGCCCCCACACGTTTCAAATGTAAGACCGATACTCATTTATTTTTTCTTTCGAATGTTTCTTCCAAACATACTTACCCGCTATCTTCAAGTCTTAAGGGCGCTGCCATACAAAACTGGCCATTTTCTATGCCATTGGCTGCCCACTTGTAAGTGTAGTAGTAACGTAATAAAGGAAACATCGTATCTCTGAAAGTACTAAATCAATTTGAATGATTTATTCAGTGACTGGCAACATTCTTGAGTACAAAAAATACAAAATTAATTATGGTTCAGAGATTCAACACCAGAGAGTGTCTCCCATAGAATTTGAGTTGTGAGGTTGTCAACTTTTGGGTTTCTACGACGCAATAATTAAAATGTATTTTGTTTTCGGCAAAATGTAAGTTTTTGAGCTCAATTGTGAATGTCTTGTTTCAGATCAGAACATTGGACTTGGTCCCTGCACGCTTTGTTGGCTTGTTATGTCCGCCCTTTCATCAACTTTGACAATACTCCAAAATGCTTTCAATGCGATTATGGAAGAAGCGGAGATCATTATTTCAGTTTGGAAAAATTGGCAGATCAGCTATCTCCTGCTTGCTGAGCACATTTCAATTGCAAGCAACAAATTGGTGCCAATATAAATAAATTAATTACAATGCTTGCCATGTAATCAAAACAGACATGAGCATTTTTTTTTTTTTTAAAAGCTACAAAATAAGCCTGACAAACAAAAAGTTCATAAATAATCAACTAAGTTTTTTTTCTCCTTTCATCATTATCAACATTCCTGCAGTCATCATTACACAAATATTCCTGAGAGAAGTCATCAGCAACATTGCTATCAGAAGCAGCATCAGGCAATGTGCGCGTAAATTCGCTTCAATTATTTTTGACTATCAGCTGCCAAGTATGGTATGTGTGTGTATATATGCACATATGTACATACATATGTGTCATATGGCATAAGGTTGATGACAATTTTCACTGTTATTACGCTTTTGCTTTTTTTTACATTTTCCCCCTTTTGTGAATTTCATTACGCCGCTCTGTGCACTCACCTATTAAAAGTGGCACGCAACGAAATTGCTGGACGACTGCAAAAAGTCATGCAGTGCGAAAGCGCGCGCAACAAAATGTGCCCTACGTGATGTAAAATTGTTTTGTATACATATGTACATAAGTGTGTATATTTCTTTATATAGTACCATGTATGTATGTACATGTCATTTTCAATTTAACCAAAAATTCAAATAAAGCATTCCGAAGAACATGCGGAACATGTAAGCGCAACATTAACCCAGAGATGTGCTGAAACGGAGATTAATTAAGTTAGACATTTGATTGAAGGGACTCATATTTTAAAGTTCTCACATTATGCACTGGACTGCGTATTTTTAGACTTGGTTAGGTTAGGTTGTACAAGCGGCTTCTAAGGTCCATTGTGATGCCCAATTAGAGTGTGACAAGCCTCTCCCAGTCAATGTTTGGTGATGATTGAAACCAACAAATGCTTTGCATAAACCTAGCATTGCTTTCCAGCTTTTCACCTACGATGCTCAGATTATTAAATAATAAATGAATAGGAAATTTCCATTTTACTGTAGTGACACATAGGTCCTCCGTTTTCAGCATGAAATTTGTCTCTATACTCCTCTGTCTGGGAATAATAGTTCATTATCTACTCTTGCTTCATTTCTCGTCAAAAATTTGATCTTTCCATAGTCTGGTCTTTAAAAAAGTGTCTATAGTAGAGTTATTAGTTAAGGATATAGAAATTTGTATACTTCTCTCTATAAAACCAAGAATGTATTGCAACGTATGACAAGCATAATAAATTTAACTAACACATGAATAATTCCTAAAATAATAAAGTAAGAAGATGAAATTTGAGGATCTGGTAGTGAACATGTTAGTCCTTAACCCTCCATTACTATCATCAGGGTGGAATCCACCCTGTGAGTTCAATTTCATAGTAAAATATAGATTTTTTAACCAAAACCAACATGAAGTTATAATGTAATCCTCATTTGCATATTTCGGAAGGTTTTAGAGTACATTTAAGTTGCAAAAATAAAGCTGATGCTTTTATACAAGTGGCGTTATAAAATTGCTGGACGCTTAATACCGATTCTTAGTAATGAAGTTGTATTTTTGAAGTGAAACTTCTTTACGCACGCTTGACTTGGGGAGTAAGCTGGCGAACGCGTTACGAAAAGTGTGATCGGGCGAGGCGAACGGGAGTTGAGTGGTTTACGCACGCTTGACTTGGGGAGTAAACTGGCGAACGCGTGACGTAAGCGTTACGAAAAGTGTGATCGGGCGAGGCGAACGGGAGTTGAGTGGTTTACGCACGCTTGACTTGGGGAGTAAACTGGCGAACGCGTGACGTAAGCGTTACGAAAAGTGTGATCGGGCGAGGCGAACGGGAGTTGAGTGGTTTACGCACGCTTGACTTGGGGAGTAAGCTGGCGAACGCGTGACGTAAGCGTTACATGAAAACATAAAATAAATTTAAATATTTGTAGAAAATTAATATATGTATATGTACATGTACATACAGATGGAGCGAAAGAAGTTTCACTTCAGTCATGTGGTCATAAGCACACTCGTTTTTTTTTATATTATTTTTATTCACTTTTAGTATTTTTTATTCACTCTTTGGCGACAATTTTTTTAAATAACGTATAGACCATTTACTTAGTAGAAAATCCTTAAAAATTATGCTCTAGGATAAGTAACAAAATTTTTATAACATTAAATTTGTTATATCTTAAACTAATAAAGTTAGAAGGACGAAATTCAAGGATGTAGTTGTGTACATATTAGTCCTTAAGATATATTATAAAAAAAAACGATTGGAAATTTCCAAATTCAAGGATAAAGTTTAGTTTAAAGTTAAAAGGAAATTTTCAATACCTCTTCGTCCTTCTGCACCAAAACATTGAATTTACTAAGATTCTAAGGATTTTTCTCTTTCATTTGATACCAATATTGTTATTCTTTAATGCGCTCAATTTTTGAAATAATTCCTTGAAATAAACATGTCCTTGAAATTTCAAAGTCCTTTTAAAAAAAATCCTGACGTCAGAGAGAAAAACTAAAAACGCAGTTTTACTACATTTGGCCCCTAGTTTCGCGAGTATATCGATTTTTTCGTGTGTTTGGAAATTTTTTGATTTTTGTCGCACGGTGTAACCTTTAAAAGTAGCAGGTATATTGTTGATTTTTGTTTGAGTTTTTACGCAAAATTTTACCTCGATCCGAAAAAAATTATTAAATAATTATTTATTATCTATTTCTTTAGCTTTCAAAATCACTAAGCCCAAGAAACATAACTTAAATATTGTGCAAGATGTGGCTATTTTACCAATACAACTTTTTATTTCATATTTTTTTCTTGAAATGAGATGTACATAAACAAATGTTTATATTAAATAAATGAATTAACAAAATTAAATAATTTATTTTTGTTTTTACGTGTTACGATGTTCTGATTACGAAAAAATTTGATTTTTGTTTATTTTACCTCAATGGATAAGTAAAACAGATAATCAAAAGTTGTAGGTGGATTACACCCATAGTTAGTAATGGCGTTGGTGTAATAGACGATAGTAATGCAGGGTTAAGATAAAAAAAAATTATAAAATAATATAAAATATAATAAATTAAAAAATATTTAAGGACAATGTTTTAAAAGTAAATTTTTAAAACCTAGTCATCCTTGTGCACCAAAAAATTAAAATTTTTGTTTAATTTAAAGGAATATTCTCTTTCATTTGCTAATCTACATTGCACAATTTTTTTTAATTTTGTTTTTCAATATTCATGTTTTTGAAATGTCAATGTCCTTGAAAAAAATTATTATATCAAAGATCTCTTAGTTGCAGTTAACCGGTGTTTTCAACGTGAAACGAACTCGAATGTTTTAACCTTCGCCTTACCAAAGAATTTTTTGTACGTCGTTTACCAATACCCACCCAGGTGACCTCAGTGTTTTGTGTATAGATATATGGCAAATGAAAGTCGGAATCCTCGCTTTCCAGTGTTACGCCTTCTCTGTTTTGTTACTAAGGACTGTACCGAAAAGAAACTGCACACTTTTGATTCAATATTTCTCTTAGTGTAGACGTTTGATCGCAATGCGGAATGTACCGTTAGAAAGCATGATCATTTGTGCTTTTATTGTCCTTGATTTCTCTGCTACTCGTAGTACAGTTTTCCCGATGCCGCGAATCGAAGAGCAGGTGTGTAAGCAAATTGTGCACAATTACTGCTCTGAAAAGGGAATTTCGTACAGATAGTTGGCCAATCGATACGAATTCAGTGTCAATAGTCTGAAAATGTAATCATCAAATTTGTAGATACTTGTTCTCTCAAAGATTTGCCAAAAAGTGGAAGAAAAAAATGTCCAAGTGACCCGAAACTTGAAAAAAAAGTACTAACATTAATAAGAAAAAACAATTCAATGTCTGTACGAAATTTAGCAAAAAAAGCTAGAACAAGTGCCACTATGATTCAAAGAGTGAAGCAAAGGCATAACCTAAAAACTTACAAAAAACAAAATGTACCCAAAAACAGTAAAAGACAAGTGAAAGTGGGGATAACAACGCTTCGAAAAATGTACGATCGCTTATATCAAAATGTTGAGTGTGTTGTGATGGACGACGAAACTTACATTAAAATGGACTCAAGAACATTACCAGGTCCCCAATTTTACACAAAGCAGAAAGGTGGTTCTGTCGACCTGTCAGTGTCAACAATTGGAATCGAAAAGTTTGGCGAGAAAGTTCTCATCTGGCAGGCTATTTGTTCTTTCGGCCTTAGAACTTTTCCTTTCTTTACAAAGAGCACTATATCCGTTGAGATTTACAAAAAAGAGTGTATAAACCATCGGCTTACACCATTCTATAAAAAAACATAATGTTTCGAAAATATTTTGGCCCGATTTAGCTACCGCACACTACGCCGGTTCAGCATTGACTTTGTTAGAAAAAAACAATGTCAATTATGTTGCAAAAGAGGAGAATCCGCCAAACGCTCCAGAATTCCGCCCTATAGAGAGATATTGGGCTATTGTCAAGCGAAATTTAAGGAAGGATAGTCGAGTTGCCGCTGACGTCAAGGACTTAAAAAAAACTGGCTTAAGGCCAGCACTGCCGGTACAAAAGAGGGTGTGCAGAATTTTATAAAGGGGATAAAACAAAAAATTCGCCATAAATTAAGAGAATAAATTTTTAAAATAAATTTTAATAAAATACAAATAAAAACACAATAGGCTTCAATACAAAAAAATTTGAAACGAAAATTAATAAAAATCGTTATGTTGTGAGCAAAAGAATGTGTGCAGTTTCTTTTCGGTACAGTCCTTACTTACAATTCGAAATTGAATTTTTGAAAAACTTGTGAACTTTTGAAAACAAACTTGAATTTTTGGAAAAAAATTTGATCTGTGGACTGTCGTAAATCGAATCAGGAATCATTAACAGAGCTGTGGAAAAAATTCAATTCATCCATTGTACCGCGCGACTATGGCCCGAAATAGATTCTTCGATATTCTGAGATTTTTACGATTTGATTGGCATGCTACCAGAGCTGCTCGGCAAAAGGACGACAAAGCTGCACCTATGAGGGATGTGTTTGACATGCTGAACTCAAATTTTAATACGTATTATAGGCCGTACGAATAAATTATGGTGGATGAGCAGCTGTTTGGGTATAGGGGCCGTACTCGGTTCACCCAACATATGCCGTCTAAGCCTGCCAAGTATGGCATTAAAATGTGGTGGGCCTGTGATTCAGCCACCTACTATCTACTGCATGGACAAATTTACACTGGGAAAGTTAACAACATTCGAGACGTTAACCAAGTTGAGTGTATTGTGAAAGATTTGGTCGGTATATACAGAGGGTCAGGAAGAAATGTTACCATGGATAACTTCTTCACAACATTGCCAATTCCCAAAGAGCTAGCAAATTGGAACATGTCGATTATAGGCACAGTTAAAAAACAAGAGGTATGTTCCCAACGAGTTCAAACCATTACGAACCAGAGAAGTCAGTCATTTGGATTTACTGAAAATGTGACTATGTGTTTTTACGTCCCAGCTAAAAATAAGTCCGTCGTTTTGCTGTCTACAATGCACAGAAATTATGCTGTATCTGGCCCGGGCAAAAAACCAGAAATAATATTATATTATAATCAGACTAAAGGTGGCGTGGACACAATTTACTACCTCCAGCCCACAATTTCCCCAACTCCAGTCGACTATTCTTTGTTAGCACCATTAGATTATGGAATTCGTTGCCCATACATATCAAATCGATTGCCAATAGACGCCACTTTAAGCATTATATTTTCAAACACTTTTCTTAACTCTGTCCCTCTCTACTTTTTGCACTCTTTTATTTTCCTTTTCTTTCTTCTCTTTTAAATATTAAGATTCCACTGAATTAAAATATATTGTTAATAATGAATTGTTGTTAATCTATTGTTATTTGTTGAGCTAATCAATTATTAATTAATAAGTAACAATTTGTGGCATGCAAAAGAAATAATTCTTAAATGCTAATATTTTATAATTAAATAAATAAATAAATAAATAAAAATAAATCGATAAAATGCTGTCCTAATTGCTTGCTGCTTTTATTATATAAAAGGAGAACAATACAGGGCAGTCTATGAAGCGATCACAAAGGCGGCAGTTCCTTGAGCACCTGGGTGAAGATCTCTGTTTACCTCTAATTTTGAATAGATCCAAAAATCAAAAGGTGGTTGGAAGATTTAGAGTTTGATTTCCCAACAATACAATGTTTATTGAAAGAAACCCCGTTACCGGAATTTCCATGGATGAGAACTTTGAGGCAGATGTTAAACTTGTAAGGGACGCCACTGGCCGCAAAAAGCTAAAGGGTAAATGCTACATTTGCCACAAGCCAGGCAAAAGAGAAATATACGCCACAATTGCATAAAATGCAAGAAGCCCACTTGGGCAGAACACTGCGTCAGCCAAACTTAATGTGAAAATTGCCATCTTAATTCGTCCACACCATCAAACCAATAATATTTATTTATTAAAAAAAGTTAAACAAGAAACAAGAATTTCAAATAAAATGCGTACCAACATTTTAAAATCACTTTTTCCCCTTTTATAAGGCAGGGTAATAAGAATATTTGACTAGGGTCACCCGGGTGGGTATTGGTAAACGATGAATATAAAATGACAAATTTCATGTTTAATCATGAAAAATATTTCCAAAATAGTATTTGTTTATATTATTGAAAACTAATTCAGAATTTGTTCAGTGAGTCGAAATCATAACTGGATTGGATTAAAACTCGGGCAGATATCAAAAAATAAATATCAAAAAGGTCACCCGGGTGGGTATTGGTAAGGCGAAGGTTAAAAGGACATTTTCAATACCAATTCATCTTTGTGCACCCAAAAATAATTTTTTTTTTAAATTTTAGGGAATTTCCTCAGTCTTCAAGTTAAGTCAAAGAGATTCGTTCCAACAAAAAAACACTGTTAACATGTTTCAGTTAATAAGGTTGTGTCCTTCTTGTAGAAAGCTTTTATAGTTCAAACATGAAAGAACAAAATCTTTGCAGTAGATGCAAAGTATTAATTACAACTTTTTTTTTATTTTTAAAAGTCAAACGAGACTTTAAAGTTAAACGAGAGTCATTGTAAAAGAAAATTGATAAATAACAGTGAGTCAATAAAAAGAAAGTCATAATAAAAAAAAATTTTTGTTTTTTAAAAGGGACTCTATTGAAAAAAGATTCATTGTAAAAGAGAATCCATAAGCAAAAGAGAGTCAATAAAAAGAAAGCCATAATAAAAAAGATTAATTTTTATTTTTTAAATTTAATTTTTAAAATCATTTTTAATTAGAGGCAGTATTAATTTAAAACATAAAAAAATTTTTTTATTTTTAAAAGGGAGTCTATTGAAAAGATAGTCATTGTATAAGAGAATCTATAAACAAAAGAAAGCCAATAAAAAAAAAGGGATATTAAAAAGAATCATTTTTATTTTTAAAATTTAAAATCATTTTTATTTAGAGGCAGTATTAATTTTTTTTTTTTAATTTTTTTGTATTTTTAAAAAGAACTCTTAAACTCATAATTAAAAAGAGAGTCATTGTAAAACAAAATCCATAAATAAAAGAGAGTCAATAAAAAGAAATTCCTAACAAAAAAGAATCATTTTTATTTTTAAAAAGGAGTCTATTGAAAAGAGAGTCATTGTTAAAGATAAACGATAAAAAACGAGAGTCAATAAAAAGAAAGTCATAGTAAAAAAGAATTCTCAACTGTCATATATGACTAAAAGTGTCTCAAATGCACTTAACAATTGGTACTAACGTAAGATTTGTCTTTGATCTCTACTTGCAAGTGGGCGATGCGTCGATTAACATTGTCAGTGAATTAACCCTTTCGGTACTTCTTTTTTGTTTTAGACTTTAAAAATCATTATTTTCCATTTTATTACTGTTTAAGCCTACATAATGAATAATCAAAAGTAATTTTTTTAAATATTGTTCGAAAAAGTGGTTTTTGGGCATCATGCCATATGGCATGGAATGTACTTAAAGGAAAAAAAAATATGATTTTTAATTATTAATATTTATTTATTAGATTTAAAACAGAACTTAGTAATAAAATAAGCTGGGTAGGTATATCAGAGACCTATCTGATAGATCAGTACATGATTTCCTGGTACACAGATGGCTCCCTAACGGAGGAAGGTACCGGAATCGGGGTGTATGGACCTGGGATTAGATACTCGGAACCTACAGGAAAGCAGACAACCATTTGCCAGGCGTAAATGTACGCCATTGAAAGGTGCGCTCTGGTGAGGAAATACCGGAACCTGAAGATCGCGATCCTGTCAGACAGCCAAGCGGCAATCAAGGCATTAAGATCCTACCAGGTATCCTCGAAACTGGTGTCGGAATGCCGACAGAAGCTGAATGAGAAGCTGAAAGAACTTGGCCGTTACAATCAGGTATGGGTCCTCTGGGTTCCGGGTCACGCCGGTTTTGATGGGAATGAGCAGGCCGACAAACTTGCAAGAAGGGGGCGTCTACCCCATTCGTCGGCCCAGAACCCTTCTGTGGTCTAGGCAAAGGAGCACTATCCATCCGACGAGATAACTATCCGGAATCAATACTGGGAAAATCAACCAGGCCTTGAACATTACAACAAGAAAAGGTTCGACGAATTTATGAGTCTCTCAAAGAATAATCTAAGGATTATCAAAGGTATATTGACAGGGCATTGTAGACTGAACTATCATCTGTAATGGATCCTTCCGGCCTCAGGTTTTTCAGGCCCCAAATTGGGTACCATTTTATGAATGAATCCCACCGGTGTTAAATTGGGTAAGGAGCTACCTGCCCCGATTAAGGCCATGGGGACCTGCTGGTATTTGTTGTAGTGCAAGATCGAGCGGGTGTGCATGCTAGCTGGGTACCAGGTCTAAGCTCTTCGGGTTGTGGGGGGGTTCTTGCTCAATCCCTTGCCGCTACATACCAACAATACACAAAAGTTATTCATGCACGTGGTTTTTTCTTACAAGAAAACACCTAAAAGAAAGAGGATTAAGCTCTCACACCGCGGACAATTCTACCTATCAACCGGCCATGCAACTTGACATACGGACAATCGGACGGACAATACCACTTACGAACCTACTCGTCCACCCCGCAGGTGTAGAGTATTAGTTCACGCAAGCAGCAGTAGGGCGACAACACAGGGGTAGCAACAACAAGATTGGAGACCTATAGGTGTTCTTTAGTCTCCGGCTCTCCCCTTCCCAACCTTAAGCGAGAGCGTTTCCGTCTCTCCCAACCCATCCATCTTGGCAACGACGATGATCACATTCAATAAAAATTTACATAATTAAACAAAAAAAAAACAAACATTATTTATGAGGTGGAGGCAGTAAAAGAGAAATGTATCGAATGTAGATTCATAAGGACAAATATAGAAGAAAATATGTTCACTTTACGTAAAATTTCGTTACACTTACACGACCTGATCGGCGATCCCTCGTTGTTTGCGCAAACAATTCGGCGATGCGGAGAAGGTCAGTAGAAATTTGTTGATTGCTGGATCTCTGGATCTATTCCTGTTTCTCTGTTGCTGCCTTTACAGCGTCACCAAAAAAGAACACAATTTAAAAATTCCAAAATTTCATAAATGATTTGCGATACCGCACATGGGGGTGTTTCCCCGCCCCTCTTCCCAGAAAAAAAAACAGATACAGGCGGGGTGCTTTGCCGGACCTCGCCAACAGCAACCTGCGCAATCGGCGCTGGGTAACGAGTCCACGCCCTACGCTGTAGCTCTTCTGAACGCTGCACCTTGGCTGCGACTGCGCTGAATGTGACACAACTGGCTTTGTGCGACTACGCTTAACGTGGCTTCGACTGCGCCGCCCGTGGATTGTGCTGTGACTGCCCGCACGTGGTGATTTGGCTGCGACGGTTCTTCACGTGGATTTGGCTGCGACGGCTCTTCGGTGCTTTGGCTGCGACCGCGCCGCGCGTGGCTTTGGCTGCGACGGTTCTTCACGTGGCTTTGACTGCGCTGTGCCGCACGTGGCTTTGTGCTGTGACTGGCCGCACGTGGTGATTTGGCTGCGACGGCTCTTCGGTGCTTTGGCTGCGACGCCTTTTCGATGCTTTGGCTGCGGCGGCTCTTCACGTGCTTTGGCTGCGACTGCGCCGGACGTGACACAACTGGCTGCGACTGCGCTGAACGTGGCACCTTGGCTGCGACTGCGCTGAACGTGGCGCCTTGGCTGCGACTGATCGATGGCGCCGGAACTTTGGGTGGATAATCCGGGCTGCGGCACCTCTTTTGCGACCCAATCGGGGCTGCGGCTACGCTGGATGGCTTCGGATTGCCACGATCACCCCGGCTGCAGTCAGGTACTCCTCTGGTTGGCAGCAGTTCTCCTGGCCCGAGCGTGGCGGCGGAACTCGACCCTGTTCCTTTGACGGTCAAATTATTAGAGAGCGATCTACTCCATGCTCAGTCGCGAGCAACTCCCCCAGTTTAGCAGTTAGTGGTCCGTGGTCCCAGTTCAGCAGTTTAGTTAGTGTTCAGTGGTCCCAGTTCAGCAGTTCAGTTCGTGTGAATCTATTACTAGCGGAGAATGCAACCATGGTTGCATTTCTAATCTTTTACATCAAAAAGCAACCATCACACATCTAACCAAACTAGGTATCAGGGTGAACGAACTCTGTAGGTTCTGTTTGCAGGACAATGAAACTGCATGAACCCTGCACTAATATACAAACGAAAAAAGCATCTGGGTGATTTTATTATACCAGGTTCGGACTAAGTTTCCAGAGGCTTAGGAAATGTACTAAGATTCCTCTTGGATACTGGACTCACGGACGAACTGTGGAGGCCAAGAAGGGGGCACAATAGATCTTTTAGTCGCAGTGCACATTCCCCGCCAACAATAACTTAATAGTTCACAAAATACAATAAAAAAACATAAAAAAGGAAAATTTTAATAATAATAATAATTTAATAATTGACTGGCACGACAGCCCGCTTACGCGAGACTAAGGCCTAGCTTCCCGCAACCACCCGTGTTGCGCGTGTGAATTTGTACGCGGGTGGAAGGGACCTACAGTTTTATGCCGGTTCCGAACGGCAGGTTGGGAGCTCTTTCATAAGCAATTTTTACTCTCAGAGGTTTGCCATTTCCAGCTGAGAGGACAACCACCGAAAGAGAAAACAAAAAAAGAAGAGAAAAAGAAAAAAAAGGAAAATTGTATTGCTTATAAATGAAGCGTGCAGCCACTGCCGCTATTCAATCAAATCAAAAATTTGTATTTCCGTTGGGTAAAATCTATGCCATATGGCATAGTAAGAAATAAAAAAAATCGTACAGCCTTGGTGAACTATATTTGGGATTTAACTTTTTTCACACTTACTAAAGCAATAAATACCTACTAGATTACTTACATAAAGCTATGAAATACATTGATTTTTGTAATAGAATAAATAAAAGTACGAAGTGATCTTTTTTTGTAAAATACGCAGCTCGATAGGAACGCGCACTTTCTGAACCCTTACAATTTACTGGGTACACTAATCGAAATATTTTTTTCATTATTTGGTATAAAAAACTTTAGAGAAAAATACAAAATATATAAAAATATAGTATCCACAAGTTTTTTGACCTAAAACAGGCACTGAAAAGAGATTATGCCATATGGCATAGAATAACCGAAAGGGTTAACACCCAGCGGCTGCATTGGCTTGGTCATGTCATGAGAATGGACAGCGATTCTCCAGCGACAAAGGCATTCGACACAAAAGTCGAAGGAAGCAGACGTTTAAGAAGATTGTGATTGATCAAATTGACCACTGATTGTGCTTGATGTGCGATACATTAGAAGGTGCGCGCAGAATAGAAGTGTTACTCGAAAATGTGTTGTTTTAGTCAGCTTACTAATTAACTAAGTACGTCTTACTATGTCTGACATTTAAAAAGGTTGTAACTTACGATTTCCCCTAACAACAAAACGCCATTTGTCAAGCCTGCGAAACTGATGTATGCGACTAGGGGAAATTAAAATAAATTAATGCAGTTGCGTCACAAAGTACTTGGTTTTGTTATTTTCATACTCTTAATATTTAATAAGTAAATTCTAAACCATATGTTCCAATTAAATGAATAGAAAGTTAACAAAAATTATTGAAAATATTTTTTGCAATGTATGAACGTTGGGCATTAGGAATTTAAAAAAAAACATTTTTCCACATATTCATTATTATCATGAAAATAATTTTAATAATAATTTTTGTTGATAATAAATGAAATCTAAATCTGAGATTTTCAAGTTCATCACCTGAGCCTGACACTATTTATTAACCTTCAAGCCCTCTTAAATAATTTTCCACATTATTAATTACAATCTGTTTTCCATTGACATCTCCGTCTTTTGCTATGACTGACAAATCGTATCCGAAACGGTAAAGTTCCTGACTATGCAAATTGCCATAGATGTTCAGTTTCACTGCCTGATCAACTTTATATGCCAACTCTCGTATTCTGTCATTCAACTTGACGTGCTGTTCCAACTTTTGTTTAAGCAATTCTGTTGCATCGTAAACTTGGCGTAGATAGTTTAATTTTTCCTCATCGTTTTTAAAACTGTCTACGTTGGTGTTGCGCAGTTGTTCAAGTGGACGAAACCACTCGTTGCGTTCCTTAAAGAACTTTGTGTTTCTTTCAGGATAAAGTCTTAGATCATTCGACAAATTCACAAGCACTTGTTGGGCCTCCCTGTCAGCTGAGCTCAAACGATCGGCCGCCTATATCGTAGAAATGTTGAAAAAGTCACACAGGCCGCAAGTACTCTTAGGCGATTTTTCATATTTACCCCAGTTGCACAGATCACAGACAGCAGCAGTAGTACACACAACTTCCGTATTCCGTCCATATTGTGTTCACACAACTTCAGCAGTCGAATAGAGACTGTTTTGCTCAAACGATTAGGTTTTCTAATAAACACCTCACACTTCATATATAGAATTTTGGCATGAAAATTAAGCAACCAATATCGGCATAGTCGTTAAAAAATATTAATCAGCTGCGATAAGCAATCACAGTAGGAGAAAATTCACATTTTTAAGCACCTACACAGTGTTGGTGACCTGTCGAATTGCTCTCAATGCGCTCATTCTGTTTGTTGATTGTTCAACCTGTTGAGTTGTAGCAGTGTTTGAGATTTAACTTTGAAATTCCCATGAATAATGTTTTAAGTGAAAACAACTTGAAGCTTAGCTATAGAAGAGTTTTTATGAAAGAAAGTCAGAGAAAGTAGAGTCATTGCAGTGGACTGGTTTTGAAAAGAAATCAGTGAAGTCCATATAAATAGAAGAGCATCCTTGTAGTCATTACAAAATGGTGTCCTTATGCAGGGATTTTACAATAATTAGCAACAAACAATTTTAGAGAAAAACCTGAAAAAGTAGAAGAAATAAAAGTAAAAAAAAATTGATAAAGAACAATAATATTTTAATTTATTAAGGTTGCAGTGGCTGTCTTTGTATGAGACACACTTAGTCAAACAAATTTCACTCGTTTGAAATGTGTATGCAACACTGTTTTTTCCCAACATTTCTTACAACACTCAATTCAAACGGATTAGGAAAAGGAATAGAAGTAGACAAGTATTTCACCAGCCCGAGCTGGGAATCGAACCTAGAGCCTCTGGTATGAGAAGTCAGTGCGCTACTCGCTGGACTATCGGAATCGGCTTCATTTATTAAAATATACTTTGACATTCCTTGATATTGTTTTTCAAAATGCGCTGTGTAACTGTTCTCACTGCGAAAAAATTATTTGATTCAAAAAAATAAATTTTGCATAATGCGGGCGTCCTTTTTAAAGTGCCAACCATAATGAAGATCTTTAAAACGACATCTTAAAATGTATAACAATAAAAACATTAATTAAATGACTGATTTACCATTTCAATAAATTTCAATAAAATAAAAAAATAAAAACTCAAGTGAATATTTTTTTTTAAACCATGTAATATAGACAATGCCAAGGTTACGCTGGAGCACTTGTTGTGTCACCGCCCTACTCTCTATAGATCACGGGTCAGCTGTCTTGAATCCACTTGGTTCCCCTCTTTGAAATGTGAAGTAGCGACCTACTCAGATTCGCCAAATTTATTAAAAGCAGTTACTAGATCTCCGCCATACCACGATTTGGTAACACAATGGACCACTCATTTGGTCTATGTGAGACCACCCTGGGGTCAGACAACCTAACCTAACCTCTAAGGTTGAACCCCCAGTTGAAGCGTTAAAGTGAACGGACGTGCTTGACATCAGCTCCGCGAAAAATTAATCTCCTTAATTCAAACAAATTCGCAAAAATCTTTAAGTGCGCAAAAACTATCGCGGAAAGTGCCGGGAATCGATTGATGCAAAATTATACATGCAGTGCAGTGCAGAATTTGTGAATTCAATAAAATCAAATATTTCGTGAAATAATTATGTGACGGTTGAATTTGAAATAATTTATTGGACGCGATAGAACAGCTGATTTCTGCAAAGAGCGTGCTCGATGTTTACGCTTAAAATCTGACTTTTGGTTTGTGCCACTGCTCAGTATAACGGTTTTCCAGGTGATAAGGAACAATACTGTTATAATTAAAGTGTCCTTGCGCTGTTGCGCGAGGGTCAAAAAGGTTCAGTTCCGTGCTAAAAATTTCGGAATAAACTCGTTAGCCACCCAAGACTTGAACCAAACATGTCATAGACACTCTAACGGGCGTTTCGAACGAAATAAAAAAACTTCTTATTACTAGAATGCCCGACAATCTGACATACCTAAAATGCCAATATGTAGTCATTTTGACTACATTATTGTTAACTGACTTTTTTGTTTAATTTATTCGTTTTTAAGTAGCAAATATGAATAAATATACACGAGATTAAATTAAAATAAACATTTTGTTTAAATAAAATAGCGTACTTTGCACATAAATGGGATAAAATGGAATGAAATTTGGAATTTCGAATTTTGGAATGAATTTTATGAGTGAATTTTTAATTGAAAAACTTGGGAATTGTCACAGCCTACTATGATATTATTTTTTTTAATGTTTGCAATTATTTGAAATTTTCATATTTCGCAATTGAAGATGCATATTTGTCTATTTATCAGTAAGATTTGCTGAAAATTTTATGTGGGTAGTCAAAATGACTACTTTTGGGCATTTAAGGTAAATTTTGCAAAATTGGGGTAAACAATTTTTTTTAATTTATTTATTCCATTTACGAGTAGCTTTAAAAATTAATAAAAGTCACGTAAGATATTTTCTTAGAAAGCGATGCAACAAAAGTTATTTACAATAAAAGACCTCAATGTAGTCAAACCGACTACCTTGGGCATTCTAGTGTTAATGACTCGGGGAAACATAAAACGAGAAATAAAAACAGCCATTATAGCTGAAACAATTCCTATTATTGAAGCTCTCCAAACCATTAACACTGGGGCTGCTGGTAGCGATATTGATATACGCGCCGTTATACGCGAAGAACTTGGAAGTTTCAAGGAATCTTTGATATCCAGCTCCGATATACCCCAAACAACCAGGGACATAACAGTTATAACGTTGGAAAATAACTGTTTCACTGTAACAAATATTTTAATTGGGACTTATAATTACACTGCACAACAAAATCACATTTTTTTTTAAAAGGTTCTGACAACGGATTCTGGTAGAGGGGACCAAAAAAAAATATACGTATATCGGCGTTTTGAAAGTTTACATCTGAATTTTTTTTTAGGGGGGGTCAAAGTTTTCCCCCTTTTGCACATTCTTATGGTGAATCGGCATACGAAAACCATGTAACCTTACATTTTAGGTATATGATGTGTTCAGCAATTTGATGTACAATACTACGAAGAATATTTTTGTGGAGCATTTTAACCCTGTAGCTACTATTTTTATGGGTCAATTTGACCCTTTTTTCTAAAATGCCAAAAATGTCCTGTAAAACAGGACTTTTTAAGGAAAAAATCTACCACGAAAATATTCGCCATAAAATTCTACTATAGGTCTCTGAATACATCAAAGCTCAGAAATTAATTTCAACGCCAGAATTAAGCCAAAACTGAAAATGTGTTTAAGTGTTTATTTCGTACTTATTCAAAATTGGTACTAAAATGTCCTACAAAACTTGATTTTTGAGGGTTAGTGTGTATGGGAAAAATGTTGAACGCAAAATTTCACTATAAGTCACCGTACAAAAGTAAGCTCTAAATATAATATATATAAATAAAACTATGAGAACAAAATTTGGGTCCCATTTACATAAGCTGTTTTTATGTCAGGCCAACAAAAACACCTCTTGTAATGAAGAGACGGAATCTTTTTAATTTTTTTGGTGTGAAACAATTGTCAAAAAGTAACGATTGAAGTTTATTATTTTGCAGTGCCATATTGTGTAAAAAATATTCGGCGTTTTTTTTAAAGAATTGCAGCCGATATTCTTTTCAAACAAACCTGTGTGATTTACTTAATACTGTGACGATACTACATTTCGCTCTGCATAGCTGTAAATAAGGTGATTACGGTGATGAACTGCTTTAAAGGATTTTAAAGAATATTGAATTTTCAGTTTTGCTAAAATGGCGAATTGTTTCAAAAAATATGATTGGTTTTGTTACGTCTGTGGCAAACATATTATTCCTGAACATAGAGTTACTCTTTTCAATAGCAAAATAGAAGACATCTATAGAAGTTATTTTCAACTGGAAGTTTTTCCTGATGAGCTGTGGACGCCAAAGCATTGCTGTCGCAATTGTTACAACAGTTTAATGCTGTGGTCGAAAGGAAATGTAATTTTTATGTTTAGATTACACCATAGTATATAGTAGTATTTTTGAATTTCTGCTGTAGGTCAACGAAATTCAATGCAGTTCGGTATTCCCATGCGCTGGCTAGACCCAGGTGAACATGACAAAACCAACTGCTACGCGTGCCAAAATCGCGGCATATTAAAGTTGAATAGGTATAGGCGAAAGAATTTTGTATATAAAGCCGTACCATCAGCTTTGCTCCCTGTGTCACATTCTGATGAGCTTCCAGTACCTGAACTACCCCGTACAAGTCCTTGCCAACATATTGATGCTACTTCATGCGCTGTGACACAAGACATTGGCAGTGATTATTCAGGAAATGAAGCACCTCCAAGCCCAATTTTAATGTCGCAAGAGCATTTAAATGCATTGGTACGGAAGCTGAGTCTATCGAAAACCAAAGCAGAAGTATTAGCTGCAGACTTGAAAAGTCTTCATCTGCTTGAACCTGATGTTAATGTTACAAATTTTCGTAAACGCCAAGACATTTTCCTGCCATACTTTTCAGTTAACGCATCTAACACGTTTGCTTATTGCAACAATATTGAAGGCTTAATGACTGAAATGAATATAGAATATAACCCCAAAGACTGGCGTATCTTTATAGATTCATCCAAGAAAAGTCTAAAAGCTGTACTCCTCTATTATGATAACTCCAAAATTCCGGTTCCAATAGTATATGGAATCGACATGAAGGAAACTTATGATTCCATGAAATTCATATTGGAATCGGTTAAATATGAAGAGCACGAATGGCGGGTCTGTTGTGACTTAAAAGTAATAAGTTTCCTCTCGGGTATGCAGGCTGGATACGTTAAGTATGGATGCTTTTTATGCACGTGGAATAGCAGATGGAAGGGCAACCAATATTCCAAAAAATAATGGGACCCGGGAACTGAAGGGACATTAGGCGAGCATAATATTCTCCATACACCGCTTGTGCCAACAAACAAAATTCTTTTACCACCATTACACATAAAACTTGGTGTGGTAAAGAATTTTGTTAAGTGTTTGGATACAAATGAATCGGCATTTAACTTTCTGAAGACATTGTTTCCAAAACTAAGCGAAGCAAAAATAAAAGAAGGTATGAATGCTAAAACGTTACTTTTTTATTTTGGTTTCACACTAATAAATTTACAAAATCTGGTTTTCTCATTACAACAGGTGTTTTTGTTGGTCCAGAAATAAAAAGGCTTATGCGTAGCGCCGAATTCGATGAAATGCTTTCACCAAATGAGCTTGTCGCATGGAAAAGCATTAAAGGAGTCATTGACAATGTTCTAGGCAAAAATCGTTCTCCTGCTGCTCGAATGCTCGTCGACACCATGATGAGTGCATTCGAAAAACTAGGTGTTCATATGTCACCAAAAATTCATTTTTTGAATTCTCATATGGACTACTTCGAACATCAGTTGGCAACAGAATCCGATGAACATGGGGAACGATTTCATCAGACATGTGCCCCCATTGAGGAACGGTATAAAGGCAAGAGTATTCATTCTTTTATAGCCGACGTATGCTGGACATTATTGGAATTGCCAAGAGCAAAACGAAAAATATAACGAATATCGGTCTCTCCGCCTTTTTGCTCCAAATCGGTTGCCAAATATTGCCTATCCTGTGCTCTTTGCAAGTCAGTCTTCCACAAATGGTCTTGCAGTAGTTTGGACCCGCTGCTTTGATTGCCGAAGTTAAGGAGCTCAAATACTCATATCTGCTTTACTGCCTAATCAGTGTACCAACAACGTTCCTACTGATGTTGCTAACGGTGTTTCTCGCGCCCAATCTGATGTCGTTGCTGCTAGCCCGGCTGATGCTGGCTCTCACACGCAATCTACTCCACGCAATCCCAGTGCTGCGGTCGCTGCTGCTTACTCCGTTGTTACTGATTCTTATAGTACAGGGTTTTCCAACAAGAGGTGTTATTTTGGTATTCAAAGAAAAATGCCATTTTTTGAGATAAATGATCGGATGTTTATTTCATAATAAAGAGAAAGGTATGCCGTTAATAATGAAAAACAACATCAGCCAATGGCCACCACGACCACGCTTACAGGACCATATCCTTTTCATGAAATTTTCCATAACCAAATCGCAAAGTGGCTGTCCTATGTCCTTGATAGCCTCACGAATTCTATCTTTAAGGTCTTGAATCGACGCTGGGCTGTTGGCGTATACCTTGTGCGATAGTCGGCCGACGACCAGTCGGCCGACAAGCAGTCGTCCGACGATAGAACAAATTCTAATTTTGTCGCAGTCGTCGTGCGAACCAATCAGCTGTGCAGCTGTCAGCGGTGAAAAACGAAAAAACAAACAAACGAAAAATTGTGGTAAAATTTGGTGATTTGTGGTTTTTTGAAGTTGCAAAGTTGTAAGTGCTTCAAATTGTAATAAAAAATTGTGCTAAATAATCTATTTTGTCTTTCCCTTTCATATGTTTTAGAAAATGGACAAGACGGAGCTGCTTATTGAAGAAGTGAGGAAAAATGGGTGCCTCTACGACTTGTCGTCTTCGGATTACAAAAATGTAATCAAAAAGAACTACATTTGGAAGGCGATCGCCGAAACAGTGGCGTTGTCGGGTAAGAATTTATTATGTTTTTAGATGTATTTGATGTATATCGCATAATTATTATTCTACAGAGGATGAGTGCAGAAAACGTTGGCGAGGTCTGCGCGACACCTACAAGCGGAGAAGGCGCGCCGAGAACCTAGCGTCCGGCAGCGGTGCACCGAACCCTAGTAAGCGCTGGAGGTACCTGGACACCCTGTCGTTCCTGGACAACTTCAGGGACAGTAGGGCGTAAGTATTGCGCACGCACTGGTGTTTGCAATATACTTTCCATTATAATGATAATGATTACTTTCCATTTCTCTTCTAAACTTCGTATAGCACCGTGGGAAGCATCGAGGAGATTGTGACGGAGGTGTTGCTGGATTATTCCACAACGAGCGTCGATGATAGTGCGCGCGAAGATAGTTCGCGAGACGACCATGCGCCAGTCGAAAATGCTCGCGTCTTTTCGGATGTCGGCCCATCCAGTTCACGCCGGCCAACGAAAAGGCAAGCCGATGCCAACCTCAGCACTGCTTTTCGTGACTTCATGCAAGAATGCGCAGGCACCTTAAAGGAGATCGGCAAAACTCCCTGCTCCGAAGACAACGACGACGACGGCACTACCTCGCTTTTTGTAAGCTTGGCAAAAATAATCAGAGGTAGCAATTTGCCCAAGGCCAAGGTCAGACGAGTCGAGGGCAAGGTAGTGGCTTTAATGTACAGCGAGTTGGATGAAATCAGCAGAAAGGAATAGTGCATCTACTACCACTACTCCATCACCACCACCACTACCTCCACCACCACTACCAGTGCCACTAGCCAGTGCCAGTTAATTTTTTTATTATTATTACTTGAATTGATATATTTATTTCTTTATTATTATTATTATTATTTAAGAAACCTCAACACTTGAAGTGTATGTTATTGTTACAATGAATATATTGTATATAAATTCTAAAGCTTTTTATTTATTTATATACTGACTTATAATCAAAATGTTACATAAAAACAATTTCAATTGTGATGTGATGACCGTTTTTTTTTTTTTTTTTTTGAGATGAAAAGCATCGAAAGCCAATTCCCCGTCAGTGTGTGACTTTAACACACTAAAAACATCTCATGTCGGTTTATTCCCCCCTGTATTATGTCGGGAGGCGGATTGAGCCATAAGCTCGAAGCGTCTGTTTGGTCGTCATTGTTAGTCGTAGCGGAAGAGGTGTTGCGCGAGCTCGTCCCTGGCTGCGAATGCCTCTGCGGTTGACCTATTTGCTTCCGATATGCGCAACGATTGCAACCGCTCCGTAGCGTCTCTCCAAGTTCCTTCTACCAACTCTCCGTTTTCCATGTGGTCCACCAGCTCATCGCTGAAGTACCCGGTGGTTCTATCCAGCATTAAGAAATTATGGAGAACCACCGTTGCTAGCACTATTTTGTCCACATTTTTCGGAGCTGCGTGTATGGACGTGTGTAGGATTCTCCACCTGTTCGCTAAAATGCCAAAGGCATTTTCAATGTGAACTCGCGCCGAGGACAGCTTCTTGCTGAAATGCTGCTTCTCGGCGGACAAGCAGCGGCCAGGGTAGGGAAGGCGTTATCTCCCACGAAGAAGTATGGGAACGTTTTGTCCGTACCTAGATTGAAATTTGTAAAATGTATCTCCATTACAAAGTAATTGGGCGCTATTAAAAAGTTCACTTACCAGGCAGATTGTCATCCGGTGGAAGTACAAGATCGCTTCTGAGGATCATGCGACCAAATGCACTGCGTGCGAACACACCTCCATCGCTTTGGCTCCCGAGCGCTCCCACATCTACAAATGTAAATGTGTAGTCGGAGTCGCAAGTCGCCATGAGCACAATGCTGAAATTTTTTTTATAGTTGTAATACAGGGACCCACTGCGTTTCGGACAAACAATGTTTATGTGTTTGCCGTCAACAGCACCAAGGCAGTGCGGTACTCCTGTTTTTACGTAGAACCTATTCGAGCACAAAGTGGAAGAATTAAGTGGGGAACTGTGAACTGTTAAATAATTTACTTGTCTGAAATTGCACCCCATTCCGTCAGATTCGGCTGCGCAACATAGACCTGATGCAGCTCAGTCCAAATGGCATCGCAGGTTGCGTATATTATTTCCCGCACTGTCGACACTCCCATTTTGTGTGCCCACGCCAACATTTGGGGACTGCAGCCTTGTGCCAAGTAGACGTCTGCATGAATGGACTCAAAACGTGTTTTGACTCATTCACTCTGAAATTACCTACTCCCTCACTCACATTCATTTTTGTGAATGGGAATGAATGAGTCATAATTTCTCTCCGAGCGAGAGATTCACTCAGACAGCACAGAGTAAAATACAGTTTTGAGTGTATTCATAAATTGAATGAGTCATTTTATACTGTACTCAAAGAGAAACTGTATTCACTTTATGATATGAATACAGCAAAATCAAATGAATGCATCGCGTCATTCATATTGAGTAGTGTGTCCCAAAATGAAATGAAATGCTTCTCTATCAAGTTTTAGCAAAGTTTGTTGAGAATAAAACTATTAAATAAGTTAAATTAAATCGAACTATAACAATAATTATATTTAACTAGCAGGTTTTCGCACGCAAGTCAACATAAGCAATTAATCAAGTTTCTCTTTTGTGTCCTCATAAGATTTTTATGAAAAATACTTTTCTTACTATTTCTAAGTTTAACGTTGACTTTCACATGGTGTGAATATACAACTTTTAAAAAATAAATTTCCGAAAAATAACAAAACAAAACATTCATTGCACGGTAACATTTAACAAATAAGATCAAAAACATACTAAAACACTACAAGACGACTTTTATCGAGATCCATAAAATAGACGTGAAACTAGATATCATACAAAGCCACCATCATCTTGATCATCATCTGATCATCTTGCGTACTCAGTTCTTAATTTTCTGATTTTTGATTTTCTGAAAGGGTTTTAGTATTGCAATGATATAAGAATTTAAAAAAAATTGTTCAAATAGCCGCGCTCATACAATGATAAAAATAAGAATATAAAATGAAAGAGAAAATAAGAATTCTTCGCCGTTTGCAAAACTCTTATTTCTGAACCTCTCTAACCCCTGCCCCCTAGCTACGGCCTTGTAAAACAGCACTCTCTTTAGTGAATATTCAATACTCACTTGTACGTAAGTTTATCAACATTCTTTAGCATCATTTATATATGACAACGGTATATACATTCTTTGTTTCCATTGCTGGTAGTCGTTGATAATTTATTCACTTAGATCTAAACATTATGTTCTAAACCCTTCGCAAAATTGCAAGTGTCGGAGTGCCAAAATAATAAGTTAACGATAAAAAAAGTTGAATTTTGTGGTAAAAAAACCGAAATTTTAATAAAGTGATATATTGTAAAGGTAAGTTTATATTATCTACTGAAAGTATGGGTTGGCTGCAAAGTACTTGCTTAAGTATAAATACAATAAAGCCCTTATACCAGATGTGCCGACAAGCTTAGTAGTGCAGTATTTTTGCTGATTAATTTAATTTAATTTAAGTTAATTTAATTTAATTTAATTTAATTTAATTTAATTTAATTTAATTTAATTTAATTTAATTTAATTTAATTTAATTTAATTTAATTTAATTTAATTTAATTTAATTTAATTTAATTTAATTTAATTTAATTTAATTTAATTTAATTTAATTTAATTTAATTTAATTTAATTTAATTTAATTTAATTTAATTTAATTTAATTTAATTTAATTTAATTTAATTTAATTTAATTTAATTTAATTTAATTTAATTTAATTTAATTTAATTTAATTTAATTTAATTTAATTTAATTTAATTTAATTTAATTTAATTTAATTTAATTTAATTTAATTTAATTTAATTTAATTTAATTTAATTTAATTTAATTTAATTTAATTTAATTTAATTTAATTTAATTTAATTTAATTTAATTTAATTTAATTTAATTTAATTTAATTTAATTTAATTTAATTTAATTTAATTTAATTTAATTTAATTTAATTTAATTTAATTTAATTTAATTTAATTTAATTTAATTTAATTTAATTTAATTTAATTTAATTTAATTTAATTTAATTTAATTTAATTTAATTTAATTTAATTTAATTTAATTTAATTTAATTTAATTTAATTTAATTTAATTTAATTTAATTTAATTTAATTTAATTTAATTTAATTTAATTTAATTTAATTTAATTTAATTTAATTTAATTTAATTTAATTTAATTTAATTTAATTTAATTTAATTTAATTTAATTTAATTTAATTTAATTTAATTTAATTTAATTTAATTTAATTTAATTTAATTTAATTTAATTTAATTTAATTTAATTTAATTTAATTTAATTTAATTTAATTTAATTTAATTTAATTTAATTTAATTTAATTTAATTTAATTTAATTTAATTTAATTTAATTTAATTTAATTTAATTTAATTTAATTTAATTTAATTTAATTTAATTTAATTTAATTTAATTTAATTTAATTTAATTTAATTTAATTTAATTTAATTTAATTTAATTTAATTTAATTTAATTTAATTTAATTTAATTTAATTTAATTTAATTTAATTTAATTTAATTTAATTTAATTTAATTTAATTTAATTTAATTTAATTTAATTTAATTTAATTTAATTTAATTTAATTTAATTTAATTTAATTTAATTTAATTTAATTTAATTTAATTTAATTTAATTTAATTTAATTTAATTTAATTTAATTTAATTTAATTTAATTTAATTTAATTTAATTTAATTTAATTTAATTTAATTTAATTTAATTTAATTTAATTTAATTTAATTTAATTTAATTTAATTTAATTTAATTTAATTTAATTTAATTTAATTTAATTTAATTTAATTTAATTTAATTTAATTTAATTTAATTTAATTTAATTTAATTTAATTTAATTTAATTTAATTTAATTTAATTTAATTTAATTTAATTTAATTTAATTTAATTTAATTTAATTTAATTTAATTTAATTTAATTTAATTTAATTTAATTTAATTTAATTTAATTTAATTTAATTTAATTTAATTTAATTTAATTTAATTTAATTTAATTTAATTTAATTTAATTTAATTTAATTTAATTTAATTTAATTTAATTTAATTTAATTTAATTTAATTTAATTTAATTTAATTTAATTTAATTTAATTTAATTTAATTTAATTTAATTTAATTTAATTTAATTTAATTTAATTTAATTTAATTTAATTTAATTTAATTTAATTTAATTTAATTTAATTTAATTTAATTTAATTTAATTTAATTTAATTTAATTTAATTTAATTTAATTTAATTTAATTTAATTTAATTTAATTTAATTTAATTTAATTTAATTTAATTTAATTTAATTTAATTTAATTTAATTTAATTTAATTTAATTTAATTTAATTTAATTTAATTTAATTTAATTTAATTTAATTTAATTTAATTTAATTTAATTTAATTTAATTTAATTTAATTTAATTTAATTTAATTTAATTTAATTTAATTTAATTTAATTTAATTTAATTTAATTTAATTTAATTTAATTTAATTTAATTTAATTTAATTTAATTTAATTTAATTTAATTTAATTTAATTTAATTTAATTTAATTTAATTTAATTTAATTTAATTTAATTTAATTTAATTTAATTTAATTTAATTTAATTTAATTTAATTTAATTTAATTTAATTTAATTTAATTTAATTTAATTTAATTTAATTTAATTTAATTTAATTTAATTTAATTTAATTTAATTTAATTTAATTTAATTTAATTTAATTTAATTTAATTTTATTTTATTTTATTTATTGTATTGCATTTCAAACACAGTTTTAATGTTAAAAAATAAAGTCGTTGTTTAGTTACTGAAATAACTTAATTATTTTTTTCTTAGAACGCCCTCAATAAATTAAGTAAAAAATTAATAAATGAAAAAAACTAAAAATATGTATTTAATTTTTCATTATTAGCTACCATATTACATATACAACATTCTTTGGAAAATATTGTTGCGTTCGAGGGTTTTAAAATAAAAAAATGGATTTGCAAGAGGTAAAAAGTTATTATATAGTATGTATATGTTAAAATTGTTTTATAACTTTTATCAGGAATCCACGAATGATTCAGAAGCTTCGGATCAAACAATGGCAAGCACTAGTGAATCACTAACTAATGCCTTAATCAAAAACAAAATTCAATCTGGCGACTACAAAATTACCAATAAGAGGGGTAGAAGCAAGATTTGGAACACGTTTGGAACAGTAGAGGATGCTAATGGCGTTGAAATAAAGAATTTTGTGGCATGTAGAACATGTTCTAGTGTGCAAAAATTTTCAAGAAGCACCTCCAACTTAGTACGACATCGATGTTATATTTTAAGCAATAGTCGCAGAATCCAACCCCAAGCTTTAGTTGACTCTGAAACGAAGAAGGCCGGAATTCGAATTGCGACAGAATGGGTTGTGGAAAATTGTCGACCGTTTAACCTCATACAAGATAGTGGCCTAAAAAAGTATGCGCAGTTCTTGATTTCGGTCGGAGCGAAATTTGGGGAAAATGTTGACGTAGATGACTTACTGCCGCATTCTACCACGATTGGCAGAAATATTGAAAAACTTTACGAACGTTACAAGAAAATAGTGTACGACGATTTTAAAAGCAATACGGCAGACGGATATGGTGTCACTACGGATTTATGGACAGACGACTTCATACGAAAAACTTATTTGTCATGTACTGTCCATTACATTAAAAATTCTCATATAACGAGTAGACTTCTTAAAATCAAATCTATGGAGGGAACTTCATGCACAGGTAAATATAAACTCTGTGGTCAAAAACGATAACCGCTTAAGTTTACTTAAGACTGTGCCACACAATTGTTATAGTAAACACAAACTTCCTTAGACGGCGTTAGACTGCTTTTTCACACCTCCAACGTCAACTTTTATCTTCCTCTTTTGTATTTCAGGTGACCATATACGCTTGCAAATTCAAAGCATATTGAATGAGTTTGGTGGCGAGCTAGATGATAAAGTTTTAATTGTTACTGATAGGGGAGCTAACATGGTTAAAGCGTTTCGGGAGAATCGGCATATTGCGTGTGCAAACCATTTACTGCATAATGTAGTACAAAAATCTATAAAAGACATACCCGAAATTTCTGAAATTTGTACTCAATGTACTGCAGTTGTAAAGTTTTTCAAAAAGTCATCTGTCAATTCAACACTAAAGATGTCACTTAAAAGCTTTTCCTGCACAAGATGGAATACAATTTATTATTTGTTAAATTCAATCGAAGTAAATTGGGCGGATATTATAAATGTTTTGCAAGAAAGAAATGAGCTAATGAGGATAGCCAACATTAATATAAATTATGTAAGTGCTATGGTGCAAATTTTAAAAAATTTTGAAGAAACATCAAAAAAGCTTGAAGGCTCTAACCACCCTACACTACATTTGATCTTAGTTCATATTCATAACTTAAAGAAATTTTGTGGAACTCTGACAGACAATTTTGAACCTATACGGAAATTTAAAGATAAACTTAATTTTTATTTAAATACTTTATTGCTCCCAAATTTGACCATTTATCATAAAATTGCTTTATATTTGTTTCCTCCAACTAATAAGTTAGTTCTTTTTAATGAAAGTGAGAAAGATTTGGTCAAAGAAACCTGTATTCAAATAATGAGAAGCTACTTGAATGATTCCGATTTGGGGAATGAAGGAAGTATTTCCTCAGTAATTTCTCCAGCAAACCCCTTTTCTGATTTCATCCAGCCAATGCCAATTTTAAGTAGACAAGATTCTGTAATTAATGAATTACAAGTCTATGAAAACACAAACGAGCCTTACAGTGAAAATTTTAATGTCCTGGAGTGGTGGTCGGTAAACAAATCAAAGTTTCCACTCATGTACAAAATGAGCTGCATGGTTTTAGCCACACCAGCAAGCAGTGCAGCATCAGAAAGGGCGTTTTCCCTCGCAAGAGGACTCATTTCAGAAAAGAGGTGTTTAATTGGACTAAACCAAGTTTTGGTTAATCAAATTATGTTTTTAAACTCAAACATACCAAAAGAAAAGATATCAGAGTATTTAGACTTAGATAGTGTTAACAATGAATTGTAGTTATTAATTATAAGTTTTATTACACAGAATTGTATTTAATTTCACTTACTTAACCCTTTCGCTATGTGGTATCCATATGGATACATGATGTTTGTGGACATCTGACTCTTCTATGGTTGCAAAACTAAATTTTTTTGCTGATCCTTAAAATAGTTTAAAGTTTTAGGAAAAATACGAAAAAAAAATGAATATTTAAGTTAAAAAAAACAAGTGTACACGGTTATTTTTCTTGAAGTAGAAAAATAAGGTAAATTTTTAAATTAAAGACCCTTTCAATTTCGGATATATTTTTTAAACAACTTTGACGGAAGTATATGAAGAGACATTAAAATTTTAGATATGCGTAAACAAATTTATGTTGAAGTTATTATTACAGCCACAACAATGTGTTTTCTCTCACATGAAAACACTCTAAGAACAGGGTCAGAATTTAAAATTTAAACAAATTGTTATGAAATGTTGCCAATTTAATCACATAGAAGTATAAAACTATACATTTAAAATTGTAACTTTCCCCATTAAAAACTTGTAGCGAAAGGGTTAATTGTTATATTCTCAATAAATGTTGCCAAAATTTGATAAAGAAGCATTTTATTTCATTTTGAGACACACTGCTTAATATGAATGACTCAATGCATTCATTTTATGTTGCTGTATTCATAGCATGAAATGAATACAGTTTCTCTTTGAGTACACTATAAAATGACTCATTTTAACGTGGTGTGTTATAACTCTCTCAATTTTGTGAATCATTCTTTTTGTGCACAGCTTTTGCTTTGATTACAGCATTTACTGTATTCACATTGTAATGACGCTCACAAAATGCGCACTCAGCAGAAGTGTCAACACTGTGGGAGAGAAAGTGAATGGAGCCATGCAGACGTCTAGTGCCAAGAACCTGAATATATATTAATGATAATTATTGAGCTGCGTTAAAATTAGTTTAGATGTACTTACATTAGTGTAATGCCCAAGCGTGTTTCCTCGTTGATGGGCTCTCTGTTCGATGACCTATGCAGCTTCTCCCGCAGAAGGCATAGGAGGACGTCGAATTTAGCAACAGTCATCCTTGTTGCGATGAAAAAATGTTCCTTGTCACTACACTTCAACTTAACAGGCCGGACCCACCATCTTCTACGTTGAATTTGTCTCACCATTACGTATGCTTTGCTTACCATAAACATTATGTTTACGACTTTCACGATTTGCACAACGCGAGAAATTTTGCGATTCATGTTTTTCTTTCACTCAAAATAAAACCAATTGTGTGTTTGCACGAATAATTTTTGTGAACAGCTGATGCGAATGTCACATCATTCCGTTTTTTCGCTTATTTTCACGACGACTGACGCACTGCGAAATTTTTCGGTGCGACTAAATTCGGCCGACGACTTGGTTCTGTTTATACCATTACGCTCCGAAATCTGACATGTTGCGCGTTTCCAGTCCTACTGTTCGGAATGTTGCCAACCCCGGTGCTTTTGCTGCTTCTCAGAGTGGTGTACTGCGCTCGATCGTTGTTTTGACCTCTGCTCCACCGGCGCCGCCAGATATGGCGTTGCTCTGTCATCATCAAGCAGCTCACCCAAATCCAGCCTCGGTGTTGCTGCAAATTCCAATGCTCAATCCATTCGTATCTACTTTCATAATGTGTCTCATCGGCGCGAGGTGTCCTAAAATAGCGTAAAATAAACTGGGTTTTTTGAGCCGATGGCTTTTTTCCAAAGAGTGTGTGTTTTATTTAAACCGTAAACAAGACTATAAACTGCCGCGGTACACAAAAGATTTGAAACATAAAAATAAGTTCTATAAGTAATACAAATAAACCAAAAGTTTCCATTACTTTAGGAAGTGCACTACGACCTAAAAGATATATTTGCTTTCAACATTTTTCCCATACACACTAACCCTCAAAAATGAAATTTTGAATAAGTACGAAATAAACACTTAAACACATTTTCAGTTTTGGCTTAATTCTGGCGTTGAAATTAATTTCTGAGCTTTGATGTATTCAGAGACCTATAGTAGAATTTTATGGCGAATATTTTCGTGGTACATTTTTTCCTTAAAAAGTCCTGTTTTACAGGACATTTTTGGCATTTTAGAAAAAAGGGTCAAATTGACCCATAAAAATAGTAGCTACAGGGTTAAAATGCTCCACAAAAATATTCGTAGTATTGTACATCAAATTGCTGAACACATCATATACCTAAAATGTAAGGTGACATGGTTTTCGTATGCCGATTCACCATAAGAATGTGCAAAAGGGGGAAAACTTTGACCCCCCCTAAAAAAAAATTCAGATGTAAACTTTCAAAACGCCGATACACGTATATTTTTTTTTGGTCCCCTCTACCAGAATCCGTTGTCAGAACCTTGTTATTTTTTTTTGTGTTGTGCAGTGTTATTATTTTGAAATAATTATTTTTACATCTATGTATATTATTCGTCGCAAATATTTTTTCTGTTGCCTAATAACTGTTATCAGCAAGAAATATTTTTTCCATTGTTCGGTAACGTTTATTTTTTGAAAAATATTTTTTCCGTCATTGCATAACTGTTATGAGAGAAAAATATTTTTTACGTTGCTCGGTAACGTTTATTTTTGGAAAAATATTTGTTACGTTGCTCGGTATTAATTAATATAATTTTCTATAAGTAGCATCACTTTGTTTTGTATAAATCTCAATTAAAATGTGTTCAACTTAGCCTCAAGAATTTTTACTGTATTCATTGGCTAATTAATTAAATAAATAAATAAATAAATAAATAGTAAATAAATAATAAAAGCCCAAAATGATGCGATAAGAGAAGAAATAACTGATGACGACTGCGTTAAGTTGCGTTTAACGCGCCGGAATAAACGAAATCCAGATCATTTATACAGGGTTTTTCATTTCGAACCGAAAACTTTGACAGCCCTGCGTTCGACAACCGCAGCTGTCACCTGTCGTTGCATTGTGTTAATATTGTAGTTTAGTGTTTGCCACTTATGAAAATGGACCGATTTAGCATCGGTCAACGTGTAAACATAATGAAAATTCACTACAAAAATGGTGAAAATTTGAGCACCACTTTTCGCGCACTAAGGAAGGTTTTCGGACGTCACGGAAGGCCTGTTTTGTCAACAATTTCGGATTTATTGGCGAAATTCGAACGGACTGGTTCTGTACAAGATGTACAGAGTCCAATACGTAATCGCCCTGCTCGTTCGGCCGAAAAATTGCTGCTGTAGCTGCCAGTGTTGAAGATGACCCGAATTTATCGCTTCCCCGGCGTTCACAACAATTGGACATTGATAACCGAGTATTTCTGGCCAGCGATCGAAGATATGGATGTGGAGGAGATGTGGTTTCAACAGGACGGCGCTACATGCCACACAACACGACCGAACATGACAGAATTGCGAACCAGGTTCGATGAACGCATAATTTCGCGTTTTGGTGATGCCAATTGGCCGTCAAGATCGTGCGATCTGAACCCTTTGGACTTTTTTCTTTGGGGCTACGCGAAAGACCAAGTCTATGCAGACAATCCGCAGACTCTGGAGTATTTGAGGGACAACATACGTGCAGTTCTTGGCGCCTTACAGCCTGCTATATGTAAAAAAGTCATCGAAAATTACCTAAACATTACCTGCTCGTGGCGGTAATTTGAATGATGTCATATTCCATTACTAATGGCACAAACCAAATATTATTTTGATAATAAAGTTTCATCAAAATTCAAATTTTAATTGATTTTTTTCTTTATTTACTTTTTCGGCTCATGATGAAAAACCCTGTAGATTAAGAAATGATGTGGCCATTTTCGCTTTTAAGGTTTTCTCAAAATTTACAAAGCTGAGGCTTTTACTTGACTTTTAATTCAAAATAATTTTCTAAATTAAAAATCTGAAAATTGGCAAAACTTAGAGGAAAATATCTAAAAAGTATGTGAAAGTATGTTCCTGGAGTTTTTTTAATTTTAAGAAGCATTCTTGCTTTGTCGGATAATGTAATTACATCATCCGACATCTTCCGATCTCAGAAAATAATTCAATTTGAAAAGTGGAAGTGAAACACCTGTTTTTCGACAAAAATTATTTTTTTCATCCCTAAAAGTATGCAATCAGCATGAAAAATTTAAAAATCTACATAAATACAAAACATACATCTATTATTATCATTTTTATTGCAAAACTAAGGAGTCCTCATACAATTTCTGTTACTTTTCGCAATTATCAATGTTGACGTAACTGATTAAATGTGAAATCTGAAAAATCTAGCCAACACACTCGTTGCTATAGCTCACCAAAAATTACGAAAATTGCAAATTTAAGTCTCAAACATTGCCAAACTACAAAAGTTGAAGAAAAACAAAATAGAGATTTCAATTCAGCAGACCATGATTAACTAGTATATCAAATTTTATGAAGAACGGACCACTCCTTCTAATTTTGTCCCGCGGTTGTATGGAGTCGAATCACTATGCAGCGTGGGGTATCCATCCTGAGAACGTTGCTGTTATATATCACCAAGTTGTGGAACACACAATTACCTGCATATGGGGCAGAGCGGTAAAATTGTATTACATTCGCAAGTTGCTAAGGCCGTTCCAGAGAAGTTTTGCTATTCGCGCTATCAGAGCATTTCACACGGTATCAGCTACATCGGCATTAACATTGGCTGGCTTTCCACCACTGCATCTCAAAGTGGAAGAGGAAATAAAAATAGACGAAGCTAAAACATCCAAAACTTGGGATTCTATTAGCACAAATGCACTTTTCGAAAAGCGCGTACAACCACATGCACAACTACATCCTGCGGATCGCCAAACAATAAAGTACGGGGCTGTGAACTCACAAGAACAAATTGACCGCATCTGCCAAACAAGTGATACGCAAATTTATACTGATGGAAGCAAGCTGGAATCGTATGACTGTGGTTGTGCATTTGTTGTATGTCACCCTAACGCAAGTTGGGAAGAACATAAATTTAAATTGCATAAAGCATGTAATGTCTACCAAGCAGAAGCACTTGCGATAGATTCGGCGCTGGCATGGCTGACAACTTGCAAACATGTAGGGTACGAATGTTCAGCGACAGCCAGTCCTGCCTCGAGGCGATTAAAGACAGAAGCAACGTCACACCACTCATTGCATCTATCCACAAGCGTTTACATGAAATTCGTCGCTCAGTCTGCTTTTACTGGGTCAAAGCTCATGTTGGCATAGAAGGCAATGAGTCAGCAGATCGATGCGCCAAGGAAGCAGCTCACTCAAATGCAGAGATTTCATACGCGCAAATACCATGTTACGGTTCGCTCAAGTTTACTTTCAATTTTCGTTCAATTCAGCTTTTTCTCATATTCAACTAAATTCAACCAATGCACTTTTTTGTATTTGCACTATGAACTATGCAGCCTAGTGCCAAACCTCACATTCGTCAGTGATGTGCTCAATCACGCTTACAACTGTTCTCACTTAGCGATCAGCACAACACTGCTACACACACACACACATACTAGCACCCACACAGTGCATTGCTGCAGTCTCGCTCAGTACGCACAGTGGTTGTTGTTGAGTGCATTCCTCTTGCATTCTTGCAGGCAAATTGTTGGTGCACTGCAGATGCACTTTTGGCGTAAACACGGCCATAAATCATATTTTTTGTTCAGATCGAACGATCTTACCGTTAGGCAGAATTGTGCTATTTAAGCACCCAAAACCGTGCGACGCGCTTAAAACGAAAGTGCAAGTTGACGAGAGCAGATGAAGTTAAAGTGCAGTGGGAGTGTTTTATTTAGTGTGTGATAATATTTTAATTGCTGGTAAGTTGCTGGCCACCAATCTCCCAAACCGGAGAGCTAATTTGATGTACCCTTCAGGTACCAATATACTGCAGCAGCAATTTTTGGGAAAACTCCACGAGCTTTCCACATCCCTGCGTAAAAAGACACCGAATGCCTTCTTGCCACATCAATTTCCATTTCAACATTTGTTTTAAAAATCTGTCTACGGGGGATTTCTTGGATATTTTCCTGACGGCTTTGGCATAGCCAGCAGCGGAATTTCAGCCTCGGAAAACGTTCTCATATTCGCGCTGCGGCGCCAGGAAAATCTTCCATAATGGCCTAAAAACGGCAGAGTGTGATTTTTATAAAATTTTGAAATCGTTCAAGTGATGAAAAAATTCATTAAATGGCATTGAAAATGGAAAAGTAAAACAAAAGTTGAAATGTGTTAAAATACCATGTAAATTTTGCTAAAAATATGTCGTTTTAAATTTGCTAAGAGACGTAAAAGTGAAACAAATTGCTAAAAATTTGACTAAAATGTTTGAAACTTAAAACTAGTGGAATTTAACTTACAACAAAAAAAGACAATTTAAAATTACTTCTAAAATGTTTCTCTTAAAATGTTAAAAATTCCAAAATTTGTTATTTCTTCAAATTTTAAATCCTAAATTGTAATCATGCAATTATTCTAAAAATGGTTCTGAATTATTAAAAAAATTTATCTTCTAGATTAATTACACTGCACAACAGCATGTCTGTTGCATGGAGTTTTTTACATGAATCTGAATCGTTTTTTCACGCTGTTTTCAAAACCATACTCAGGTTTTATGTAACAGGTCTAGTTTTCGCAAAAAATGGGCGTGTCACTTTTTCGAATTTTCCTCGACTTTTTCACATTTTCGACTGTAATTTCCGAACCAATAATCCTATCGACATGATTTTTATATCGCTGCACTAACAACATCTCACGCCATCTTTTCTAACATTAATCAATTTTATGCGTTCTAAATTAGCGTTGTGATAAGGTTTCAAAGTAGGAAAATGTTGAATTTCAAGGCGTTTTTTCTGATGGCGAAAATTGTACAGATGTTTCATAAATCAAGTTACGAAGTATATGAATATCTTAAGAAGAAACATCAAACAATACAAGACAGCCAAATTATTTGGCGGAATACACATTCGCATCGAAATATTAGCAAAAATGTACCATAGTCATTTTCATCAAAATGTGTGAAATTTCTTTAAAAAATTAGGATCCTCAAAATATGCAAAGTTTTTAATTTTTTTTCGTTTCGAGCAATTCAAAATATTTTTGTTTTTTGCTTGTATTTCAGACTATAAATGAAACATATAAAAGAGCATATTTTGAGGCCCCTAATTTTTTAAGGAAAAAGACTGAAAATGACTATGGTACATTTTTGCTATTATTTCGATGCGAATGTGTATTTCGCCAAATAATTTGGCTGTGTTGTATTGCTTGATGTGTCGGCTTTCATTATACACCTAACTCGTTAATTGATTTACAAAAAAAGTGTATTTTTTTGACCATCAAAGAAAACGCCTTAAAATTCCATATTTTCCGACTTTGAGGTCCAATTACCGCGGAATTTTAAAACTTATAAAAATAAGTTGCATCGGAAAAGAAGCCGTGCGGTGTTCTTAATGCGATAAGGTGCTCATGTCAATCGGTTTATTGGTTTAGAAATTACGATCAAAAATATGGAAAAAGTAGAGGAAAAACTGAAAAAATGACACGGTACCTATATCTCACAAATTAGTAAGAAACAGTAGAAAAACTCCATGCAACAGAAAAAAAGTGTTTTTTGTTGTGCTGTGTTATTTTTTAAGTAGACTATAACGAAGTCTCACAGTAAGGCGCAGACATTAGAGTGAAGAGTCGTTATGCTAGTGACATAATAAGATCAATTGGCATAGTGTAGTGAACTTTATAAGTGTGGAGAATTTAAATAAAAATATTCATTCGTATTAAATTTTTCCTCATACTGCAATCAATGTTTTCATTCAGCGTTTCGCACACAATAAAGTCGCAAAAAGTAAAAGCTGAATATGACTTTTAGGCACTCAGCAATTGGTACCAGAGTGCATCCTGCCTTAATTTATGAACGCAGACCCCACTGCAGTGTGTGCTCCAACTGCGTGCAATTTTAGCCTATTCGCTTATCGCATCGCTTCCAACTTACGACAACCGACAAGCTCACCATCGGCCAAATATAATCAAAGCAGCAATGAAATGAATAAATGTAGGTGTAGCAAAACTGGCGATGTTTTATTGTTCTCATTCTCAAGTAGCAAATGTGTTCAAACTAAATTAAATAATAGAAATACTACATAAAATATTGCATACACCTTAGCGATGTCTGGAATGCGTTCATGGAGTTGTTGTTGTTCTTTTTGTTAAGCAGCATTCACAAATCTATTATTTTCATGAAATTATATTTGGAAATTGTGTTTGCTGGTCCTGACATTATTGAATTAATGCATTAAATCATTTAAAGTATATCGTGCGTCCTCTATTGCGTCTTCTTTCGAAGCAATGCTTCCTTGATGTTGTATTCTTTTTAACTTCTCTATAACTCGTTTTACAGTACGTGACTCAGATTGATTGAGATTGTTGTGCGAAATTCGTTTATACGTATCTATCATTTCGCGTATGTGGATATTTAACTTTACATGCTTTTCCACTGCTTGTCTAATCTTTTTTGTTTCGGTATACACATCACGCAGGTACTGTGCTTTCTGCTTATCGGTTTCAACACGTCTTTCGTACAGATCAACAACTGTACGATACCATTGGTTGTGCTCACTAGAATATTCTGTATTATCAGGATACATTTCTTTTAAATCAATCTTCAAGCCCCTAAGCACTTCTCGGGCCTGATCGACAGCTGTGCTCAAACGATCGGCCGCCTATATCGAAGAAATGTTGAAAAAGTCACACAGACCGCAAGCACTCCTAGGCAATTTTTCATATTTACCCCAGTTGCACAGATCACAGACAGCAGCAGTAGTACACACAACTTCCGTATTCCGTCCATATTGTGTTCACAAAACTCCAGCAGTCGAATACTTCAGAGACTGTTTTGCTAACACGATTTGGCTTTCAAATAAATGCTCCACACTTTATATACAGAATTTTGGCATGAAAATTAAGCAACAAATCTCGGCATAGTCGTTAAAAAAAAATTAATTAATCAGCTGCGATAAGCAATCAGAGTAGGAGAAAATTCACATTTTTAAGCACCTACACAGTGTTGGTGACCTGTCGAATTGCTCTCAATGCGCTCAATCGGTTTGTTGATTATTTGCTGTTCAACCTGTTGAGTTGTAGCAGTGTTTGAGATTTAACTTTTAAATTCCCATGAATAATGTTTTAAGTGAAAACAACTTGAAGCTTAGCTATAGAAGAAGGGTGTCCTTATGGAGGGATTTCACAATAATTAGCAACAAACAATTTTAGAAAAAAAAAATTAAAAAGTAGAAGAAATAAAAGTAAAAAAGAATTGATAAAGAAGAATAATATTTTAATTTATTAACCCTAGAAGGGTAATCATATTTTACATACGTTGTTGGTAATCTTCGTCGAATCGACGAAGTCGTATTCAATTCCGATTTTTGGAAGTATTAGAAATCGTATAAACTCCAACTTCATTATATAATTATACTTAGACATTTCTTTGTAAATAATTCGCACCGTATATATTTTTAAAAATTATTTGTGTATTTTTCAGTAATTTGTGTTGAGGTACATTTATTTTTGAGATCGGAATGAGTATCAGAAATTAAAAAAATAATTAAAATTAAAATAAAGTGAAGAACAATACATAGCTTCTTTATGAAGACAGAAACAAATTATAATTCCTTAAAAAACAAATAAAAAGCAAAAAAATCAACAAATATAACTAATTTTTTACAATTCTAATTAACTATTTAACTAACTTACTTGTACACTAATTAACTAACTAACTAATTAACTTAACTAATTAATAATTAATTAACCAATTCCAAAAAAATGTTTCAATTAATTCTTCCGATAACCCCGAATTCAGAGACATTTTGAAATACTGAAATTCAATGTATAGTACTCGTATTCAGTTGGAAAAAATATTTCTTGCTGATAACAGTTATTGGGCAACAGAAAAAATATTTGTCACGAATAATAGTTATACATAGATGTAAAAATAATTATTTCAAAATAATAATTATAAGTAACAATGAAAATATTTGTTACAGTGAAACAGTTATTTTCCAACTTTTTTCCTATAAACGTTATAACTGTTATGTCCCTGTTTGATACCCATATTGTCTTACAAAAGCATACCGTAGATGAGTTTTGTTGCCATAGCGGGCGTAAGAAGGGGGCGTGGTCATTCTCATATAGCCTATGTACCATTCCCCCAGATCAAAAAATGGTTGGTGTTTATTTCATCTAAATCGGTTCAGTGGTTTTTACCTGATTGTGGCTCAAAAAACGTCACACTTGTTTTTATATAATAGTATAGATAGGGTTTTTCATCATGAGCCGAAAAAGTAAATAAGAAAAACAATCAATTAAAATTTGAATTTTGATGAAACTTTATTATCAAAATAATATTTGGTTTGTGCCATTAGTAATGGAATATGACATCATTCAAATAACCGCCACGAGCAGCCTGGCACACCTCGAATCTTTTTAGGTAATTTTCGATGACTTTTTTACATATAGCAGGCTGTAAGGCGCCAAGAACTGCACGTATGTTGTCCCTCAAATACTCCAGAGTCTGCGGATTGTCTGCATAGACTTGGTCTTTCGCGTAGCCCCAAAGAAAAAAGTCCAAAGGGTTCAGATCGCACGATCTTGACGGCCAATTGGCATCACCAAAACGCGAAATTATGCGTTCATCGAACCAGGTTCGCAATTCTGTCATGGTCGGTCGTGTTGTGTGGCATGTAGCGCCGTCCTGTTGAAACCACATCTCCTCCACATCCATATCTTCGATCGCTGGCCAGAAATACTCGGTTATCATACGTCCAATTGTTGTGAACGCCGGGGAAGCGATAAATTCGGGGCATCTTCAACACTGGCAGCTACAGCAGCAATATTTTCGGCCGAACGAGCAGGGCGATTACGTATTGGCCTCTGTACATCTTGTACAGAACCAGTCCGTTCGAATTTCGCCAATAAATCCGAAATTGTTGACAAAACAGGCCTTCCGTGACGTTCGAAATCCTTCCTTAGTGCGCGAAAAGTGGTGCTCAAATTTTCACCATTTTTGTAGTGAATTTTCACTATGTTTACACGTTGAGCGATGCTAAATCGGTCCATTTTCATAAATGGCAAACACTAAACTACAATATTAACACAATGCAACGACAGGTGACAGCTGCGGTTGTCGAACGCAGGGCTGTCAAAGTTAACGGTTCGAAATGAAAAACCCTGTAGTATAGACAGTTACTAGATCTCCGCCACTGCACGATTTGGTAACACAATGGACCACTCATTTAGTCTATGTGAGACCACCCTGGTGTCAGACAACCTAACCTACCCTAACCTCTAACCTATAACCTTAGTTGAGAAGGTGTCCTAATAAGTGTGTAAAGGAGATTCGTTTAAAAAGAGAGTCATTGTAAAAAAGTTTCAATTGTTATGGCAATGTTGTTTCTGAAGAAAATTTTCATAGAAGAGAAATGGCGTTGTAAAAGAATTATTATTATACATAGCAAAAGTGCTATTATAAAGAGTCGTTCTCTTTGAAACTTGTTGTAGTAAATAATCTCTAAAGAACGTAAACTTTGCAGTAGAGAGTCCTTACGGATTATTTTGGAAGTAGACTATAGCGAAGTCTCACAGTAAGGGGCAGACATTACAGTGAAGAGTCGTTATAAGAGTCGGCCAAATATAATCAAAGCAGCAATGAAATGAATAAATGCAGGTGTAGCAAAACTGGCGATGTTTTATTGTTCTCATTCTCAAGTAGCAAATGTGTTCAAACTAAATTAAATAATAGAAATACTACATAAAATATTGCATACACCTTAGCGATGTCTGGAATGCGTTCATGGAGTTGTTGTTGTTCTTTTTGTTAAGCAGCATTCACAAATCTATTATTATCATGAAATTATATTTGGAAATTGTGTTTGCTGGTCCTGACATTATTCAATTAATGCCATGTTTCAATTATAGTGTGTCCGGCCTCCAATGCAAATTGTTTCGAAGCAATGTTTCCTACATCTCGTAGTATTTGTAAGTTCTCTATAACTTCTTTTGTATTGTATTGCTTTTTTGTGGGGTGAACTTTCGGCAAGTGCCTAAATACTTCTATCACTTCGTCTATTTGGATATTTAACTTTACATGCTGTTCCACTGCTTGTCTAATCTTTGTTGTTTCGGTATACACATCACGCAGGTACTGTGCTTTCTGCTTATCGGTTTCAACACGTCTTTCGTACAGATCAACAACTGTACGATACCATTGATTGTGCTCACTAGAATATTCTGTATTATCAGGATAAATTTCTCCTATATCAGACTTCAAGTCCGAAAGCATTTGCCGGGCCTGATCGACAGCTGAGCTCAAAGAATCGGCTGCCTATGTCAGAGAAATGTTGAAAAAGTCACACAGACTGCAAGCACTCTTAGGCAATTTTTCATATCTACCCCAGTTGCACAGATCACAGACAGCAGCAGTAGTACACACAACTTCCGTATTCCGTCCATATTGTGTTCACAAAACTCCAGCAGTCGAATACTTCAGAGACTGTTTTGCTAACACGATTAGGCTTTCAAATAAATGCCCCACACTTTATATACAGAATTTTGGCATGAAAATTAAGCAACAAATATCGGCACAGTCGTTAGAAATAAACTCATCAGTTGCAATAAGCGATAAGCGAGAGATTTCTCGTTGGAAGCAGTTGTATGTTAGTTTGTAAATGTTTTAACCCATTCGCGACGACGATTTTTTTCGAACACGGTCCCCAGGAGCGAAATGTTTTTTTTTTCTTTGTATTGTTCATGTAAGAAAGGCTTCAGATAATTTTTATATTTTTTGGTACACAGTAAAACCAATGCCAAATTTTGTTTTCCTGTACTTTACAGATTTCATTAGTTCCAGAAAAATCTTATTTCGACGACTAGTTTACTCAGAATAACTGATAATTGCACATTACTGCTATTCCACACACGGTGTGCAGGCAGTCTTATAGCCTCGGATATCCATTGCACACACGGTGTACAATCGGTCTCGAATGGGTTAATTAATTTTGCATTTATATTGGTACGTGCGTATATATAAATGTGAAATATTATTCCCTGAGTTTCGTATGGCTTCATCAATGCACATCGAATGTATCGAACACTGTTGTAAAACTAATAGCACTGTACAACAGCATTTCTGCAACAGAGTAACGATCGAATAGTTCTGAAAGAGGACGTCGTACACGTCGTAATATAAATTAAAATTATTAATAATAATAAATTAATAATAAATTAAATAAACAAATTAATAAACAAAAATAAATAACAAATATTGTTTCCCTTATTAAGATTAAGCAATTTATGAAAAAATTAAAATGAAGGTTTCGTGTTAAAAGCTTTTTATTTTTTTTGGGCAAAGTTTTTAGAAAGTTTTATATTCAAAAAACTGTGTTAATTTTTAATAAAAAATATTTTCCAAAAAGACAATATCTTTTTCTTTTTTTTTCTTCTTTTTTGCAATATTTTACTCAAAACAAGCTTTTTATGAAAAAATTCTTCGAAAAACATTAAAAAAAAGTAAAGAAAGGGGAAGAAGGTTTCATGTGCATAAAAAAAATATTCAAAATTTTAATGCAAACAACAAAGCTCTTTAAGTTTTCATACTTTCTGTGTAAAGGTCTATAGGGACCCCGCCTCAACCTTTATGTGCAAATTACAAAAAACTCAGACGTGCTGGTGCTATTACTTTGTTCGGCAAAAATGAAAGATGCACTCGTTACTTTGTTGCACAGAAAATGTTTGAAATTGTTGTACTGTGTAATTAATGGCTTTGATGTGCTGACACACCAGGCACACTTCCATAAATGATGAAATTCATTGCTGAGAAATTTAGTTGAAGGCAATAATGATTAACTCTTTCACTAGTAGTAGTAAAAATTATAGATTTTTCATTGGTTATGAAAGATTTAGAAACTATATTCCAAGTAGGCATGGTGGCAATACAAGAAAACCAAATCATATTTTACGAAATTCAAAACATACATTGTTAGCCAAAATAATTGTCTTTCCTTTGCTGTTACAACTTGAACTATATGTGGCACGACACTTTGCACTACTATTGGTCACACCAAGAGACCATAGAGCTTCCTTCGAAAATGATCCTTCCAACAGAGACACAGTCTTTCTAATTGCTGACACAGTTGACCTCCAACTACCGCATCGAACACCTTTTTCGCCAGAGCTTCATTGTCCATACGGCAGACATGACCAAGTCAGCGTAGCCAGGAAATATTGATTCGCTGTGCCATACAGCCCGTTTATTTAATAAATGATAAATCAAACTTCACTAAGTTTTATCCATTGCCTAAGAAGGGCAATCCAATAAATTTTTGTAAAAGTTTATATACTAAATAAGTATGTGAAATTTTGAAGAGATTAAAGTCTTTGAACGCCCTCAATGCACTGTTGTAACATAATTTAGCAGTAATGCTTCAAATCTGATAAAAAAACGCCAGCTCAGGAACCATTGATCAATGCTCACAATGTCTATAAGCTCGCCTCGATATGCGTTTATCTACTCCCAGCCTTAATTTTTGATTTTGCAAAATTTCACTATTCAGCTGCACTTTTTCAAAGTAAGAAAACAACGACATCGGAACTATTAAATACCAAACAATGTTTCAGACAACTTACTCTACAATGCACTAAGCACTATCAATCCAAACAGTTTGGGTTCGTTATAAAAGAAAACAACTAAAATGCACACCAAAGTTTATGAAGTGAATACATATTACTCATACGCCCCGTTGAAACAACAGAAAAATACTCAGCCCTACTTTAAACTGCACCTTTTTTTAAATATGCCTTTAAAATAGGGTCTTGCACAGTAGCGCATACAAGATTTCATTTTGGGGCGGGGGGCGGGGTTTGAGTACAATTTTAGAGCCTAATACCATTCGAAAGCATGTTTTGTGCTAGCAGTTTTTGTGTTTGGGGGGGGCGGTTTGAACCCCAATGCCACTCCCCCCTGTTCTCGTTTCTTTTGATTTTTCAAAAAAGCCGTTGTCTATTGAAATCGCTGAACTATACGATAACCTAAGGCATCATTTCATATCAAAAAAAGGTGATAATTACAACCGAGCAACATTAATAACAGCAACAGTTTAGCAACAAAACAACAACAACAAAAACAAGTGTTGTAAAAATACATGCGCATTAAATGTGCAGTTAAAAGCGGGCCAGATGCATAGCTTGCATAAAATTTTTCATAGAATCTTTTATATAGAAAATACATAGAGGTTTTATAGAAAACAGTGGCAGTTGGAGGTTTAAATTCCTACCAAAAAATTACAAAAAATTTGGATGACAAATATATTTTAAAATTAATTAAAATTGTGTGCAGACTCCTACCAAAAATTAAAAAAATTTGGATGACAAATATATTTTAATATTAAAGTTGTGTGTCATTCAGAAATGAAATCCTGTGTGCGCCACTGGCAGAGTATCTATATAATCTCATATATGGAGAACCTATAAAAACCACAGGTGGCAAGGCTTCACAAACAGGTGCAGCTGCTATTTTGTGTAATTTTTGCATTGAAACGACTAAAAGTGACTCATGCCACAGTCGAAGCTGCGCGCTCTCTTGCGACAAGTCAAGTCAGACCAAGACCAGCCAAGACACTGGCGCAAGTTTGAATTGATTTAAGTGTTGTAAAATATGTGTGTCTGTGTGTACTTATGTTTGTAAGTTAGTTTACATGAAGGTGACACAGCATATGGTATGCTGCTGGCTTAGTTATGGCCTATCTGGACGTGCAAATGGTGTTGTAGGCGCTGATGTGGGTGCCTTATGTCGACCTGCTGGCAGTCACGAGTACTGCTGTCTGGATATTAATGGGTCATTTAACAATTTATGGTTGATAGTAAAAATATATTCATTTATTTAGATGCTTGTCAGAGGGAGAGACAGTGCAAGACCAGAGATAAATCGCTGTCAGGCATAAAAGTATTTGTGTTTGTGTGCATGAGAGCTTTTCGAAGTTTTTCACAAGTGTCAAACAGTTGACTTTGGCTTTAATAAATTAGTAACTGAGAAGCTTTAAAGTCTGCTAGTGTAAAACACACATCAAGTTTTATTCATGTCAAGGTAACTGTAGGAAAAGCATTAATTTAGTTTGTTAGGAAAAGACTGCAAAGCGAAAAATAAACATGTGAACTTTAGGTGTATTGACTAATTTTTTTTTACTATATTATAAACCAATAAAGCTAGAAGAATAAATTTAAAAAGCATGACATAGCAATGTACGCATGTTTTTTTCAAAATGATTGATTAAAAATCTTCAGGCATGTTGAACCATACATTTTTGAAAAAATCTTCTTACATATTTTGATGCTGAAAGTTCAATACAGAATATTTAGTCAAAAGGCGACAATGTTTCTCTTTTATTTGATATCCAAATCTTCACCAACGCGCAAGAATAAATATTTAAATAAATTCTTTGAAATGTGTATGTTCTTAAAATTTTCAAAATTCATAAAAAATTTTTTAAATAACATTTATTTAACATTTCGCTTTCATTTGCTTTAATTACGTCTAAAAAAACTAAAAAATCCCACAAACACCAAACAAACTCCACAAAAAAAAATTCAAATGTCCCACAAAGTGTGGCCAACGTTCAAAAACTGTCAGCTTTGTCTAACCAAAGAGTTTAAAATTCACTCTAAAAATTTGAAGAAAACAAATTTATAGAAAAAAATATATATAACTCATATAAATAGTAATGTTTGAAGCAAAAAAGTGTGTAGCGGCCCATAGCCAAAGGCACAATTTCACTTTGCCATGCCATTTAACACCATCATCAACAACAACAACAACATTCACACACTTTTACTGTTGCTCACACATTGGGAAAAATTTGCCAAAGAATAGAAAAAAAATGAAAATATGCGAGAAAATTCCGAGCAGCAGCAGCCGACGACGACGACAACGACGACGAAAGATCATAACGTAAAATTCAAATCAAAACTTAATGATTTGGAAAATTTGCGTAGCAATTTTTTGCTATCTGACGTCGCGCTCGCCATGCTCTACTTTGGCTTTAGTGTAATTTGTGCTTTGGCAATCTAATGTGTTGATTTGCTTTCATATTCGCTCGCTTGTTTGCCAGCCGAAAAGTATGCAAGGCGCAAATTGTGCCCGACTGTCGCGCTGACTGGGCTGGCTGTCAGTGTGTGTGTGTTTGTTCGTGTCTGCGTTTACATTGCTCTGCCAACACACACTGTCGCATATTTGGCACTTTTATTTGTTTCTTACATAACATTTGATGTTATTACTGTTTTTTTTTTGGGGGGCTCTTATATATTAGAAAATTTATTATTAATGATAAATTCTTTGCATGTTGCTGGGGCGAACGAGTCGAATTTTATTGTTGTTTTGATCTTTTGTGCCAATTTCTTGACGGTTTTCTTATCGTCACAGCTATTATTATTATGATTGTTGGTGTTGTTGTTGTTTGTGAGAAATTTGTTTTGCTATTTCTATTAGAATTACAATTTATTTTATTGTCAATGTTGAAGAGTGTAAAATAAGTCAAAATAAGTCAGTGCGTAGGTGGGGAAACGAAACGAAAACACTGCTTAGGAAGAGATAAATAAATATGGAAAAATAGGTAGAGAGCTCAAGTTTAAAAACAAAAGGGAAAACCTGAAAAAAACTGTGGGAAGTGAAGTGATCCTAAAATTTTTTTTTAATGAAAAAAATTCTATAATTATTTCCTTCAACATTTATTCTTTTAGTCAATTGCATTGCATTTCTAAAACTTTAAACGGGAGGACTTAAAAAAGCTGTGTGAAGTGAACTGATGTGATCCTAAATAATTTTTTTTCTAATGAAAAAAAATCTTTAATTATTTTCTTCAAAATTTATTCTTTTAATTAATTCCATGCATTGCATTTCAAAAACTTTAAACGGGAGGACTTGAAAAAACCTGTGTGAAGTGAAGTGATCCTAAAATATTTTTTTTCTAATGGAAAAAATTCTATGATTATTTCCTTCAACATTTATTCTTTTAGTTAATTCCATGCATTGCATTTCTAAATCTTTAAACGGGAGGACTTGAAGAAACCTGTGTGAAGTGAAGTGATCCTAAAAATTTTTTTTAATGAAAAAAATTCTATAATTATTTTCTTCAACATTTATTCTTTTAGTTAATTCCATGCATTGCAGTTCCAAAACTTTAAACGGGAGAACATGAAAACACCTGTGTGAAGTGATCCTAAAAATTTTTTTTTTAATGAAAAAAATTCTATAATTATTTCCTTCAACATTTATTCTTTTAGTTAATTCCATTTTCTTCAACTTGTATTCTTTTACTTCATTCTCTGCACTGCATTTCTAAAACTTTAATTGGCAACGCAATTCTAATGTTGATTCGTTTCTAACTTTTTCCTGTTCCGTGCTTTTCAGTTCAACGCCAATTCCTACTTACAACTAATTTGAAACAAACTTGAAGAACAAACTTGTATAGTTGCTTGCTAACAAAATATTCTACGCAAAGCATTTAATATTTTCGATTTGGTATTTGATGCCAATTTCTCAATTTTGTAATAGTTTCTGTAGCGTGCAATTTTGCTATCAGTTGCAGAAACTTTCTAATTACATTTTGTCATGTTGTGCAAAAATGTTGGAAATATTTTTGCAGATGACTTCAACTTACTGGCTATTTGCTTAATACTTCAAACTAAAATTTAAAAAACAAAACTGATATAGAAATAGAAAACGAATTGCAAAAATTCAAAAAGTTCAACTTAACTAAGAAAAGTTGGGTTAGTTGTGGAAAATGTGTGTGAGTGTTAGTGTTAGTGTGTTCGGTTGTGTTGTTATGGCCAGGTGCAGCTTTGGAATTTTGAAACTCAACTTTGAATGAGAAAGAGAGGGGAAGAAAATTGCATTGTGAGCGCTGTTCAATTTCACTGTAGTTTGATATCGAATTGTAGCCAAGAAATGACAAGAGATGACAGGATATCGGCAAATCAAATACAGGACATAAGTATAACACAAAATTATAAATGATAATAACTCGTACCCCAAAACATATTTATCTGTTGAACTACCTAAAGTAAAACTGCTTCTTTCTTATGCAAATCAAACTTAAGAAACTTTTCGTAATTATTATAAAATTTTATAAAATTTTGTAATCAACATAAATGCAACTAGGCAACCCTGTGCAACAATTGACCACTGCCTGCGCTAAAAACCAATTAAAAACACATTTATTTGAGAAGTTTGTTTGCTCTGCTTGAATTTTCTACTTCACACTGGCCAAAATCGAACAATAACTGCTATGCGGTAGTGGAGTTGTACAAAAGTCATAGAAACAAATTGAAGAAAACCTAATAGATGGAAATATATTTAGAATTTTGATAAAACAACAAAGACGATATTTGGCAATTTCACAGCTGCACCAAATCCAACAAACCAAAATCGACAGCTCGAATTAAAAGAAAGAAGTTAGCTGAGCAAATCGTTGAACGAGTGCAGAGTGCGGATGAAGACGAAGACAAAGACTGAATGAATGCATGTACAGATGAAAGTGTAAAGATGTATATGTGAGTGTAAAGGCGAGGTTTGGGAAAGACAAGCATTGGACAAAGGATGTGCACTGTCAATGTGATTATTTGAAGCATGAAGCAAAGGTAAATGGACATTGCAAAGATGCCCACTTATTTTGGTTTGAATGTAGGTATTGAAAATTCTGTGCGAAAATTATGCGGAAATTAAGACTTGAAAGATGCACCTAAATGATTAAGAATGAGTTATATAACTCTGAAATACAGGCTCCAGGATATTTTGAGTGAATATTTCCAACTTTCAATGTAAAATACATAAAAAAGATTTTTTGAGTATGTTGGCAACACTTTACTGATATAATGATAATTTACTTTTTAGAAATAACTTGCGTTCAAATAAAAAGCAAAGCTTTGTATCTGTTAAAGGTAAACAACACAGAATGATTTTTGCTCACCACAATTGTTGTCACTTGTGTTGGTGCAAATAATGCTCGTATTTAAGCAATTTGTGTATTGTGTGTAATTGTACTTTGTTACTACTAATCAAGAATATTGAAGAGTTTTATTCCCTATTTGCACAAGTAAGTAAGCAAATAAAGAAAAATATTATTTCAGTTGTGCTGTAAGAAGTGCAATGAAAAACTATTTCTAAGACAATACATTTAATTTGTGGAAGTGATACTGTGTGAATGAATATATTTAAAATATATATTTAATAATGTAAGATATCTTTAAAAGCAAAAAAATAGATATTGATGAGAGAACAGCTATAAAACATAGTTCACTTATAAACCGTGCAACAAAAAATCACTTTTGTCGAGACCTATCCAAAATATTATAGAGATGTGAAACCGGAGGTCATTCATAGTAATTTTTCATTTACTGATCCGGTGCTCTTTTAAAAGGACTTTAAAATTTTAAGGACACAATTTCAAAGAATTTATTTAAATATTTGTGGTTGTTCACTGACGAAGATTTGAATATCAAATGAAAGAAGAGAGTTCTCGCCTTTAGACTACATTTCCTATTTGGAACTTTCAGAACCAAAATATGTCAGTAAGGTCCTTTCAAATATGTATCCTTCGATAGCGCTGAAGTTTTTTAACGAATCCTTTTGAAAAAAATATACGTTATCTTATTACAATCTGTACACAACGTGTCAGTTTTTGAGTGCAACCGACGCATTACATGAAAGAAACGCAATCACAATTGTACAAAAACAACACAACCAACCAAACTGTTCACAATTTCGTTCGCTTAAAAAATTTGAGTCGAGTGTCTGAGCACTTTTTGTTTGACAAACATCGTATATATAGTATACACTAATATACTATTTTTTGTATTTAAAACAAAATCGATTGACAGAAGAGTATTTAAAACATCCTTTAAAATTGTTTTACTAAAAACTTGTATCGCCCTTAGTTCACGGAACTTTTTTTTTAAATATCAGAATTCGAAACCAATCAGCTTTAAATAATTATTTATTTATTTTTTTTTATTATTTTTATTTTTTTATTATTTTAGAAATCTACTTGCAAATATTTAATTTTCAAATGAAAAAATCCGCATACTGTAAAATATTTCATAAATTTTACATTCATTAACAAAAATTTACATTTCATATCTCTTAAAGGCAAATTACATAAAAATAAAAAAATTCAAATGTTATCGTTATTGTAAAGCGCTGCAGTGCCAATTAAAAAGCCAATACCCCGAAACGGCGTTGCATGTGTCGGCACCAATTACAAATATTTTTAAAAAATGTTTTAACTAGCAAAAAGTACTAAAAGAAAATGCATTTTTTTCCCCACACACACGCATCCTGCTGGCATTTGTGCCAACTTCACGCCTCAATTGTGCACATTTACAGTGCCGTGCGCCGCAAAGCATGCAACACTTGCCACATTACCGCACCCAGCCCAACCAGAAGCAAAATTGCGCCAAATAGCAATGAAATTGACTTTCAATAGTTTTTACTTTTACTGTTTTTGTTGGTGTTGTTATTTTAGAGAACAACAACTACCGCTTTGTGGTGTTGCCGTTATTTTATTTTATTTTTATTTTTGATAAAATAATTCGCAACTGTTACGGCATATGAGCACAGAAAATAAGGCAAAAGCATTGCACAATTTTTGCCACCTGTCGTGTTGATGGGGTTTGCGAGTATATATATAAGTGTGTGTGTGTTCAACGGCAGCTGTGACAGCGCGTATGTATGGGTTTTACTTACTGTATATAGTCCTAACTGTAGGTATGGCCGCATGAGTGCCGTGTTGCTTGGAAAATGTAGAAATATTTTTCTTCTTTAATGACAGTCGACAGGCAGCGTTGCAAGCCACCTGAGGAGCTGCGCCGCGTCGTACTTGGCCGGAAGCAATGGTGCTTTAATTCAACCAAATGCAGTGTCATTGCCGGCGTAGTTGTTGCCTGCCGGTTCGCTGACTGTGTGTAATGTCGTGTAATTGAATTTTAGAGTGAAGCAAAAATGTACTATTTAAAAGTTTTTAATTCAACATTTGCCATAAAACACAAAGTGTTTCGAATAAAGTGTTTCGAATAAAAAATAATATTTATTTATTTATTTATTTATTCATCTACTTATTTATTTATTTCTTTATTTATTTACTTATTTATTTATTATTTAATGAATTAATTAATTAATTAATTAATTTATTTATTTATTAATTAATTAACTAAATTATTAATTAATTAATTTATTTATTTATTTATTTATTAATTAATTAAATTATTAATTAATTAATTAATTAAATTATTAATTAATTAATTAATTAAATTATCAATTAATTAATTAATTTATTTATTTATTTATTTATTTAATAATTTATTTATTAATTTTTTTATTTTTTATTTCTTTATGTCTTTATTTCTTTATTTATTTATTAATTAATTAATTAATTATTTAATTAATTAATTAAATTATTTATTTACTTATTTATTTATTTCTTTATTTTTTTATTTCTTTATTTATTTATTTATTTATTTATTTATTTATTTATTAATTAATTAATTAATTAATTTATTAATTTATTAATTTATTGATTTATTTATTTATTTATTCATTTAGTTATCTATTTATGTATTTATTTATGTATTTATTTATTTATTTATTTATTTATTTATTTCCTTATTTATTTATTTATATATTTATTTATTTATTAATTTATTAATTTATTGATTTATTTATTTATTAATTTATTTATTTATTTATTCATTTATTTATTTATTTATGTATTTATTTATGTATTTATGTATATATTTATTTATTTATTTTTTTTAATTTATTTATTTATTTATTTATATATTTATTTATTTATTAATTCATTAATTTATTTATTTATTTAATAATTTTTTAAATAATTTATTTATTCATTTATTTATTAATTTTTTAAATAATTTATTTATTTATTTATTTATTTATTTATTTATGTATTTATTTATTTATTTGATTTTGCACATATTTATTTCTGTATTTCTTTATTTATTTATTTATTTATTAATTAATTAATTAATTTCTTTATTAATGTATTGATTTATTTATTTATTTATTTATTTATTTATTTATTTATTTATTTATTTATTTATTTATTCATTTATTTATTTATTTTTGGGGGTTCAAACCGCTCCCCAAATACAAAAATTGCTGGTACAAAATATGGTTTCGAATGGTATTTATGGAAATCCTGTGTGCGCCACTGCTTGACACTCCCAAAGGTCTATTAATTAGACCTAAACGCAGCTTATATTGGTTTTTGTAAAATTTTTCTTTACCTAACCTGAACTTCCTTTCAACGAAAATAGCCACCCTACAGTCTATTTATACTGGCTGTAGCGTAAACAAAAAAAAAAAAAAAGAATGAAATAAATGCAAAGAAAAATGTGCCCACATTGAGGCAGCCGCGACATTGCCACGCATTACTGCGGCCTCGTAACAATAAAATTTTAATGTACTTTAACCCTTTGCAGGCACACTGCCAACGATGTCTGTGTGCATGTGTGTATGTCACGGTGGCGGCACAATTGTGCAAGTATGTGTGGTAGACATTTGTGCGAGTGTGACAAAACACCATTAGAAAACAAACAACAGCGAGTGAAAACGTAGAAAAAAAATTGAATAGAATAAAAATGAAGAAAAGAAAAATAAAATGAAAAGAGCGAGAAAGAAAAGCGCCACACGCTACGGAAACGGAAATATGATGAGTGCGAATTTCATGCGCACGCACACACACACACACTCAACACAGATAATGCTAAAAGCTTGCAACAACAAATATCTATTCGTACATTTTTCACATCTACCCAACTCGAGTGTAGATAAATCCACGTATAAGTGTGTGTCTGTGTCTGTGTGTGTGTGTGTATGTGGCGCAAATTGGTACCTTACGTTACCGCAAAGCGTTATTATTGCCAACACTAAAAACCGCCCGCCGAGCACTGCAACCACACGCAGTTCGCTTGCATGTGCCGCCGCCGTTATGCGGTGACTGTACACCAACGCACACACACACACTCACAGGCACTACCAATGCTGCACACAAGGTCATCATTTCAATTGTTGGCGCTGCCTTACACTATTCTTGCAAGCGTTGCCTTGACGCCAGCAGCGTGTAGAAACTTGTAGTGCGAACATTCTACTTCCGCACTATTATTCTAAATGTGCGTCACACTGCGCACACACACACACAAACATTTAGAATCGTAGCTGTACGCATGTAAATAGGTATGATTTTTCCGCATATGCCGCATGGCTCTATTTATTTTTATGACTAAATGTTGAAATTGCGTGGCAAACACTAAAAATGCTAAAATTGCCCACTGTTGCGATAGTCTGCGCTACACGTTGCCAGCCGTTGCCGCCCACACACAATGTTCACATAAATGTGCGAAAACTGCCGCAACTGCCGAGTGTGTGTGTGTGTGGGTTTGTGTGCACATTAGGACACTCACGAAGGACCCGAGCGCCACCTATAATGACTTCCACTACATGGCGCCGTAAAGTGTGGCAGCAAATTAGCTGTCAAAAATTTGTTGGTAATTGGGTTAAGTGAAGAATGTTGCTGCGAGTGACATTGTTTTTATGCGTTGCATTTTGGTTTGTTGTTGTTCAAAAACTTTTCATTTGTCACGGTCTTAAAGTTTTTCAATCTTCATTTTCCAAACCCACATCATGATTTCTTTATATTTCTTTGTACAGTGGCGCACACAAGACTTCATTTGGAGAGGGGTGTGCGTACAACTTTTGAGCCAAATACCATTCGAAACCATATTATGTGCAAGTAACTTTTGTGTTTAGGGGGTTTGAACTTCCAAAACTCCCCCTGTGTGCGCCACTGGCGTTGTCACTCAAATATTATTGGATTTCAGAGAACTAAAATAATTATTATTCATATATTTGAAAATACAAGAATTGCTTTAATTTAAGAATTTTTAAAAATATTCCCAATAAGAAACTTTTTACGTGGCCTGTAACTATTATCATGTAATAAATATTTTTTAGTTGCACAATAACTGTTACAAGAAACCAGTATATTTTTCGTTGTCGATAATTATTATTTTTTGATTTTTTTTACGTTTCTTTATAACTTTTATTCATGATTTTTTAAATTACGTTGGCGATAACTATTATTTTAAGACATTTTTTGTTACGTTGCTTCATCTATTTTTGATTTTTTTATTTACGTTGTCGATAATTGTTATTTTGAAAAAACACTTTTTTACGTTGAATTACCACATTTTGGGTATGAATTGATTTTTAATTGTTTCAAATTGACAAACGCAACTTAACTGCAGAAAACCAATTTTTACCAACGACTAAACAATCAAAAAACCATTCATACTCAAAATGTGGCAACGTAAAAAAAATTTTTTATTTATAATTATAATTTATCGGTTATAATTATAATTACATAATGTAATATAAAATAATATATAATAATTATAATTAATTATTAATTAATCAATAATTATTAATTATTATTAATAATTTTATTATTAATTAATTATATTATATTATTAATTAGGTATATTATATTATTAATTAATTAATTAATAATTAATTATATTATATTGTTAATTTATTATATTATATTATTAATTATTTAATTAATTAATTAATAATTTATTGTTATTATTAATTACACTGTGCGTGAAATTTGCCCTCAAAAATTTAGACATGGGGGGGACCTACTTGGTGAGTTTTCTATAGGTATACTGAGTTGAGATCCACCAGCCGTTTGGTAAGATTGGCTCTAGTTTATGAGAAATCCGACGTTGAAGTTTGTCGAGTTCGTCGCTTAAGTCTTCGAACGTTTAAATTCTAATAGGTCCTAAATCATTCCGAATATCGCTTTACTGTCTTCGGCAAGTTTGTAGATATTTTAACGACCAACAAATTTGCTTAAGGGGGTATTACGATTTTTTTTGGCGATTTTCAATGAATTTTCAACTTTTTTTTTTGAGAAACTGAAAAACTTTTTTTATTCAAATCTTTTTACACATCGTAGTATCAAACTTCAAGAGTACAAAAAAATTTTTTGTTGACATTTTCATTTAAAGTGTAATTTATAGAGGGCGCTGAAGTGGACATCCCAGTCGGCAAATCAGTTGCGGTTCCAGCTAGATCAGCAATTCTGCATATCTGAAATCAAAAAATCAAAGTGTTTTTGAAAGATAAGTACAATATCTAGTGGCTGACGAGAGGAAATTTTTCTAACTTTAAATGTAACAAAATGGCAGCACTTTAAAAAAAACATACGAAAAATGGTCGTTTTTTTGGGACGAAAAGTCGTGTAGAAAAAAAAATACGAAGTAAAAAAAAAAAAGCTCTCGTCAGGCACTAGATATTGTATTTAAAAATAAGTAGAAAAAAAATTAGGCCGATTGCACTTTACAGTTTTTCTCCCGAGCTGGAACCGATTTCAAAAACATGATTTCGAGAAAAACGAGAATCAGCTGGAGCGCGCGCCCTGCGTTCGCTTCTTTTTCACGCATACATATAACAATATATATATCAATAACTTTTTTTCTAATGTACGGATCGATCTGATATTCGGGGGACGAATTCTAGACGCATATACGAATAGAATGAAACAATAACAAAAAAATCGAAAAAAAAAATTTCAAAAATCGTAATACCCCCTTAAGACACCAATCCAAAAAAAGTACATTTAAACTGTGTAATTGCGATATGTGCATTTTTGAGCGCAGCGCAACGTGGCGTATGAGTGTCAATTATATGAGTGTTAATTATAATTAAATGACACTCATACGCCACGTAGCGCTGCGCAAAAAAATGCACATATCGCAATTACACAGTTTAAATGTACTTTTTTTGGATTGGTGTCTTAAGCAAATTTGTTGGTCGTTAAAATATCTACAAACTTGCCGAAGACAGTAATGCGATATTCGAAACGATTTAGGACTTACTTAAGCGACAAACTGGACTAACATGAGCAAACTTCAAAGTCGGATTTCTCATAAACTAGAGCCAATCTTACCAAACGGCTGGTGGATCTCAACTCAGTATACCTGGGACCCATGTCTGAATTTTTGAGGGTAAATTTCACGCACAGTGTAATTAACTTAACATTAATATTTAATTATAATATTAATTGATTAATTATAATTTTTTTTTATTATAATTCTTTTTTACGACAATTAATTTTTACGTTGCGTAAGAACTGTTATGAGAAACAAATTTTTTTTTCGTTCTCGATAATTAGTATTTTGGGATTTTTTTATAATTATAATTATAATCAACAAAAAAATGTACGTTTCATTGTTAGCTTCATTGCAATTAATTTCTTAAATAACTTATAATACTTAAGTCCCTTTTGGATTTTCATAATTGATTTGCTGCTCATTCCACGCAAACGAAATATTGAATTTTTAGTTTTTACATTTAATTGTTCCTGAATTTTATTGCTTTCAATGTATCTGTGAGTTTGCAATGCATTTTTTCAATTACGTTTATCTTTCTACTTCAGTGTGTGGTATCTGTTATCCCCTGTAGGGGACTGGTCCAAATGTAGTTTTTCAACTGGTTGCTTGACAGTCATAGCTGACCTCAGAACCGACTCGTTTCCTTGGAGCAAACTCACCCTTTTAACATGGCGGTGCCCTAGGCGAGGGTCAATTGTCCCCGTCTGCATCCATTTGCAACTAGTCCAAGGTTAGTCCGAAGTAAAACAGTTTATAAACCAGTTGCAAAGCGACTAGTTTGTAAACTAGTTTATTCTGGATTAGTTTTCTAACCAGTTGATTTTTATAAAGGAAAATAAATCATTGAAATTTTTAAATATGAATTTTATTTTAAAAATATTATTAAAACAACAAAAATTCATCGCGAATAAAAAAAATATTGGTGCACGTAAAGATGAACTTAGACTTGTTGACAAACTTCTGTCATAACTGTTTGGGTTCTGACGCAATTCAACATCCTGACTTCGTCTGCGATTAATAAAAAAATAAATAAATAAATTAATAATTACATAAACATAATTACATAAATTTATTAATACATACCATTCGACTGCTGCTGCAATTCGTTGCTTCACGCAACCACGCAAAATTCTAACTGAAATCATTCAAGGTAAAACGTGCAAATCGAGCGAACTTCAAGTCATAGAAACAGAAAGTTCGAAAAATGCAAACATTTCTACGTTGTTGTTGTAACAAAAGTATCGCAAAATCAGCTGTAACAAAATTTTGTTGATTATTTCACCTATGTTTCGTCTTTCGTTTCGTTTCGTATTTTCATGTCTCTTCTCGCCTATGAACGCGCACACAGAACGTGAAAGATTAGACGCGAACTGACTGACTTCTGCATTCGCTGACAGTCACACTTGGGCAACTAGTGATTAAATTTACTTGCGAAAAACCAGTTGAAAAACCAATGAATTTTGGGAACCAGTTGTCTCAGGTCCGACAGGGTCTTTCTAACTTTAATCCTTCTATACTTTATCTCACTCAATCTCCTCTCACTTTTGCTGTACTTACCCACTTCCAACCTCTCCACTGCCACTTCTTTTCACTTCTTTCCACACCCACTTCATACCAGTCAGTATCACGAATCCCTTTCATTTCCGCTGTCTGCTCTCAATCTCGCTAATTTCCCAAACGAAATGCCAATTTCTACCTGTCAATGTGTTATTTCGCTTGTCATTATTTGAGATTGCCGCCTCCGCCACTGCCGTCGAAGCGCGCACACAAGGGATGTGCCCGAAAATTGTTGGCTGCCGCGCCGCAGTGCCGCCAATTCGTTGTTGACATGACGCTGGCCATCACCTGGCCACTTTTCGTTGTCCATGCTCAGGCGACGGCAACTGACCGTTGACGCTCTCAGCCCATTAGTTCGCAGTGTCGACACAATTAACGCGGCGCTGCTTAGTTTCATCCGCCAACTCATTCATTTGTCCTTTTTGGCGTTGTGCTTCAACCAGCCACGTGGACTGGACACAGTCAACTGAACTCGTTCTATGTGCGCGCATGTGTACGCCTGTCCGCTTGTCTGTCTGTCCAACTGTCTCTCTGTGTGTATGTGTGTGTGTGTGTTTACGCTTGCGTTGCAATTAGTCGCGTCGCCGTCATTTATGATTTGCATTACAAATTAAGTTAACCGGAAATGAGCTGTCACTGTGTCAACGCCAGCAACCTGCTGGTAGACAAACCGACAGCGGGCGCTCGAGCGGCACACGAAGCAGTGTCTATGCTAGTGCGCGCGCTTTGTGCAGTGTTTTTGTATTTAAGCAGCAACGGATGTTGGGTGCGAGCGTGGGCGTCACATTAGTTGGGCCCGAGTGCGCCTTTGTGTGCATTTGGCTTGAAGACGAGACGTGAACGAGCCGCGCGGGCTGTATTACTTTTCGACTTTGAGTTTTATTGTTGTTTAGGTTTGTATTGTTGTTGTAAGACACTGACCTGTTTCAAGGATGCACAGTCAAACGATGTGCGCAGATAGATGTACAGGGTAGAGCCAGCAGCCAGCAGCAGGACCAAAGGATTAGTGTGCAAGATGAGTTTTTAGGAGAGTCGAGTTATTTTTAAAATGGCATAGAAGTTAGTTTTTAGAGGTACATATGGACTAAGGAATAAATGTTTCGGGGTTCCAGGGAAAGTCGAATTTTTTTCAATAAATAAAATTTGAAAGTAGCGCTATTAAAAAAAAGTTCGGTTTCCCTAATTTTTGACATGTTCAACAGTTTATTAAATTATTATTATTATTTATTAAGTTTTAAGCAATTTTTGTCTGGAAAAAAATTGGTGAAGCCTAGAAAATTTATTGCTGTTCTTACTCTAGTAAATAGTTTGTGAAAGTAGCATTGAAGTTAGTTTTTCGACCCATATATATTTTTATTAAAAAAAAACCAGTTGGGTTTTTTAATGTTTGTAATATTTAACTGTTTGTTAAAACAAAATTTTAAACAATTTTTATATAGAAAAAAATTGGTGCAGCTTAAAAAACTTTTCGCTGTTCTCACTCTAGTTAAAGTTTTTGAAAGTAGCCTTGAATTTAGTTTTTAAACATACATATTTTTTTATTTAAAAAACAGTTGGGGTTGCCTCACTTTTGTGTTATTTAACTGTTTATTGAAAATAATTTTTAAAAATTTTTGTCTGAAAGAAAAATTGGTGAAGCTAAGAAAACTTTTCGCTGTTCTCACTCTAGTAAAAGTTTTTGAAAGTAGCATTGAAGATAGTTTTTGGACATACATATTTTTCATTAAAAAACAGTTGGGTTTTATAATTTTTGTCATATTCAACTGTTTGTTGAAAATAAATGTTTAACAATTTTTATATAGAAATTTGTATATAGAATATGCTTAGAAAACTTTTCGCTGTTCTCACTCTAGTAAAAGTTTTCGAAAGTAGCCTTCAAGCTAGTTTTTGGACAAACATATTTTTTTATTAAAAAAGAGTTGAGTTTTTCTAACTTTTATCATATTTATCTGTTTATTTACAATAAGTTTTAAACTATTATTGTATAAAAAAAAATTGGTAAACCTTAGAAAAGTTTGGCTGCGGTCACTCTATAGTAGGACTGACTATAATTGTAGCTAAAACTAACTAAAATGACAAAATTAAGTAAAATTTGCCAATATAATATTTTTTCAAAATTTTTTCTTATAAACTATTTACAAAGTTAACGGTAAAGACCTTAATTTTATGAGTACTTCTTCTTTTTACTTACTTAATAATACTTCTTTTTATTTTGCCTGTTTTTAATATTTACCTAAAAGTAGGCTACAAAGTCATAATAATAAAAGTAACTTCAATATCCTTAAATCATAAATCATACAAAAATCAAAAAACATGCATGGAAATATTAAAATTTGAACATTTTGAACAACGCACTTTATATATTTATACATAGGTTAAATAAATTTAAATACATTAGTCAGTCAACAACGTAGCGCTATTTCTGTCAATCAACTGGAAACTGTCACCCTGTATATTGAGCGCAATGACTTTGGGTGCAATGCACCGGATGTTTCTTGTTACTTTGAATGTAAAAATAGACAACAATATAAAAAATACAAAAACACATATTTACATTTTAGTATATATCATGCACATAGATAAGTACACACATAAATATATAGGGTGTTTTTTTTAGAGGTTTGTTTTTCGAATAGAGATAAAACTGGCATTTTGTGGTCAAATCTGGCAACTCTAATGTCATTTATGTTCAGTTTGGTTTGCCATTTCATCATGAACAGGTTGACAAAAGAACAACGCTTGCAAATCGTGCAAATTTATTTCGAAAATAATGGTTCAGTTCGCGAAGTTTACCGCAAGCTCCGTCCATTTTATGGTCGACATAATCGTCCATCAGAGCAATTAATTCGGTTAACCATGGGTCGTTTTCGCACTACGTTTACTCTATGTGATAATACGCATCCGCAGAGACGTCGAACAGTGCGCACCGAAGAAACAATTGCCGCTGTAGAGCAAAATGTTGAAGAGGACCCGAATGAATCGATTCGCCACCGTGCACAGCAATTGGAGCTTTGTCCATCAACTTTATGGAAGATTTTGCGCAACATGAATGTGGATGAGTTGTGGTTCCAACAAGACGGCGCTACATGCCACACAGCGCACGTCACAATCGATTTATTGAAGGAAACATTCGATGAGCGCATAATTTCGCGGAATGGACCTGTCAATTGGCCACCAAGATCGTGTGATTTGACACCATTGGATTATTTTCTTTGGGGATATGTGAAGTCGCTCGTCTACGCCAACAAACCAGAAACGTTAGGGGACTTGGAAGCCAACATTCGTGGCGTTATTGCCGACATACGGCCCCAAATGCTCGAAAAAGTGGTTGAAAATTGGACCTGTAGAATTGGCTTTATTCGAGCCAGCCGCGGCGGCCACATGCCCGAAATCATATTTAAACATTAATGGCATAAAATTATCCTTCCATTAAAGCCAAATTGATGGACATTAAAACGATTTTCTTGTGTTTTATTTCAATTGGAAGTTCTATACCTCTAAAAAAAACACCCTATATATATTTATGCATACGAGTACATGTAGACCAATGTATGTGGGAGTAGCCATCAGCGTCTGTGCGTCTAAAGAGCTCAGAAAAGGACGAGAAATCTTCAAAAGGTTTTCAAATACAAAATATCAACACAATTGCTTACCCTATAATATTCAAGTCTTTTAATTTGAGATAATTTTAAGATTTCTCTTTCCCTGTGTTTTCCATTACTCTTTTATTTTTCCATACATTTTCGAAACAATTTAAAGTGGCATAACAAAAATTTGTGGTTTTATTGCAAGATATGAATTCTTGGTCAAGATGGTCGGAAAATTGTTCTATTTATTTTTGTATTTTTAATTAACTCTTGTAACATTAATAAACGCACACTAAGCAGCACATCTCATTTCAAATGGTAAGCAATAAAAGAAAAAATTTAGAATAGTTGAAGAACGACAAGCTTGATGAATGAAATGCCAGCTGTAGGCGCAATGCTTTGATGTAAATTAAGGGGGGAACTACCTTTAGACACTTCAAAAAATCGATTTTTTTTTTATTGTTTTAATCGATAGGTATATTGCCTTAGAATATCGTGTCAAAGTTTCAAAAGGTAATTCTCGAAATTGTGGAAGAGATGCATCCCGGAAATGACTGGCGCCGAGCTCGCCGAGCGCAAACCGCAAACTTTAAACGGCATTTTCTCGAAACCATGTTTTTCAAAATTGTGTAAGTGATAATAAAACTACTAATGAACAGATTTTCATTATCTAGCATTCATTTTAAAGAGCATAAAAAATTGTTCTATCTAAACTAAAGATTTAAAAAACAAAACATTTTTAGACATTTTTTGACTGCATATATAACAAAATTTCTTGTGAAAATCCTAATTTTTTTTTGTGAAGCCTGTTTTAGAGGGTTAATTTTCGAATTTCGTAAAAATTTTAGTTCATCGACGATAGAAAACCCTCTCGAGTAAGAAAATGTTTGGTTTTTTTATTTCAGACTAAAATTGCGGCCAGCATCACTCACACAATTTACGATGTCAGCGGCGATATGACTTACAGAATCATTGAAAAATTTGTTAAATTTCTGTTTTCACTTTTACAAAAATGTTTTTTTTTTACCTCAGACATCACTGTAAATATATATTATATTGATTTGAAAAGAACTGTTTTCATTTCCCTGTAAATCGACTGTAAAAATTACCTTTTTTTCGGCCTCTAAAGGTAGTTCGCCCCTTAATAGCTATCAAATTATGTGGTTGTTGTTGTAGCTGTCAACTATCTAGTATACGTTTTTCCCTCACAATTATGTTGGTGTTGTTATGAGAATTGCCAGCTATGACTGACTGACAGTTGCCTATGTATGGCATTTCAATTGCGTGATGTCAAAGCCAACTCAAAGCTACAGTCTCTCCTCTTATTACTTCAAAAACAACAACAACAACAGTAACAGCAACATGAAAGAATCCAAACAAGTGCCGGAGTCATCAAGGTATGCAGCAGACATACCAACAAACATATACACACATAAATGCCAGATATGTACACCTTACAACTGAATGCTGCAGTTGTGTTGGTTGTGTGATAATTTTCCATGGAGCCTGATGCATGAGACTGTTGGGTTTTCCAGAACGTCGTAATGCATGAAGTTGAATGCAAAGTTTAAGGCAAATAATTTTGATGTTTGTTTTGTTCAAGTACCTATTTTGTTATTTTTGTGGTAAAAGTTTACTGTTTAAAAGTTTAAAAGGATATATCAGGTGTACAACTTTGCTTCCACCGTTTTTTTTCCAAAATTAAAAGCTTTATTGCGAAAAAGTGCTTACAGATGTATTATTCAAAGTATTGTCATGTCGCTCTTGATATTGTGGCCGCTTTTCTTTTAGCGCGCGACTAAGGCGCATCAGTTGCAAGCTCTTCTTGGGTTTGGCATGAATCTTCATCAAGCAATGCTTCTAGTTGTTCATCTTTGAAGGTTTTTTCTCTTCCACCACCATGTTTGTCTTCGACATCGAAATCACCATTTTTAAAACGTTGAAACCACTCCCGACACGTTCTTTCACTCAGAGCAGCATCACCGTAAGTTTCTGAGAGCATTCGATGCGCTTCAGCTGCATTTTTTTGCGAATTGTAACAGAAAAGTAAAACTTCCCGCAAATGGCGAGAATTGGGCACATAAACGGACATTTTCGAGCGTGAATAATACGAAAACAAGAACAACTGTCACTGAAACGGCGATGACAATTCGTTAGGCACTGTCCACACTCACTTTAAAGGCATTACCATCTATGTATTTCAACCAGCCTCAGCCGGTACAGCCACCTATCGGAAAACGGCGGAAGCAAAGTTGTACACCTGATACATGAGTACAATTGCGAATCTTTTTGATATTCTGCACTGGGCTATCGAGATATAATCACCGAAATTTATTATTTTAAACAGCCAAAACCTGTTCGATATACATACATATAAGGACTTAATAATTTGAGTTATTAGAATAGAATTTGTATGATTTCGCTCTTTTGCATTTCACAATTAAATGGGTATATTCAGGATCGATCTTATCATATATTTTTTAATTTTTATGCCTGACTTGTAATGATTTTCGTATAAAAAAAAAACTGACAAAAATCATGTATTTGATTTTTTAATTAAATTTTTGCATTATTCATTATTTATTATTTATTATTTATTATTTTTTATTTATTATTTGTTGTTTATTATCTATTTATTATTTACTACTTATTATTTATTACATAGTATTTATTATTTATTACTTATTATTATTAATTTTTTAGTTTTTATTAGTAATTATTTACTATTTATTTACCTTTTTATTTATTATGCAATCCAGTCAAACAAAATATAAATTTTAACAGATCCTCGATAAAAACAAGATAATATAATATATTGTAACGATGAGGCACTCTGTGCTGTGAATGCTTTTCCAAGCATACTTTTACTTTGGATACTTTTGTACTTTGGAGTACGGCCGGTTGGCTATAACTACGATATGGCAAGGATGGTTCGCGGCGGTAATAGGCTGTGCTAGAACGATCGGGATAGAAAACCGATAAGAAAACCAGTATAAAAGCAGCAGCGTGCAGCGCGGAGGGTCGAGTCTGTGTTGAGCAAGCAAAGGGGAAACATGCAATAGTAGTAGTGTAAGGTAGTAACAAGTGTAAATTTATAAATAAAGCGATTGTTGGTTTTTGGCTACGTTTGCTCTGTGTAACTGAAGTAGTTTTATTTTCAAGCACAATCCAAAACGAACTTAGAGAAGTCATTTTCGTAACAATATTATTTCTAATTTATTTTTTATTATTAATTATTTACTATATAATATTTATTATTTATTATTAGTTTTCAATTATTTATTATTTTTTATTTTTATTTAGTATTTCTTTTTTATTATTTATTATTATTATTTTTTGTTGTAATTTTAAAATTCTTACGTATAAGTAATTTTGTTAGTACCATCTCTAAAATATTTCATATTATTAAAAACATTCCAAAGCCTGGAGTACATTGTGAACACTTAGCTGAACTACAATAAATGACTCTCACCAGCCGTGTCGTGTCCTCGTTGTTGCCAATGTTGCTGGCGTCGCCAGACGTCATTGTTTTTCACAATGAACAGCTGACAATTTGACCTGCTTTCTTTCATTGCGATATTCAGATTTTGTCAACGACAGCAACAATAAAAATGCACACAACAAAAACAAACACACACACACATTCGACTTTGTGCGATCATAAAAGCAACACCAACAACAATGCAAATAACTTCCGCTCATAAATTTGCAATAAATTTTAATGTGACGCACTGGATGAACGAATGAACGAACGACCGAGCGAATGAATGAAAGAATGATGACGTCGGACAACTACATCGGCAGGAGTGCGTCCAACGAATGCAAGACTTAACCGAAAGGAAGCGGCCTGAGCTGTGGATGTGTGGGCGACTTGAACGTATAAGCGACAAATACAAATACAGTGCACGGCTGAGCGGCTGTCGTTGGTGTGGCTGCCAAAAACAAACAGTCAGCCAGACAACCAGCCAAAAGCCAACAAAAATATGTAGCAACAATTGTTGAGTAACAGCAACAACTACAACAACTGTGAGTGCCACACGCAACATTTACACAAAAATTACACGACACTAGAAGCCAAATTCGTAGACGCACGAACGTAGCGTATTTTTCATCGTGACAAGTTGTGGCCTTGTTGTTGGCAACAGTGTTGCCAGATGGACTTTAACTTAGTTGGCCACAACACACGATCGGACTACGGCCTTGCCGAAGTCCTTCCAATGGAGAAACGGTTTCATACTGGTTATTAATTACCCATAACCGACTACAATTATCGATTATTTGTTATTAATTACCGACTACAATTACCGATTAATGGTGACTAATTACCGATTATTAGTTACTAATTACCAGTTACCGACTACAATTGCCGATTACTGGTTACTAATTACTAATTATTTGTTACTAGTTAACAATTCCCGACTACAATTACTGATTACTGGTTACTAATTACCGATTATTTGTTACTAATTGCCGATTTCCAACTACAATTACCGATTACTGGTTAGTAATTACCGATTATTTTTACTAATTACCGATTTCCGACTACAATTACTAATTACTGGTTAATAATTACCGATTATTTGTTACTAATTGCCGATTTCCGACTACAATTACCGATTACTGGTCAGTAATTACCGATGATAGATTATTTGTTACTAAGTACCGACTACAATTACCCATTATTTGTTACTAATTACCGATTACTGGTTACTAATTACCGATTATTTGTTACTAATTACCTATCATTTGTTGCTAATTACCAATTTCGGACCACAATTACTAATTACTGGTTACAAATTACTGAGTATTTGTTACTAATTGCCGATTTTTGACTACAATTACAATTAATCGGTAATTATAAGTTAGTAATTACCGATTATCGATTATTTGTTATTATTTACCGACTACAATTACCGATTACTGCTTACTAACTACCGATTATTTGCTACTAATCACCGATTACTGGTTACTAATTACCGATTACTGGTTATTAATTACCGTTTATCGACTACTAGTTACTAATAATGGGGACTACAATTATAGTCCCCCCTGATGTCTGTTACTACCAGCAAAACGAAAATGCGCGCAAGTGTTTCGTTACAATTTGTTTTGTTTTTTTGTTGCGCATTTGTTTTGCTCTGTTTTTATTGTTATTTTTGTTGTGACTGTTGCTGCTACTGAATTGCGTAGCTTGCGAATTTGCATGCCTGCAGCGTTCTTTTTGCATTTCTTTTTTGCTTTTTTGGATTTCTTTGCTGCTTTTTGTTGCTGTTGTCGCATTATGGGTTTTTGAGTTCAGTTCTTTGGTAAAAGCGCAATAAAATCGTATAACGCACAAACAGCTTCAAAATGTCAACATTGCTATATGTTCCACACGCACACCCAAACACTAACACATACGAGTACAGAGGCAATGTGTGGATGCAGTGCTTATGTTGAGCACTGCTCTTATGTGTCAAATGAGGTCATTTTATTTGGTGGTATGTACAGTAAATGCGTGTGTAGATATATTTTTGATGGTTTTTTTCCCAGAATTACAAATTTTTAAAAGATGCCTGACTGGTTGATTCTAGCTGATTAAAAGCACCCACTGTCCTTGATTAGGCTCACTCTTTTCCCTACCGAATCTGTAGCAAAGTATTGTATTAAAAAAATGTATTCAAAGTATGAAAATAAATATATATGATCATCATTAATGGCACTTTAACCCAAATAGATCGTTTTTCTCCAGACCATTTTTCTCCAATCGTTTACAGTGCTTTTCTGTTAACTCACTAATCCCTATGTTTTCCTACAAACCTTGTTTTGCTTTAGAGAACCTGACCAATGATGTTTTTGGCACTTTAAATGTGTTCATCCATTGAGCAAAGATAGAAAGGTGTATCCCAAATAGACAGCTTCATTTAAAAAAAACACCAGATTCGAACCAATCGAAAACCTGAACTTCTTGGCTGTACTTCTCCGTATGTACTTCTCCATGTAACACACTTGTTCCATAGTCTAACTAAAAACATATATGTATTTATATGCGATATAACTATGTATGAGCCACAGCCAGAGCGAGGGCATTCACTATTCCTTACAGTTACTTACCGGTCATAGCTGCTTCAAGACAAACCTTCACCGGCTTCGATAGATGAAACCGCGTACTGTGACTTGTGTCTGGTGGAAGTAGAGTCTCCTAAGCACAACCAAATGTTCTAGCCGTACCATACATACTGCAGACACCACGTATACCATAAATAACACGAATATTATAAATTCCATTCCAATCTTATTATTTGTATGGTATCAAATAATAAGATTTTAAATAAAATATGATCTGATAAATATGCAACGATGTGTTAGATTCAATTAAATTGATGCCAACATTAGTTTTTTAATTTAGTTGATTTCATCCTAAAAGTGAGCCTTGTTTGCCAAGGGTTAGTTTGATAGCATATCGTTACAAAGCTTTTAGAAAAAAAATACTTTTCAGCCGGTAGCCACAGCTGCTAATGCAGCTATTTTTTTATTAATATGTTTTGTATATAAATTTGCTTTTAAAAAAACATACAAATATCATAAAAAATTCTTTTGCAACAAAACTTTGCAAAGAATAATTTTTTTAGCATTCAGAAATTAGCCACTGCATGAAAATTTCACGCTTTCTCATAAAGCACTTCATCTCCGACATTTTCGGCTCCGATCTTTCTCGACTTAACGGCAAATATTTAACACCATATATTGCCCGCTTTTAGGCGCAAACGAAACCAATCGCTCAACATTGCATTGCAACAGCACCCAACCAGCCAACATGCTAAGCGGCCTTTTCGGGGGGAAGTGAAAGGATGCGTTGAAAATTTGCAATGGCCCAAAATGCACGAGTGGATCACACGCTGTGATAAAATCAAAAGCGCCGATGGCGCCAAGGATAGCGTGAACCGTTGCGCAGCTGAGCGAAAGAGCGCACACACTGTCGAGTGATGTGGCATAGAGAGGCCGGCTGAAGCTGACTGAATGGTCGTATGGACGCAGCGCAGCGACAGCGACAGACAGGCGCAACATCAGCGCACTGTGACAGCCAAGCAATATAGCAAGCGACAGCAACAACAACAACAACAAGAGCAAAAATGCAAACAACAAATAAACGCCATATCATGTGGCCGCAATAAAGTTACCACTGCCGTTGTTTTTGTTGTTGTTGTTGTTTCGTTGCTGCTGTTGCGCGCCATCAGTCTGTCCAGCCGTCCATCACTTGCACACATCGCGCCCCGATGAACAACAAGCGAGCGCCGACTCGCTGTTGTTGTAGGTGAAAAATATTTTGGCATGTCAGCACACAATTGCGCTCGAGCGGCATCGTAAAGTTTAGTAGAAGGGGTGGTGTAGAGAAGGGAGATTGAGCGGGTGAATGGTTGTTGGGTGTTTGGGCTGTGCACGCACGTTGCAAAAACGCACGCAAACGCGCGTACGCCGACGCCAGTGTGGTTATAATAATTTATGCGCTTGTAATGACAGCACGCTTACAGCAACACCAACAACAACAACAATCACAACAAACAGCAACCACATCACCCGCACAGCTATTGTGACAACAACTCACACTGCAGCCGACAAGACAAATACTCATATGCGCGCCTGTCACTCATGGCGTATGCGTAATTTTTTTTCGCGCTCACTTTTTTTTCGATTCAGCACCCCAAAATGCAGTGTCAGTGCAGTAGCAGCAAGGAATGGGTTGGTGGAAATGTGTTGAATGTTCGCAGTCATGCACACATTCACCCACATGCCCATCCACTCACAGATCGCACACACACACATTCGCACACATGCATACAATGTAGCATCCGGATAATAGATGTCGTTGGCAATTTTGTAAAAATTAATTTAAAATTTATAGGATTTCTTTGTGCGTCAGCAATGCTGTGTTGTTGTTGTTGTATTACACACTCATTCAGGTGCATGCAGTGCGACAGAGAGCGATGTGTTTCTGTGTTTAAGTGGTTGTGCTGCAACCCAACTGAAAGCCCACTGTGACACAACAGAAAAGCGTTTACATGCATCGCAGCAATGACAAGAAATGCCGCCGATTTTTCAACATTAACCCTCTACTGCCACAATTTTTTTTTAAGTCGTAAAATTGTTCACCATGTAGTTTTAGAATCATATAAGAAGGGGAAATTTTTAAAATAAAAAAATTTGCTTCTGTGTGGACGTGAAACCTATATAAATTTACGTGCCTTAAGGACGCACTGGGCACATAAGCTAAAAAATTTAACTGATGAACAGTTTCATGTTTTATTGATTACACTACTCGATACGAAAAATGCTCCTAAAAATAAAAGTGTTTTCTAGACTAACCTTGGGCCGCTGAACACGAAACTGAAAATCCAAAAATTTGTTTAACCCTTATTCTCATACCCGGGTACCCGGGTGCCCACTGCGATGTATTTTCGTGAAAAAAACTGACAAATAATGAACATTTCTTTTTTACCTTCCGGATCCTCGTTATTTAGGTGAAAAGCGAACAAATCATATATTTAAAAAATTTTGTTTTCTATTAGTGAAAACTTAAAAATTTCATGAAATGGGTACCCGGGTACCCCGGGTGCCAAACGACGTTAGTAAGTTTGGGTATGAGAATAAGGGTTAAAAAGCGTTTTCGAAAAATCTTCGAAAAAACAGTTTTTTCCCTATTGTTTCAGTTATGAGCACATATCTCGTAAACGAATCATCCGACTAACACAAGCTGTCCGGCGATCAGAAGATAATACCTTAGCCTTTCCAGCAATATATAGATTGCCCAAATCAGATGAGATTTGGGGAAGTTACTGACGGTGAAATTTGTAAAAAAGTGAATTTTTCGACCATTTTCAATACCATACATTTTTGAATGATTTTTTTATGGATAAAATAAATTATCTGCTCTAGTTTTAAAATCTAAGATAAAAGATATATTATTTGAGCAAACATGAAGCCTAACATCAATAGAATCGAAAGAAAAATGACAAAGTTATGAAGCAGTGAGTGAACACCAACTTTACATTTATTACACCGTGCGACAAAAAAAAACATTTTTGCCGAGACCCATCCAAATGTTGATATAGACGTGAAACTAGAGGTCATTTATAATATCCTGGCGTAGTCAGTTTTTCATTTTCTGACCCAAAGTCCTTTTTAAAGGACTTTAAAATTTTAAGGACATACATATTTCAAATCTTTTTTTTAAATATTTGCCGTTGTGCAATGATGAACCCTAAACCTAAACCCCGGGCGCACTAGAACTCTTGTCTCGCTCGGTAGACAACATATCAATACGATCGTCTCGATCCTTACGGGACATTGTACCTTTGGTCGTCATGCCTACAGATTAGGTCTTGACAGTCGGGACTTCTGCCGTAGCTGTCATAATGTGGAGGAGGAAGAGACTATAAGTTACCTTCTCTGTCATTGCCCGGCTCTCTCTATGCGAAGGTGGAAAGCCCTGGGCTCCTTCTTCTTCGATAACCTGGATGACCTCAGATCAGTCAACATTAGGGACTTGCTGGGTTTTATCCACAAAACGAATTGGCTCGTATGGGCACCTAACTTGCAGTAAGTCAGATCACTCACTCTTTGTGGTATCACAATGGGCCCTTTTCGCGGCCTAAGTGTGTCTTTCGGCAAGTCCCGTGCCTAGGCAGTCACTTTAACCTAACCTAACCTAATGATGAAGATATGGGTATCAAATGAAAGAGGTAAATGTCTCCTTTTAACTAAGTTTCCTATTTTGAACTTTGAATCTAAAATAGCTAACACTTCATTAACGGTTTCTTCATCAGTTTCTTCATAATTTTCTTCATCAGTTTCTTCGAAAACATCGAAATCCAAGTTTTCTAAAACTTCCTGTACTTCTTTGTCCCATAAAACCGACAATTTTTTTTTTAAATGCCGATTGATATCTATAAAACGGAAACCACATACAAGTGTACCTTAGTGACCAAATGCATTAAATCTTTTCGCTTTGGTGCCTGATGCTGCCTAAAGGCAGTCTGCTTTCCCAAGCCGAAAAAGTTACTGTAAATCCTTTTTTTCACTATAAAACACTTGAAATCAATAAATTACATTACAAGGTACTCACTCATAATTTTTTTGTTTTAATCTTTTAACGAAAAGTATTTTTAATAATTTTTTCTTTTCTTTACTTTTCACAAAATAATTATTTCTACTAATTTCCACGAAGTTCAACTTTCAACTGATAATACTGGGAAACATGTGATGCTTACAGCCGTGCAACATTAAATAAATTACAACTTAATTTATCTAAAACATGCCCTAAAAATTTCATTAAAAAAATTAATATTTATGTGGACTTTTCTAGGTTTTTGTGAACCGTGCCTTAAGGCCGTATGGGGCAGTAGAGGGTTAAATGCTTAACAAAAATACAAATTCTGTATAATTGAGTGACATGTGCCTGAATGTGGAAAACATAAAAATTTAACTGGAAATTGTGAAGAAAATCAAACAAGAAAGACAGATTTTTTTATACGAAACCAATCCGATTTGTGAGTTTGAATTTATATGAGTTTGATGGGACCTGTGTTGCTAATTCTAAGCAAAAGTTTAGAATATTTTTTCATATGCATTTATTCTCAGAGAAGGTTTAGTGTGGGCAGCAATCAAAAGAAAATTTGTAAAATTTGTATCCATACTTCTGGTTTAGCTACTAAATATCAAACTTGGGGTTTTTCCTGCTCCAACTCACTAATCAACTCAATTACTTACTTACTTACTCAACTGGCGGTACAACCGTTTATTTGTCAAACAAGTGATGTGGTTCGTGGCCCCAGTTGGAAATCTAAAGTGCCAACAGGTTCTGTGGCATTTTGGTCCTTCTTTGAGTGAATAATTTCACTAGAACCCCCAACTTTCCTCTGATAACTTTGACAATTGCATCTTTAAACACAACGAACACCGCTGTTTTCAATTTCTCACTTTAATCTTCGTTTAGAAATTTTTTTTGAGAGTTTTTCAAACACGCATCATTATTGTTGTTTTCACCACTATTTACTTTCACTGATCTAATGCGATATAAACATTCAAAAACTCAGAGCACAATTGAATTCAATTTGGTTCAATGATCTCATTTATTACGGACCTCGATCAGGTATCTCAATTGAACGTTATCATTTTTTTAAGACCGTGATATGAAGTAGGCAATTCCTGAACGTCAGGTTCAGGGCCGCTTTCATGTTCCACTTGTGAACTAACTGGACTATTGGATGGTGGCATTTTTTTAAGACCGTCATATGAAGTAGGCAATTCCATAACGTCAGGTTCAGTGGAGCTTTCATGTTCCACTTGTAAACTAACTGATTCATTGAACGTTAGCATTTTTTTAAGACCGTCATATGAAGTAGGCAATTCCATAACCTCAGGTTCAGGGCCGCTATCATGTTTCACTTGTGAACTAACTGGACTATTGGATGTTAGCATTTTTTTAAGACCGTCATATGAAGTAGGCAATTCCGTAACGTCAGGTTCAGGGCCGCTTTCATGTTCCACTTGTGAACTAACTGGACTATTGGATGTTAGCATTTTTTTAAGACCGTCATATGAAGTAGGCAATTCCATCACAGCAGCCTCAGTGGAGCTTTCATGTTTCACATGTGCACTAACTGATCTCCAAGCGCTGACAATACCATCTTTTGCCGATTCAGCTGCTTTCTTTACAAATTTTGAGATCTGTAAAAGAATTGCAGTAACTAACAGGAATTGAAATATTGTATTCAAAGCTTACTTGCGCCGATATTTGATTCACTAACAGCAGCAGCAAGAAAAATCGCGCTTGGCGATATCTGTCCATGTTCCTCAAACGAATCATCGCGAGAACCAAATGCTTTCAACTTTCGACTTCGGCCACTTTTTATAGAGAATTTTCAAACTGAAAAAAGGCTTATGGCTTTAAAGCTTTACAAAATTGAAATTCGTGCGATAAGGTACTTGGCAAATAGACCAGCTGTGGAGCTTATGCAATCAACAATAAATAACGTTAACAGTTCAAATACTAAATTGAAATTTTCAGATGTAATAGTCGTTAGATTAGTCTTTAGATTAGTCGTTAGATTAGTTTGAAGCAATAAGCAAAACTCATTACAAATTCGCTATAACAACAGTGGTGAACATAGTGATTTCAAAATTTTAAAATTTAATGTTGAAATAATTTTTATTTTATTTATTTTATTTTATTTTATTTTATTTTATTTTATTTTATTTTATTTTATTTTATTTTATTTTATTTTATTTTATTTCGTTATATTTTATTTTATTTATTTTATTTTATTTTATTTTATTTTATTTTATTTTATTTTATTTTATTTTATTTTATTTTATTTTATTTTATTTCCCACGGCCTCTCTCCCCCCCACATACCGCGCGAGGTGGGGTCCATTGCAACTGAATATGGCGGCAGTAAGCGAACCGCAAGCCACTTCAGCACTATTGTGTTTGTTTTCTGTTAGTAATTTATCACTGTTAGGGTGGCAAAGTAGAGTGCCAATTAAAGCAACCCTGCGTTGCGCACATGTCAATCAATTGTAACTTGTAACTTCCGTTTAAATAAACCTTCTTCCTTCTTTTGCATTCAGCACGCGCGCACGCGCCCAAAATCAATCGCTGCGTTTTATTTCTCAGGTTATGGGCCCAGTAAACGGGCGAAATTAAAAACTGGTCGTCGTGTTTTCGGGAGTGCGCGAAATGGCAAACGTAATTCGAATAGAACCGCTAAACGCGGAAAACTATAATACGTGGAAATTACAAATGCGGGCCATTTTAATAAAAAACGATCTTTGGGCGTACGTTGACGGTAGCCGCGAGTGTCCGGAGGAAGCTTCCAAGGAAAGGGCGTGGACAGCGTGCGACCAAAAGGCGTGCGCAGACATTACGTTGGCAATGAGCCCCTCGGAATTGGCGCTCATAGCGGAGTGCAGCACTTCCAATCGAAAGGACCTGCTCGAAAAGCAACACTTTTAAAGCGAGTGGCATTGTCGCGCATGCAGGAAAATCAAAAAGTGCGCGATCATTTAAATGAATTTTTCGATGCAGTAAGCAGACTTAAAGAAATTAATGTTGAAATTGGCGACGAACTTCTGGCTATTTTGCTTTTGTACAGCCTGCCAGACTCGTATGAAACATTTCGGTGCGCGCTAGAAACTCGTGATGAATTGCCAGAACCCGAAGTGCTTCGTGTAAAAATTCTAGAAGAATCCGAATCGCGAAAAGTGAAAGAAGACAGAGCACAAAAACAATGCTCGCGACCGACTGTCACGGACCGCCATTACGAAACAGGAGAAAGTCGTGAAACGTCAAAACGCACTGGCGCCTGTTACAGGTGCGGCAAACAGGGACACTTTGCGCGAAATTGTAGAAAAAATAAACAATGCGCACAGAAAGTTGATGAAATGTCGCAAAAATCGGGAAAATCGTCAAACGCCGCGTTAAATGCAAACGAGTCGGTATTTCTTTGCCCAAGTGTTGAAAACAAATGGTGCCTTGATAGTGGTTGCACTTCTCACATGAGTTCAAACAAGAAACAATTTACAAATTTCTCAGAGCAAAATCAGCTGCTCAATTTAGCAAATAAAAACACTACGAAAGTTACGGGAAAAGGAGATGTTGAAGTGACGGTCGATGACGGTGGAAGCGTGAAGGATTTGACCATACAAGATGTGCTCTATGTGCAAGATTTACGCACAAACTTACTGTCAGTTTCAAAAATGACTGATAAGGGACTTGAAGTGTTATTTAATAAAAAAGAAGCACTAATTATTGACAAAAACGGTAAAGTGTTGTGCAGTGCGGAGAGATCCGGAAATTTATATTACTTGCGAGACTTACAAAACTCGGCAAATATGATTGAAGCCAAAAGCGATTTAGAATTGTGGCACTATCGGATGGGACATTTGAATGAACGTGATTTAAAGTGTATGGCGAAAAACCATATGGTTCATGGCTTGAACTTAAATACTGATTTTCAATTGAAAAGTTGTGAAACGTGTATAAGTGAAAAACAAACTAGGGACAAATTTCTGAAAAATACAAATGACAGATCTCAATACCTGCTGGAAATTGTGCACAGCGATGTGTGCGGCCCAATGAGGCATGCGTCATTCTCAGGCGCGAAATATTTCGTTACGTTTATTGATGATAAGTCGCGGTGGTGCGAAGTTTATTTGCTGAAGCACAAAAGCGAGGTGCAATCGGTTTTTCAAAAATTTAAATGCGCCGCGGAATTGGCCACGGGACAAAAAATAAAATTTTTACAATCGGACAACGGGCGTGAATATTGCAACAAAGAATTCGATACGTTTTTAGTAAAGCACGGAATAAAATGAAGGTTGTCGGCCCCGCATACACCTCAACAAAACGGTTTGGCCGAACGGAAAAATAGAACACTGGTTGAGATGGCCAGGTGTATGATGAAACAAGCGGGCGTGCCGGCGGTGTTTTGGGCAGAGGCGATCAATACGGCATGCTATATACGAAATCGTTGCATTACGAGCGCAACTGGTGAAGTGCCACACAAAATATGGACAAACAAAATACCTACCGTGGCACATATGAGAATTTTCGGTTCGAAAGCGTATGTTTTAAACAAAGAACAGACAAGAGGAAAGTTTGACTCTCGGTTGGAAGCGTGTGTGTTTGTCGGGTATTCATCGGAGTCAAAAGCGTACAGACTATGGTCAAGTGCAAAACGGAATATAATCATAAGCCGTGACGTGAAGTTTGTAAATCAGTCTAGTTTTGAAAACGAATACGAAAGCATTTGTGACTTTGATAAAGAATGCGACACTGACATTGAAATAATTGATAATACTATCGAAGACGCAGAACAAAGTGACATTGATATAAAAGACTTAGAGAGTCGTACACTGCATCATATAGGGCGCGCTAAAGGTCGCCCGAAATTAAGCAGAACAGGCATGCCTGGAAGACCCAAAAAAATATTTAAACAAGTCCGGATACATGCTGACGACGAAGAACTTCGATCTGAAGAAGACGAATTCGAAGAATGTGAGATGGCCTGTTTTGCTGTAGCGGATCCTTCCACAGTGAAAGAGGCGATGGACTCAGATAATGCAGCTGCGTGGGCCAGAGCCATAGAAGATGAATTTATGGCGCACATCATCAATAATACATGGGAGATTGTGGAACGTCCGCAACAAAGAAAAATTATTGGAAGCAGATTTGTATTTCGCACCAAAGACGACGGCAAAAGGAAAGTACGGCTGGTTGCAAAAGGCTACGCACAACGATTTGGAGAGGACTTTCACGAAACTTATTCGCCGGTTGCACGATCCACGTCGATACGCTTGTTGACAGCGATGGCAGCAGAATTCGAGTTGGAGATTCACCAGATGGATGTAGTTACTGCGTATCTCAACGGCGAACTTCATGAAAGCGTTTACATGGAGATCCCCGAGGAGCTGGAAAATATAATCAAACAGCTGAAATCTGGTAAGCCTTTGGAGACGGGCGGAATAACGAAGCAAAATAAACTTGCCAATAAGACGGCAACACGGTGGCTAACAGCATTAGAAAACATCAGTAATCCTGTATGCTTGCTGAGGAAAGCGTTATATGGGCTACGACAGTCGGGTTTGATGTGGTATCAAAAACTCATGCTACAACTGAATCGACTTGGACTGAAATGCTCGAAGAACGATCCATGTTTATTCATCAAACGGAGCGGCAAAAGTATGTTACTGATAACAGTCTACGTAGACGACTTGCTGTTGGCAACAAATGATATTGAGTGGTTAAATGAAGTCAAGACAACTTTGGCACAATTGTTTCAGATGAAAGATATTGGTCCTGTGAAGCGGTGTTTAGGTGTCGACTTTCATCAAAACATCAAATCACACGAAATATCTTCAAGCCAAGGACACTATATTGAAGCAGTTCTACAACGTTTTGGTATGAAAGACTGCAAACCAGCCGAGACGCCTATAGAGCCAAACTGCAAATTGGTTAGACCGACGATAGCAGACGAGAAGGTAATGACGCGGTACCCATATCAAAAACTAATCGAGTCGTTGATGTACCTGGCCGTTACAACGCGCCCAGATATTGCATACGCCGTAAATTTTTTAAGCCAATTTAACTCCAATTACGATGAAGACCATTGGAAGGCATCAAAGTGAGTTCTACGGTATCTAAAAGGAACGACGACTCATGGTCTGCTGAACACAAGATCACTCAGCGACTTGTTCGGTGTTGTTGACGCTGACTGGGGCGCCAATGTGGACAGGAGATCGTAGACTGGTTACGCGTTTATTCTGGCTGGAGCTGCTGTAAGCTGGGAGGCACGTAAACAGCGAACCGTAGCATTATCAAGCACCGAGGCGGAGTATATGGCGTTATCAGAAGCAACAAGAGAAGCGCTGTATCTGCAAGCTGTTCTGAGCGACATTGGCATAACAAGCGATGGCGTGAAATTATTCAACGACAGCCAAAGTGCCCAGAAGCTGGTCAAATGTAATGGTTTTCGCCCTAGCACAAAGCACATTGACGTGCGGCACCATTTTATCCGGGAATGTCAAGAGAATCGAAAAATCACATTGGACTATATGCCGACCGAAGACATGCCAGCTGATGTCCTGACGAAGGGGTTGAGTAAAGTAAAACATCGCAGATGCTCGACAAGCGTGGGTGTATCCCCACTTAATTTTTGATATTTTTTCCACTCTGAGGGGTGGTGTTAGGGTGGCAAAGTGGAGTGCCAATTAAAGCAACCCTGCGTTGCGCACATGTCAATCAATTGTAACTTGTAACTTCCGTTTAAATAAACCTTCTTCCTTCTTTTGCATTCAGCACGCGCGCACGCGCCCAAAATCAATCGGTGCGTTTTATTTCTCAATCACAGATATGGATTATTTACTTATTAATCTATAAGTTGTTGCGTAGTTATATATTTATTTACAATTATTTGCATTAATTTTTATTGTTTACTTTTTATTTTATTTTATTTTATTTTATTTTATTTTATTTTATTTTATTTTATTTTATTTTATTTTAATTTATTTTAATTTATTTTAATTTATTTTATTTTATTTTATTATATTTAATTTTATTTTATTTTATTTTATTTTATTTTATTTCATTTAATTTTATTTCATTTTATTTTATTTTATTTTATTTTATTTTATTTTATTTTATTTTATTTTATTTTATTTTATTTTATTTTATTTTATTTTATTTTATTTTATTTTATTTTATTATATTTTATTTTATTTTATTTTGAATTCCCAAAATTGCAACTGTTTTATTTTCAGTCCTATTTCTTATTTGGTTGTTTTTCTCATTTTTGCTTACTTCAGCAAAGTTTCTATTAATCTATAGGCATCCCTTCTTCAACGCTTTGCATGCCGACATTCATTACATATCCTCCCAACTACATTTTATCACACCACGAAACCGCTTACACGAACCCTTCGTCGGTTGATTAGCTGAAACATTGCACCCTCAACTGTAGTGAACACTTTGCGCTCACGCATGATTTGAGCTATTCCCACATTGCGTAAAATTCAATTAACACTCACACATTACACTCGCAGACATATACATACATACATGTACTATACATACGTACAAACGACTACTGGTGCGTTGTCGCCTGTAATTCAACTTCTGCCTGCCTTTAACCCCTTCAAGTGCCAGTAATAGCAACAAAAACAACAAGTGCAAACACTACCACCGCAACACTTCAAGTGCAATAATTTCTTATTTAGCATTTAAAATCAACCAGGCTCACCGCCCCGCCAGCGCCGCCGTCAGCAACGACGCACCCCAAAGGCCAATCAACTCGACAATGCGAGCGTCAGGCGGGCGGGAACAGACACAATAATGCGTGTGCGGCGCAAATTGCTGCATGCGAACGTGATATATATGTATGTATGTATGTGTGTATATGTTTATGTGCTTACATTTGTGAATATGTATTACATACATGGCGATGCGTGACATTGTGGCAAGCGACGGCAGGAAAATAATAATATTAATAATGACTTAATGTGGTGTGGCACATTCACCACCGCACACCGTCGCCCTCCTTTCACATTCGTCGAAGGTGCTGCTTTCTTGTTATTTTGCGTCTGCAGTTCTTTGTAGGCGAATGTGCGACCTGTTGTGGTTTGTATGCGTGTTTACTGCTTACAGCCGCCTTGAATATGTGTCAGTTTGAACTTGTGCTGCACTCGTATGTGTGTTTGTTTGTATGCAGACGTCTACTTGTTAACTTGAAGTGGTATAGACAGACTCGAATCATACAGCTACCATAATTGATCCTAATAATATCAAATTATTTTTCGCAACTAAGTGCTCTTTGCTTTCTTACATGGATGCATATATGTTATATACATATATATATCTCCTCCAATTCGAGAAATTTCCATTTCTGCCGCTCAACTTTGACCTCATTTCATTTCTTGCAAAATACAAACGCTCACTTTCCTCCCACGTCCACCACTTCTCCCACATTTCACCATCATACCAACTATTTCTCTAATATTCTTTTTTACCCAAGTCACTTCACCACTGCACGCATTCATCTCCACGATTTCTTTACCTCAAAACAAATTCCATAGCTGCACAAATTTTGCCAGTACGCCCACCAAACTTGCTGCTCTGCCCCGACAGCATTTTCTATGCGATCATTTCGACTTCTACATTCTTCCTTTCCTCTACAAATGCTTTCAACATTAACACTTTACTGCACCTTGCCGGCATTTGTTACATATTTTTCCACACACACACACACACACACACACACATACACACACAAAGTTGAAAATGTATAAATGCGTATCGCAGATGCACAAAAACACATTGCTACGCCAAAAAGTATGCAGAAAAACAAATGAAAATGTTTTTCATTAAAAAAAAAACCTCAACAATGCATTGCAACTTTTTGACAAACTACGCTACAATAACAAAAACATCAAACGCAGCAGTCAGCTAAACCGACAAAAAAAAATTAAAACCAACAACAAACAGCAACAACAAGCAGCGAGACTAACAATATACAAGAAAAACAAACAAGAACAGCAACAAATACCAACAGCAACAACAAACAATGAAAACGAACAACAACAACAAACCACAAAAACATACAACAACAACAAAAATCAGCAAGAAATTCCCAAACATAAAACAACAATTAAGCGAAATTATTGCATCGCATATTAGACAACAACAAAAAATTTGTGAAAAAATGCTGAAAATTTGTTAAAAAATACAAAAAAAAATAACGTGTATGAGAAAAATTATTTTAAACATCTTTTTTAATTCTTGACAAAAAAACACAAACTAAAAAGAAATTCTATACTAAAAGAATTTTTTTTGTATTTATATTGTTTTGTTTTATTTTATTTTATTTTATTTTATTTTATTTTATTTTATTTTATTTTATTTTATTTTATTTTATTTTATTTTATTTTATTTAATTTTATTTAATTTAATTTTATTTTATTTTATTTTATTTTATTTTATTTTATTTTATTTTATTTTATTTTATTTTATTTTATTTTATTTTATTTTATTTTATTTGAATTTATTTTAGTTTATTTTATTTTATTTTATTTTATTTTATTTTATTTTATTTTATTTTATTTTATTTTATTTTATTTTATTTTATTTTATTTTGTTCTATTTTATTTTATTTTTATTGTATTTATGTAATTTCTTTTATTAATTTATTTTTTTTCCTGAAGTTAAAATAATTTATAAATTGAAAACAATTTTTTCAATGTTTTTTTCTGTTGTTAAAACATTGAACGCATACTTGCGGCTAGGCAAAGTTATGCGCACAAATGCAGAATGACGAGCAAAAAATAGAGAAAAACCAACCAATTCGGCAGCGAAAATGTCGGAATTTTCCCAGTGGACAGAAAAAATAATTACTTTTATTTAACACTTATGTTGTGGCCGCTGGACATTTTGCCAACACAGTTTGCTTATAGTGTACATATGAATAGGCAAAGCGCCTAAAAGTATGCTACAAAAATTATATACTATCTCTTCTGGTCAGCTATCCATCTCTTTCACCCTGTCCAGTTCTGAACTGATTCTAGATTCCTTCTAGACTGATTAACTTAACTTAATTTGATACCCAACTCTTCTGGTCAGCTCTTCATCTCTTCCACCCTGTCTAGTTCTGAACTAATTATATATTCCTTCCAAACGGATTAAACTAACTTAATCTAGTACCATCTTTTCTGGTTAGTTCTCCTTTTTTCTGCCCTGGTCAGTTCTGGACTGATTCTAGATTCCTACCATCTCCTCTGATCAGTTCTCCATCTCTTCCACCCTCTCCATTTCTGAACTGATTCTAGACTCTTTCCAGACCAATTCAGCACTGCTGTAATACTCCAAAAATACGTCCAGTTTTTTGCTTTTCATTCAGGGTTAAGACATTAAACGTACCTAAACACACACACACACACATCCACACACACACACAACAGTGTCGCGCACACTTTGTATTTGTTCGCTGCGCTTCTTGCATTGTGCACAAATATTCGCATTTATTATGCTTTCCCCCTTTCATCGCCAACGGCCGTCTGTCGCATTCGAGTTGCTGTAATTTTCTGTGCGGTTGCTTTCATTTTCATTTGCAGTCAGTATGCTTCTTGTCTTTCGCCATCGCAAGTTGCCATTGCCGTGCAAAAAGTGCGTTTCTATTGTTCAAGTTTAATTGCTTCAAATTTCCAAGCGTCACATCGTGCAAGCAGATTTTTCCTGCTACAAACTTTTGCCAAATACCACTTGACTTGGGATTTTATCTGCGTTCGCTTGCGTGTGTTGACAATTTTTTTCAATACACACACAAATGCAGAAGCACACACCAACACAGCTAAAAAAGAAAAAACAAACGCACACTCACAACGAAATGCATTCAATGTTAGGGGACAAGACGACTGAGCGCAAAGTTGTTTGCAAAAGTTTTACGCGTTTGAGTGAAAAAGTAATTAACAAACACTTTGCTGTTGTATACTTTCAGGGGCAGCCGCAGTCGCAGTCGCAGATCCAATGCAATGCCAAAAGGTTTTCGGTTAATTGTTTAATTATTTCACTTGTTTTACTGTGGTTTTATTTTTTGTTTGGGTTTTTTCTATTTTTGGTTTAAAAGAAAATTTTCAAACACGGCGAGGAATTAAAATTTGTTAAGCTCAACAACTTGGTGCATGTTTTTGACAAATGCAAAGTAAAAGTAAAATTACAAAAAAACATTTCCAAATTCAGTGGCTGTCAGCTGTACACCGACGAAGCGGTGGAAAGCGGTTGAAAGGTTTAATCGAAAAGGGTCAACCACAATTTGGGTGTTTTGGTTTGGCTGCATGCAAATAAGCGCCGAAAAATTATAATTTTTCAAACTAGACAACTTTGGGTGAAAAGTAATGACTTGAGCAGAGTGAGGACTGCTGATTTATGCAAATTAGTGCAATTAAAATTTGAATATTAAAAACAAAAAAATTACGAATAAGTCACAACAAAATATCAAAAAGAAAAACAACCATAATAACAAAAACAAAGACAAACTGACCAAAACCTCTACTGTTAGCTCGGGAAATAGCAATACACAGTTTTAGAGCTAATCAATCCCTTCTAAAACTTTGTTTTTGTGACTGACCATGTATCGAGAAGAATTTCTTAACAATTTTCTAAAAACCTATTATATATGATTTTATTAAAAATACTGAAATTTGGTCTTAGGTATTGTTGATGTCCTTATCATGAAAAGCCAAATATAAATTGTATGTTATATCCAAAACCTTCTCTAGTATCGTTGAAATCTCTATACATATTACATATTATTTGTCCTGACTTTCTTATAGAAGAAAATGCATTTTTGCATGTTTTTTTTGTTTTCCAATTGCACTAAAAAATATTTTTTAAAATATGTATAGAAAAAATTAAGAATAGCTTTTGCAGCCTTTGAGAATTGCAACAAAAAGTTAAATTGATATGTCAGTTGCAAATACGGCCAAAATGTTACCCAACTTAAGCAGACGACAAGCAATTTTTTTTAGATGAGAAAAATCTGAACAAAAAATGCAACGAAGTAAAACGTTAAAGTATGACACAGCATCTAAAAGAGAGAAGAAAACATGATGTGGCAAAACTTAAAGCAATTTGAAACCAATTAAAAAATACTTACAAAAAGTGGATGGATAATTTCTTAGCATTACTGGAAATCTGACAAATAGAGACAAGTCAGGTTTTCAACACTTTATAAAATCACTTTATACTTGTAGGTTGTATATATTTTTTTTACTCACGTGTTGGTTTATATGAACCCAGAAAATAATTTCAATGCTTTATTTATATTTAAACAAAATCGTTCAGTTTTATTCAATTTTTATTCGTATTACAATGTTTAAATTTTGTTTTTGTACGTTTAATATAAATGATTCGTATAGTTAGGCTTACAATTATTACACTCATTCAAAATATTTTTGATTTTTGTTTTTAATCGGCGCCGCATCATTAATGGCTCAATTTACAGAGCATGAAAGAATGCAAATTTTTTATGCATAAAATACAAAAATTGTTTTTAATGGTGATTGTAATGCAAAAATAAAGAAAAGTGCTCACGGGTTCATTGGATCAGAGTTACTGTGATTTGAGTGCCTGGGCAACACAACATCGATTTTAATGAACGGCTCAATGAGATCAAATGTAGGGGATGCTCTCGGGACAAAAGTAAAGCGTTCACGGTTCACGCGGTTTACGCTCTTCTAAGCTCAATCAAAAGTGTGGTCACCGATAAGTTCCGAACAAGATTCGCTTGAGGTTTGAGGTTCAACAGATCACTTTGTCCCAGATGCAGTAAAAGCAGATCCAGGGACTTTGATTACAGAGAAAGCCGAGTTGTGGCGAGACTTACTGCGATTACCAGGAGTCACTGGCCCACTGGATACCTTGCAGCCAAAATGGACATCCCCTAGAATATTTGCAGTCCAAGGTGCAAAAAAACAGACGAGAAAGGAACCATCCCCCACGTTTTCTCTCCACCTACCAATGCACCTTCGTCTCTATCGAAGAGAAGGTGGAAGGTTTTGAGAAGGTATTGTTCACCGATTTCGAAAGCATAGTGAAATGCACGCCGGGTTCACTTTTGACCTCCACTAATCCTTCGTAATTCTTCCAACTTTCCCCAATTTTTTCTGCCTTCTAAATATTTCCTAGTTTAGCAACATACCCCAGTTCAAAAATTCCGACCCTCAGATGTTCCATTTCCACTCAATTCCACGCATTATTAAGCGGAATCATGCGCTGTAAAAATAAAACAAACATACAGCTACACGGTGCACCCGCAACGCCTGTAAGGGGAAGTAGGCATTAGCGTAAACAGCGCACCAAACCGATCTCAGCAAAGGCCCCAACCATCCTGCTATCACCTCTTTTACACAACAGATGGCGCTATGAGTGGTAGTTCACAACATCGGAGGCGTCGTTCCTAAGCGGCGGTAGATGGCAGTTCGATCACTCAGGACTACCTGCGGCAGGTTAATGACCTACTCTGGCAGAAAAATGCAACCGATTAATGTAACCAACACAAGGCAATATCTTGTGGAGGCCCTATGCTCCCGAGAGGAGTGAACAGGGAAAAAAGATCCTTCGAAATTGCCATAAGGAGCAGAGCACCGACAGGATTAACCACCTACAGCAATTTTGACCAGAAACAGAACACACGCACTAATTGAATGTCGGGGTATCGCCAATTTAACCAACCAATCAATGCCACAATTTTCAATATTTTTCCTTACAGTATAATTTTGAAACAGAATCAAAAATTAGTTAAAAATAAATGATAATAAGTTTTATTAATTTTGGGTATATAAAAGTAAAACCAGACTACAAATTATTGATTTAAAAACTACCTCAACTCAGAACTGAATAGTTTCCAGTGTTGCTTCAAGGAGCTTGTTGAATAATGAAACTTGTGAGCTGAGTTCACAGAAATTAGGATTTCAATGCTTGCCACATACTTTATTGTACACTTTTAGGCTCAATACAAATTCCAAAACACAATGTCACTGACTACATGTAAAGTAGTTTTACCAATATTCCAGTCGGCAATATTTAGTGCACATAGCAGCGTTTAAAACATTCTCAGTGCTGACCAGCCATCACGTCAGTACTAACCAAGCTCGATTATGCAACCTGTGACAACAAAAACCTGCACTATGCGCTACTAAGTTGGAGCGCATATGGTTTTACTTATTCGTTAGAATAATATTAGTTTTTTTGTTAGCATATTTTGTTTTCATGTCGGTATAAATGCGTTTATGTATGAGTTTATCTAAAACTAAGCTAAAGACTTGTTTGCTCACTTTTTCATAATTTGGCAATTTAAAATAATCATTTATGCATTGCTGTTTACACTTATCACCGCGCAATTGTCGCCATATGCCAATGGCGTTGGTGTATGCATTGGCTTTGGGTTTTGGCATTCGCTACGGTTTTCCATTGCCTTGCGCTGTTTGAAGAGCAGTGATGACAACTGTCATTGCGCGTTCTTGTATGTGTGATTTTGTTTGTTGTTACTGTTGGAAATATTTGAGAAAATGTTCGCATAAGTAAAGCAATAATAGAGGTGGTTGGTAGTAGCAGCCAGCTGATGGACATCAGTAGTAATGCGTTGGTTTTGATGAATGTTTTGCGGTGGAATTTACGATGTGTAGACAGCGCCGAGGATAGAACGTAATCTGCAAGAGAACAAAGAATAGAAAGTCTTAGAAGATTGGCTATTGTTTCAAAGCGAAATCAATCAATTAAATAAAATAATTATAGCTTCAATTTATACATTTCTAAGTATTTAGTGCTTTATTCTACTTAGATCTGCTATGAATTAATTAGTTTTGTAAAAAGGACCTCTTAAAATCTATATATATAAAAGAAAGTTGATGTATGTGTGTAATCGCATCACGCTCAAACGGACCGGCCGATTTTCATGGAGTTTTTTCCCTACCATATTTGAGCGCGAATCACTTGAAAACGGCTGGACCGATTCGGTTGGTTTTTTTTTGTTGTATTCGTAGTTGTCAGAACAAGGTTTGTATGAAAGAAAATTTTAGGAAAACGGGGCGTGGCACTTTTTCACCAGCCAAAATTTTCAGACGATAGATTTGGAATCATAAGTCACACATCAATTAAATTCACTACGAACTTACTATTTAGTCATATCCTTCGACAGAGGGCATGGGGCGGGTATTGGAGGAGGGGGCGTGGCACCACCCATACAAGCAAAATTTTTATAATGGAATATCTTCGAAATTGTAACGTACACAGCATTGATGGGCGTTGGACAAGGGGCGTGACACATTTTATATGAACCAACATTTACGCAGTCAATGAAACTTGGTACGAACTTTGCACTTAGTAGCACAATTCGACTAGAGCATTGGAACAAGGAGCATTGAACAAGGGGGCGTGGTACCGCCTCCATTTTTATATACATAGATTGTTTGTCCTGACTGACTGACCGATTGACTGATTAATTAATCATCGCCCAGCCAAAACCGCTAAGGCTACAAACATGAAATTTGGACTGTAGATACATCTTGAAGAATTAACCTCCGCCAAGACGGGAATTTTCGAAATTCGGGATCCAAAGGGACAAAACATGGTGTGGTGTTGTGGGAAGAAAAGTAATTTAATAGACATACTCATTTCGAATTTTCTGAAAATACTCTAAATCAAAAATAATTCGACACGTTTTTTGTAATGTTTCGAACATCAAAATTTAACTGGGCCAACAATGGGTTCGGGTTTGTTTACGGAAAGACTCCGAAACAAAAAACACGAACCGATGAGCCTATTGACTTAAAAAGAATTGAAATAAAAAATTAGACACGTGTTTCTCATTATTTTCAAAATCGAAATCTAACTGGATCAACGACGGGCTAAAAGTATGTATGGAGAAACAATTTTTTTAGCCTTTTGACTTCAAATGCAAAATAACTCGATACGTGTTTTTAATTTTTCCGAATATTAAATTCGGACGGGCTCAACGACGGGTAAAAAGTTTGTATGAAGAAACTGTGAAAAAACATGAATTATTGGGCCCATTGACTTCAAACTTGGTGAGAGTACTCTTAGTAAGAAATAATTTGACACGTGTTTTTCAGTTTTTTGAAAATTAAAATCTAACGGGTCAACAATGGGTTAACAGTTTTTATGGGGAAACAAGATTTATGGGGTCTTTTGACTTCAAACATGGTAAAAGCACTTCAATCGGAAAATAATTAAAATAATTAAAACGTGCTTTTCATCTGCCGTGGTAAACCAAGGGTTAAAAATTTGTTTAGAGTAAATGTGAAAACACATAATTTAATGGGCCTTTTAACTTCAAAATTTTTGAAAACACTTGAAAACAAAGATAATTAGGCACATGTTGTTTTTTTAATGAAAAACTGACGGGGTCAACAATGGGTTAAGAATTTGTATCGGCGTAAACATGAGCGCGCGTGCAAAGCCGCGGGGCCCAGCTAGTATGGTCATAAAATTCGCCTTAAAGTATGCTAAAAGCTCCATAGTGCATGTGTCATATTGCATAATTGAAAGAGACCTTCAAGAACGCATTAGGACTTAAAACTACAATTAAAAAGTCTTTGGAACAGCGATACAAGAATACAAATCAGCAGACAAGTCGTCTCGAAGATCAGCCAAGCTTAGTAGCGCTCACACACAAACACACTCATATATAGTCTCAAACGTACACTTCCATTCATACCTAAATGTCTACAAACATTTTCGCATTGTCCATTTTGACCTCATTTAACCAACAATAACAACACAAGCAGCTCGCGTAAGGACACATCAGCACACAGGCCATTTCATACAACTACCATTGGGACAGACATGGGCACACATTAAAAATCAGCTTGATTAATAACCCAACGTTAGTCAAGCATAACAATGTTGAATGGTTACAAATTATAGATGCACAGCCATACAACAAAATGTAAACAAAAACGGCAGCAAATGAACAAATGAATACACAAAATGATATTTAATAGACAAAGCGGCGCAAAGACGCAACGAAGCAATACAAAAGAAATAAATGGCCGCACATAGCGGTGATTATAAGGAGTGTGCGCCAAGTTGTGTCACTGTATATGTGTATGTGTGTGCGTGCCTTTGCATATGGGGGATTATTAATCTTACGACAGTGTTATGGTCAAAGCGGCACGCAAACGGTCCAGCCAACTGATGTGTGTGTGGTACAAGAGAGACGAAGGCGAAGAGGCAAGGAAAACAACGCTAAAATTGTGAGGGTTTGGAGGGCGTTACAGAGCTGAAAATCCAATGCAAAACAGCAAATCGTATAAAATCTTTGCATGATTGTTTTTGTTTTGAAAGAGAGAGAAAGAGAAGAAATAAGTAAGCACGCAGATTCACTGAAACTTTTACTGAGTGCAGATACATATATATACATGTTTATGTGTACGAATGTATGTACGTATGTATGTATGTATGTAAGTTTGTATGCAACGCAGCAAATATATAGCATGAACAAGGCATGAACATTACATTGATTAAGTGTCGAGCATTAAATCAAAGTTAGTGAAAAATTCCCAAATGCGCAAAGGCAATGAAGGTGTGGTGGCAAGAAATGGACCAGCAGGGCAATGGAAAGATACGAACAGGCTGTGGTAAAAGGGAAGATGTGAAACAAGTTGAAGATAAGATAGCAGCGAAAACAATAGCGGTTAGAGAATGTGGTTAGAGAGACAACAAAATTTACTGAAATCAAGGAAAGCCGCTGAACAAAGACAATGGACCAGTGAGAAACAATGAATGTGGCAGGTGTGCACGAAAAAAAAACAGAGAAGAGGAGTGTAGCAGATTTGGAGGCATGAAAAGGAATAAATAATGGAGAAATGAAACCAGCAGAATAGGTGAGATAAAAATTGAAAGTTGACCAGCATGAAATATTTAATATAGAGAACGCTTCACTTATAGTCAGAGGGTACAAAAAAATCCCAAATCTTTTGAATGAATTTTTATTTACTCTATAAAATCGCATCGATTCAAAAGTGGCTGAATAGTTTGCAAGTTTTCTGTAGTAAAGTTTGTAGTGGAAGAATGGTTAGTAAACATCCAGGAAGAGGTGCAACGGGACCAGTCTTGGGGGCAATAAATTGAGGAGCTGCGTTTGCACGCGGTGGACGGAATTAGATGAAAAGTCACTTAACTTTGACATAATTTAAGTAATGAGGCATTACATAAATATTCTGCAAAGTGTTCGTAAATGTTAAAACTAGCAACTCGATGCTATACAAAAATGCTGAGAACTGTGGTTGCTTTGTGATGAAAATTTCTTTGGAACCTTTTTTGATAACAAATAATATAAAAAAACTGTTCAACTCCTTTCAAAAATGTCACAACATCTACAAAATGTGACTACTTGAAGTGGAAAATTTTTTCATAACAAATAATATAAATAAAAACTTTTTAACCACTTTCAAAAATTTCACAACATTTATAATGAAAATTAAAAATAAATTAAAAAAAGTAAAGAAAATTAAAGAAATTAAATTAAAAGAATTAAAATTCGACTATTTTTACTCACTATTTCAAGTATAAATTTTTAGTATTTTAAAGAATTCAAGTTATTAAAAAATCTCAAAAATATAATATCAAATTATAACACTGTACAACAGCATTTCTGCAACAGAGTAACGACCATATATTTCTGAAAGAGGACGTCATACTGATCATTTTTGCCGAACAAAGTAATAGTCCAGCACGTTTGAGTTTTTGTAATTTTCACATAAAGGTTAAAGGGTCCCTATGGACTTTTACACGGAAAGTATAAAAACTTGAAAAGCTAGAGCTTTGATGTCTAAGACAAAGTTGTTTGTATTAAAAGTCTGAATATTTTCTGTGTATACATGAACCCCCTCCCCCTTTCCTTACCCCTTTTTCATGTTTTTCTGAAAAATTTTTCATAAAAAGCTTGTATTGAGTAAACTATTGAAAAAAATACCATATTGTCTTTTGGGAAAACATTCTTCATTAAAAAATAGGGGGGTCTTCAAAAAATAATTGAAAAAATCAATAACATATAAAGTAAAAAATATATAAAATATACAAATTAAGTATCAATAATATAAAAAATATAAAAAAAAAAAATTTATAATACAAAAAATATTAAATATCAAAACTAAAAAAAATATAAAAATTGTATATCAATAATATGAAAATTATAAAAATTTTAAATATTTAGATAGGTGGCACAGGTGTTTTCTCAATTTTTTAGAATATTTTTCTATTCTTTCTATTTTTGCAAAAAATAATTTAAAAATAAACAAAATATAAAGTTAAAAAATAATATATAAAAAAAACTGAAAAACAAACAAAAAAAATAAAATTTAAGAAAAAATTAACATAACATAAAAATAAAATATCCATAATATAGAAAATATAAATATTGTATGCAACAAAAATATTACATATTTAGATAGATGGCATTGGTGTTTTCTTTATTTTTAGAAGGTAACAGTTTTTTTTCAATTTTTGCAAAAATTATTTAAAAAATTAAAAAAAAAATATAAAGTAAAAAATTTATGAAAGAAATTAAATACAAAAAAATACAAAAATATAAAACTTAAAAATTAAGTAAAAAATACTAAAAATATAAAAATTAAATAACAATGACAGATGTAAAAAAATATAAAAAATATAAACTTTTTATGAAACAAAAAATATTAAATATTTAGATCGGTTACATTGGTGTTTTCTTTATTTTTTAGCAGTTTAATGTTTTCTATTTTTGCAAAAAATAATTTAAAAAATAAACAAAATATAAAGTAAAATATGTATGAAATAAAAAATATATAAAATATAAAAACTACAAAAATGTAAAATTTAAAAATCAATAATATAAAATATATATACATTTTATAAAACAAAAAATATTAAATATTTAGATAAGTGGCGTTGTTGTTTTATTTTTTTTTAGAAGGTAAAAATTTAATTTTTCTATTTTTGCAAAAAATAATTTAAGAAATAAACAAAATATAAAGTAAAATATGTATGAAATAAAAAATATATAAAATATAAAACCTACAAAAATATAAAGTTTAAATATCAATAATATAGGGGGTCTTCAAACAACAAAACTTTCCCAAAACTTCCCCCAAAAAAATAAAAAGCCTTAAGCACGTACCCTTAATTTAAGACTTTTTTCATAAATTGTAAGCTCTGCTTCAGATGTTGAGAAAAATTTTGAATATTAAAAAAATTAATATTTTCTATTGAAATATAGTTCGGGTGGTCTCCAAACAAGAAGTCCCCTCTTAATAAAATAAAAAAATTTGTATAATAATAAATAAAGGCAAATAATAATTATTGAGATCCAGTTCCTTGTAGTGTCTCGAAAAATACTTGAATGAATTAATTACCCCAGTGGTTGGAGGCTATTTAAAATTTCTTCCACTCATTAGTCTAAATATTACACTACGTCAGACTTCTTTTGTCAGTTTCAAGGCCAATATAGAGTTAGAATTGTCTAGAATTTAAGCAACAAATTTATGTCCAAAAATATTAAGCAGACTTAATATGTAACTATAGGTATGTGTAATCATTCAGGCAACAATCCACAGTATTTTAATCAAAATATATTTTAAAATTTTTCCAATATTTAAATCATATTAAAGAGCCAACATCAAACACTGTTTAAACAGAAGCCAGCTGCTCACTTCTCAACTTAGAGAATATTTCATGTGCTTCTAGCTTAAACCTCTTTTGATGTAAATAAACCGCCTCGAAAGAGGTTGGAGCTCTCAGCCCATCCGATTATTATGGCTTCTCTCTAACTGGTACTTTAGATTTTCTATATCAATCTACATAAAAACAATATAGCAATAACAACAATCAATAGATACTATAGAATCACAAAACCCTATCAAAATAATACTTTAAAAACTTGCTGTTGATGACTAATGAATATATTCTAAAGCTGTGCCAAACTGGCTTTTAATGACTAATATAATTCTGAAAAGACTGAATAAAGCAGCAAAAAACAATCAATAGTAACTATGAAAACAGAAAATGATTGCCAAAAAAAATCATTAAAAAAATCTGTTGATGACTAATGCTATCTAAAGCTGTACCCTGCTGGCGTATACGTAACATTTTCCGCCACGCTCATTTCTTCTGTTCGGTTGTAGTGGAAATACCCGAAAATTTGCAGCATTTATATTTTCCACTACTAAACCCACCCACGCCACTCTTTATACACACATTTTCTTCACCTACTCGCACTCTCTGCCAACCATTCTAAAGCTCTGTATTTAGTTTCATTGAATGCTTAGCGCTGAGCTTTGGCAATTAATTCGGAGATTAATGCCACCAATGAGAGTAATACGCAGCGCTCTGGCTGCTCTCTGCCGCTGGTGTGCGCAACGGTGGCACATTAAGCAGACGTAGACAACAACAACAACAACAACAATCTAGTAATACCAAAAACTCTGGTGTATACCTCTACATAAACAGCAGGAAATGCGAACGGGAAATGTACAAAGTGAAAACGCGAAATGTGAAAAGGATATATTGCCAATAAACCGCTGAAATAATACATATTTCGGTTTATTGAAATGGCTAACGAACGATAACTGCAGACTTTTCCAACATATTTAATATTTTCAATATATGTGTGTGTGTGTGTGTGTGTGTGTGAGAGAGAGATGGTTTTTGCACAACTTGACTTAAATTTCAATGAAAACCAAATGAGAACTAGAATCCGCATTATTTGGCCTAATGTGGCATGAGGTATTAGTGCGGATATTATTGGCTTTTTGCCTGCTTCACGCGCATTAATTACTGTTGTTGTTGCTGCTTGTTGGCATATTAACCAACAATTGCTAGGGACCAAGCTTGAACAAGGCGGAAAAACAATGCCAAATACTACAAAACAAGAAGCCATACAAACACAAAGGAAGAAGGCCAGAAGAATGGCAACAAAACAGAAAATAGAAAAAACAACAACAAAATAAGTAGTAAGAATGGGTGAAGATACCAAAACAAACACACACACACACACACGAACACAACGAGTAGGCTAGTTGTGTGCGCGGTGGAATCGCCAAATGCGCAGGAAGCGGCAACTAGCAAAGCAATAAAACCAGCGGAGGCAGTCAAATGGCCGTGTTATTAATTGTTTGATTTCCTCTATGGACGCTTATCGCATGCTATATATATACTTGTGTGTGTGTGTGTGTGTGTGTGTGTGTGTGGGGTAGGAGGAGTGTGCTTTGGTCTTTCGGCTTTGGGCTGACTGAGGGCAACCAATGGCAACACGCATTTATTGCAGTAGACGCAGATTTTATTAGGCATCGAATTTTATGTTGTTTGCATATTTTTATGTTAATACAATTTCGTTCTTATGCGATCTGTGAGTGGAAATATAATTTGCCTATTTGTAGACGAAATTAAGCAGCCAAGCATAAGTAATTACGAGCTAATATTTGTAATATTCGGTACGTGAGCTGAAGCTAAAAATATACAGAAAATCAATAACTATTTGGACATTTTGTTGAGGAATTTAATTTTGTATTTTTGTTGACTACTTAAATTAGTTGAAATATGGATTTTAAAAGTGACTCACAAAGTGACTACAAAAATTCCTTCAAAACCAACTCTAACTGAATCAACAACTGAATTAAAACTCACTTTTATTTTGCAGCGAATACAAGTCGTTGTACACATCGAAACCGCCACTATCGTCCAGATCATAGGGATTCATGTTGGGCGAGCGGCCCGAAGCCAAAATGCGCGGACGATCCTCTTCGATAAACTTTTCCGCCTCCTGCTGGTAGATGTCATATATGCTTGCAATGCATTTAATCTGTAAATGAATAAAGTAACAAATATATCTTAGACATTTTGAATAAATTAAATTTGTAACATACTTTCAGGCGTCCACTAATGAAGTGCTGTTGTGTTACGGTGAATTGAATCTGCAGCGATGAAGATTCCAATTTACTTTCCAGCAAATTCTCACTGAATGGTCGACGCAAAAGTAAGCGACGCGCATAATGTGGAGGCTCCTAAAAAAAAAACAACATATAAATGAGATTTGCGTCTAAACAATAACAACAATTAAGTTTTACTGGAAATTGTAAAACTGTTGTTTTAAGCATAAAAAGTAAAGAGCGACCCTATTGAATTTTTTTTACTTGGCAACAAAATTCTGTTTATGCGTGAGAGATTTTCTACAAAATAATACTACTAAATAAAAAACCAACAACACCCAAAAAAGCATACAACCAAAGTCCACAAACAGAAACTAAAAATAGTAAATATTTTTAGAAAATATTCGAAACAGCAACGCAAGAAAAACTCACATAAATTCAATGCAAGTCAAGCTGAAAATGTTGCCACAAAAAACTATATATAAAAAAAAATAAATAACTAACGAAAAAAAATACTAAAAAAACACATAAAAAAACTGCGAAAATTCCCTGCACCAACTTATTGATTTATGTTGCTGGTTGCTAGAACTCAAAATTGAAATTTTCCACTTTTTTCTTTGCCTTCGACTGTCGCACGCTGTAATGTTGGCGTCAGTTTGTGCGAATTTGCTGTTTGGTCACCTGCCGTCACACACACAAACACACACATTCACACAAATGTGCATTTCCACTGCCTTATTTCACCTTTTGCTATTTTATTAAAAGGCGAAATGGAACGTAAGAAGCTGTTGAACGTTGAAAAGTAAAGCGGGTAAAAAATTTCAACTTTATGACTTTGCACACAAATCATTGTGTCTTTTAGTGCTCAAGTCAACTTTTGTGAGTGTCGTAAAAAAATTCTGTGAATGTGCTGAAACGTAGGTGTTTTCCATATTTTTTAGAAGGTAACAGTTTAATTTTTTTCAATTTTTGCAAAAAATAATTGAAAAAATCAATAACATATAAAGTAAAAAATATATAAAATATAAAAATTAAGTATCAATAATATAAAAAATATAAAAAAATTGTATAATACAAAAAATATTAAATATTAAAACTAAAAACATCTACAAATTTTATATCAATAATATGAAAAATATAAAATTTTTAAATATTTAGATAGGTGACACTGGTGTTTTCTCTATTTTTTAGAATATTTTTGTATTTTTTCTATTTTTGCAAAAAATAATTTAAAAATAAATAAAATATAAAGTTAAAAATAATATATAAAAAAAACTAAAAAATACAAAAAATTAAAAAATTAAAATAAAAAAACAAAATTAAAATAAATTAAAAATTAAATATCAATAATATATAAAATATAAAAATGCCAAATATTAAATATTTAGATAGATGACATTGGTGTTTTCTTTATTTTTTAGAAGGTAACAATTTAATTTTCTATTTTTGCAAAAAATTATTTAAAAATTAAAAAAAAAATATAAAGTAAAAAAATGTATGAATAAAATTAAATACAAAAAATATAAAATTTAAAAATTAAGTAAAAAATACTGAAAATATAAAAATTAAATAACAATGATAGATGTAAAAAAATATAAAAAATATAAACTTTTTATGTAACAAAAAATGTTAAATATTTAGGTAGGTGACATTGGTATTTTTTTATTTTTTGGAAGGTAGCAGTTTAATGTTTTCTATTTTTGCAAAAAATAATTTAAAAAAGTAACAAAATATAAAGTAAAAAAATTCTGAAATAAAAAATATATAAAATACAAAAACTACAAAAATATAAAATTTAAAAATCAAGTAAAAAATATTGAAAATATAAAAATCAAATAACAATAACAGATACAAAGAAATATAAAAAATATAAACATTTTATCAATCAAAAAGTATTCAATTTTTAGATCGGTGACATTGGTGTTTTCTTTATTTTTTAGAAGGTAACAAATTAATTTTTTGCAAAAAATAATTAAAAAAATAAACAAAATATAAAGTAAAAAAATGTATGAAAGAAACTAAATACAAAAAATACAAAAATATAAAACTTAAAAATTAAGTAAAAAATACTGAAAATATCATATAAAAATTAAATAACAATAATAGATATAAATAAATATAATAAATATACACATTTTATCAAACAAAAAATATTAAATACTTAGATAGATAGATAGATATTTAGATTTATTTTTTAGAAGATTTTATTTTTTTTCTTTTTTTCAAAAAAAAATATTTAGAAAACAAACAAAATATAAAGTAAAAAATGTATGAAATAAAAAATAAATAAAATATAAAAACTACGAAAATATAAAATTTAAATATCAATAATATAACATATATATAAATTTTATAAAACAAAAAATATTAAATATTTAAATAAGTGAAGTTGGTGTTTTTATTATTTTTAGAAGGTAGTAGTTTAATTTTTTTATTTTTGCAAAAAATTATGGGAAAAATAAATAAAGTATAAAGTATAAAATAAAAAATATATTAAATATGAAACCGACAAAAATAAAAATGCGAAAAATATAATATATATAGTTTAAATAATTTAATTTATTTTATAAATATTTTATAATAATTTATAATTTTAATTTATAATAATTTCAGTTAATGGCAAATGACAGAACGCAATAACCATAGTAAAACTCATAACTTATGCCACTTTTTTTTGCTGTCATAACATCCAGCTTGAATTGTTCCACCACAAGCAAGAAATAGTTTTTTTTCGATGTCTATCACATGATTTGTGCCATACATTTCCTAGTCTGACTCACACAAAAATGTTTGAAAATTTTCCTTTTCGTCTACTTTCTCTGTTTTACTCACACGCTTCTAATGATTTTCTTATTGCTCGACTGCAAAAATTCTGTGCCATCACATATTGCACATTGCACATGGCTCAGTTGTCCACAACTTCGTCCTTTTTTTTTGTTTTGTTCGTTGGAGTAGAGAATCGAAATGAAAACGATTTCAGCCAATACTGATTTCAAATTGAATTTTTTTCCCACTACAGACTTTTGATTTCAACTTAAGTGGCGCCGTCGCAGCGCAGGGGAAAGCATTCATTAGTAATTTTGGTTCAATTTTGTTTTTGTTGTTTGTCTGTCGTTGCCTTGTTAAAGCAACGCTCTATGATGCCTGCTGAGGGTAAGAAATTCTGACAGCCATTTTTAACCGAAGCCAAGTGCCATTGCATGGTTTTGGGTGGTTTTCAGTGTGACATGCAGTGTGTCAGTGTGGGAGAGGGGGAGTGGGGGAGTGAGATTGGATGGTGCAGGGAGAGCGCTTCTATGTAAGTGAGCAAGTTTCATTAGTGCTTCTGCTCTTTGTGTTCTTTTTTTTTTTGTAAATTTGATGTATGAGGCACTCAAGTGAAATTGCCATGAAAGATATTGAAATAATCGTATGTCACTGGTGACACAATTTACCGCATGCAATGAAAGCAAGTGACGGAGATTTGGTGAGAAAGGCAATTGAAAATGTTTTGAAAGAAAGTTCGTAATGAATGAGGTTGGATATTTACGGCCAATTTCATTACGTCGAATTTAAGTCTGACCAAATAGAAATTGAAATCTAATCAAAGACACAAATTACTACGTCCTCTACGAAAATGACAATTTAATAAAATGTCATTCAATTCACCATTCTTTTTTTATTTTAACAGGCAATAAAGTTTTTTACTTTTAATTTTACAAATTTCGATTGCTACCTACCCACGAAACACCAAAAAACAGTGTTTACTTTTTCCTCAGCTTTTCCGAATGTCAGCTGACCAAAAGTACTCAACTACATATTTCCATTGAAAATAAAATGCAAGCAAATTTAAGCCCCGACACCTACGCAGTTGTTTTAATATGCACTCAATGGACCGCAGCGTCAGTGTTAAAGTGTTTCGGAATTTTTCGTCGTTGCCAGGACACACAGCAACAGAATAACAATAAAAACTTTTCACAGCACAAATAAACACAATAAAACAAACGAATCGAATCGAATCGAATTGTGTAGCTCACCTGCACATCATTGATCCACCAAGTTAAATTTGCCGCCGGTCTCGAATCGTCCGATGAGCAATTTCCCACAATAGTGTCGCCCAGTTGATAACGTGAACGTATTCCGGTGATAATCGGTCGTTGTGTGGGCAATTCTGTGCAGCAATGAGAAAAATTAAATAAATAAAATTTATAAAATTTTTTAGGCAGACGAAAATCAAAATAATTAATAAAAAAAATTAAAAAAAAATAAATGTCTTCAGAATCAGCAGGCAAAGAAAATTATTGGCCAACCGATGGATCACTTACCAACCACTTCCATTTCGGCCGATACGATAACAGTGTCAAAGGACGGCGCATCGGCCGATACCTCGCAGGAGTATTTACCCGATACGGGTTTGAGTAAAAGCACATGGCTGGCATTTGACTGGGTTATCTGCAAGAAAAAATATTAAAAACATTTAATAAAAAAAAACCAAATTCAGAAGAGTTCAAAAGTATGAAAGAGAAACAAAATATTAATAATGTTTCACGTTTGCATATAACCCAATACTGCTCTATGTGTGCGTGTGTATGTGTGTGTGTGTGTGAGAATGATGAAAGTGCACTGCAGAATGGAAATGAAAATGGAAATTGCGTTATGGTGAATTTCAATGAATTTTTCCCGCGTATGCATACTTGAATATTGTATTTTTAAGTATTGTTATTGTTGTTATGGTGAGAGTTAAAATGTACCCTTAAAAATTATTTGTTTTTTTTCAAGATCAGTCAATGTCCAAATGTTAAGGATTGAAGAGAAAATTCATATTTTCAAAAAGTTTAGAAAATTTAAAGTTAACGTTCGAAGGTAAAGAGAATTGAATCAGGAATTTTAAGACAACAATTAAAAAAAAATTGGGGACGAAAGCAAATCTTAAAACAAAAACAAAAGCGTAAAAATCGTATGAAATATGGCATTGCTATGGTTATGAAACTAGAAACGATGACTTCAGCTGGCCATAGATAGGTAGGATAAGTGCACTTCTCAAGGACATCACTTAGGTGAGTCGGTGAGCTGGTCATAAAATTCAAAATCAGTATGCCAAGATCGTTGTACTTGTAAGTAAGAAACTTCGTTTGAAGGAAACTAAAGACGACCTGCTTCAACTAAGGTTTAGAAAACTCGCAGTCAAGAAGCAATATAGAGACTGGAATTTTCGAGGTCTTTATTCGTCCGTGGGTGAATAACGCATGTGATAGAATCATTGTACTGGGAGCAGAATTAGGGGAACATTAGCACAGAAGTTAAAGGAAAGGATGAGATTAGAGTTGGGATCGTCAGATCACTGAACACAAACAGATTTCATTTGGCCAGCAATTTTTGTTAGAAGTAGAATTAAATCAAATTGTAAACTAGAAACTGGAACAACTCTTGAATAAAGCGAAATTTTGGCCCTTAAAACTAATGTTAGGAATACAATTAAATATTTTATTTTTGCCATACATTCTTTTTGAATAGAGTGAAATTTGGGAACTGAAAAACAAAACTAATATTAGGAAAATGTAGGTATAATTACATATTTTATGTTTACAGTACATTCTTTATTTTATATAGAGAAGTATACACATTTTTTTCATAAACTTAAAGATTATTATATCAGGTGTACAACTTTGCTTCCGCCGTTTTTTTCCAAAATTAAAAGCTTTATTGCGAAAAAGTGCTTACAGATGTATTATTCAAAGTATTGTCCGTCGCTAGCGACAACTTTCTCCCATCTTTCCGGCAATTTTCGGATCCCGGCTCGAAAAAAGGAGTCCTCTTTTGACGCTATCCATGAAGCAATCCATTTTTCCAATTCTTCGAAGGATTGAAAATGTTGATCTGCCAGGCCGTGTGCCATCGAACGGAATAGGTGGAAGTCAGAAGGGGCGACATCTGGGGAATACGGCGGGTGGGGCAAGACTTCCCATTTCAGCGTTTCCAGGTACTTTTTGACCACTTTTGCGACGTGTCCCTCGGTTTCAACTCGTACGGCACCCAGTTTCCTTCTTTCTGAATCATGCCCAGGGCCTTGAGACGTTTTGAAATGGCTTGCTGACTCACTCCCAACGATTCGGCAAGCTCTTCTTGGGTTTGGCCCGAATCTTCAACAAGCAATGCTTCTAGTTGTTCATCTTTGAAGGTTTTTTCTCTTCCACCACCATGTTTGTCTTCGACATCGAAATCACCATTTTTAAAACGTTGAAACCACTCCCGACACGTTCTTTCACTCAGAGCAGCATCACCGTAAGTTTCTGAGAGCATTCGATGCGCTTCAGCTGCATTTTTTTGCGAATTGTAACAGAAAAGTAAAACTTCCCGCAAATGGCGAGAATTGGGCACATAAACGGACATTTTCGAGCGTGAATAATACGAAAACAAGAACAACTGTCACTGAAACGGCGATGACAATTCGTTAGGCACTGTCCACACTCACTTTAAAGGCATTACCATCTATGTATTTCAACCAGCCTCAGCCGGTACAGCCACCTATCGGAAAACGGCGGAAGCAAAGTTGTGCACCTGATAGATGCTCAAAATTGTGTATGAGGGAGTATTAGTCCTGAAGACATAAATTTTTCAGAAGAAACTATCGAAAATGTGCAAGGATATTCAAGGATAAAGTTTTAAAAGGACATATTTTTATTCCTATTAGTTCTTGTGCCCAAAAATATTAATTCTTTTTTAATTTGAGCAAACTTTCTATTTCATTGGATACCCATTATGACATTTTAGATTACGCTCAATTAAAAAAAAAAATTTTTTAATAATCATGTCCTTGACATTTCAAAGACCTCTTAAAAGCAAAATCCTGACATCAGAGAGAAAAACTAAAAATGCTGTTTAAATATGTTTAGCAGCTAGTTTTGCTAGTATATAGATTTTTATGAGTATTTTCAAATTTTTTTGATTTTTGTTCCATGGTGTAAATAAAACTAGCAAATTTTACAAAATTTAAATGATATGTTATGAAGACTTATTTTACTTATTATTAATTATTATTTTTATTTTATTTATTTTATTTTATTTTATTTTATTATTTATTTATTTTATTTTATTTTATTATTTATTTATTTTATTTTTTATTTTATTTTTTTATTATTAGTTATTTTTGATTTATTGTTTCATTTTATGATATGAAAATAACAACAAAACTACATATGTAAAGTTTATAAAATGTATGAGTTTACGTGACAATTATAAAGTTTATGAATGGAATCCAAAAAGTCAAACCCAATTCAAGTCTACAAAAGAAGTTGAACTCATTTAAAACTTTATTCAAAATTTTATTTTTTCTACCAAGTGTATTGCTTGTACCAACGTATGCAGTTACAATATCCGCCACAATATTCACTTATACCGAGACAATTTATTTTCACAAATACATAGATATCGTATGTGGATATGTCTGTCTGTCTGCTGGCGAGTACAGCTTTCAACTTTATAATTATTTATTTTATATGCATACAGCCGATAGTGTTGGCGCCATTTTTCGCTCTCACGTATAGCTTATTTTACCTTACAGCATCACACACACACACACACACACACCACGCCGTACGCCTACTTGCATTACTTAATTGCTTCGCCACAACAACCAAACCGTGTGCAAGTAAAAATTTAAAAAGAAAAACAAAAAAAACTGTAATGGTTTTACTCTCCAGTGCGTTTTTAAAGCTTTTAAGCATAATTTTTATAGCAGTTCGTTGGGTTTTTCTGTGTGTGTGTGTGTGTATCTATAGAGCATTTTATAGTATAGGTTTGTGCGTAGATAAAGTCACATGTATGCGTAATGTCCTTTTAATGAATTTACATTTGCTTTTTATGGTTTTCTTGCTGCAAAACAACGGCAATAATGAAACAAAGCAACACTTAAAATTGTGCTTGAAACTATGGTAAAATGGTCTTAGGTGTTTGCATACTTTTAGGCGTTGTAGCAAGCAAAAAATACACAATGTTTATTTTAATAATTTTTTCTTAATCCACTTTCTTCTCTCTAATTTTGATTATTTGATAGTCTGATTTTTTACTATAATTCTGGATACCATATTTCTGGTTTTAAATTTTCAATATAGATTTACTGAACTCTAATTTTTGGATTTTCTAAAAAAAAATGTATCTGATTTTTGGAGCTGTAAGCACTATTTCAAGACATAGTCGTAGCACAGCGCATCAACATTCAGTGGCTACACTGGCTTGGCCATGTCTCCCGTAGGGAATGAAACCATGAAGCTCCGAAGAAAAATGTGTTCGAGGCGTTAGTTGGAGTTCGAAGCGAAAAGAGAGATCCTGTCTCCGGTGAAAGAACCAAGTTGAGGTCACTCCATCATTTCTTGTTGTGACCAACTAAAGAAGGCGGATACGGTACGGATTGTTATGGCCAGTAAAGTAAGTAAGTCAGTAAATTTTCTGGATTTCTCGTATCCAATTCTACGTCGATAATTTTCTCAAAATTGTAGATTCTAATAAGTGATCTTTAGTGGACACAAAAATATTGATTGTATCGACTTTGAATCGAAGGAATAAAGTAGTTTACATACAATTTTTACAAAGAAAAATTTACACAAAAGTTTTTAGTAAAATAGAAACTGACGAAAGTCAAATATGATATAGAAAAATGTTGAGTGTATCTAATTTTAATTAATTTAATTTAGTTGTTTACATAAAATTTTTAAATGGAAATATGGATATAAAAAGTTTGAATATATCTAGTATTAGATTAGGTTAGGTAAGGTGACCTACACACATACAAATTCCTCGCGGCAACTGAAAACTTTCGGTCTTCTTTCTTTAGCTAACGGGCCAAGTCAACCACATATGGAACGTGTTGGATCCCTAATTGATAGTATCACACAAATTTATTTTGTAATTGAATATTCCAAAAAATCATTATGTTCATATTTTGTTGCTTGTTTTTTGCTGTACAACATTTGACCTCAATTTAAAGATTTTTATGCCAACACGAACGCTGACAAGATTCCACTCAATTAACGCTAGAATACACACACTCAGGCACTTGAATACATACAAATATTAGTACAGAAAATCCAACAATAACAATTTTAATTGGCAATCGCAGCAACAACAAAAAACAACAACTTGCAGACGAATAAACGAACAAACCGAAAGCTTTCAGTTGCCGCGACGAATTTGTACATGTTGACATGTGTGCATGTATGTTTGTGTGTGTGTGTATGTGTTTGTATGTAAATAATTGTTGTTAAGGATAAACGCTTCCGGGCCACAATGCCAACACTTGAACAAGCCGCAAGCGCAGTCAATGCGCCAAACCAAAAATGCAAAAGCCAAGCGAAAAAAAACGATACGGAAACGTCCGGAAAGCGAACTGACCGCAAAAACGGGTCAACACTGACACGGCGCTTTAAATGTAAATGTTTGTCTGGCTATCAAAGGTTAAAGTATCAATTTACAATTTGCCGGCAATTGCTGTTGACTTAAAATACCAGCAACAATAACAACAAATAAAATTTCCAGCAACACTGGGGAAAATGCAAATTGCGAAAGGACAAATGTAGTTGGCAAGGCGATGCGGTGCGGCTCAACGCCTGCCAAGCGAAGTCGCGACATCGATGCGCAACATGAATGGCTGTCAAGATAAAGGCAACAACAACAACTAGGTACAACAACAAATAATGCTTTATCTACTGCGCCTGACAGTGGCGAACGACGAGGCAGGACCGGGCGCACGAATAATGCAAAACGGTCTGAACGCAGCGAAAACCTACTTACAACAACATCAACCTTAAGAACAGTTAATTGAAAAAGCAATGGCAACAACAACACCAACAACGGCAACGATACCGCGCGTTAAATGAAATTAAAAGCCTCGTATTGAAATTTCCAGCCTAAAAGTATGCAACGGAAACACCGCTTACAACACGCCACACAGCTTTATGTCGTTTCATGCAAGCACTGCTGGTTGTTGTGGTTATTGTTGTTGTTATTATTGTTGTTGTTGTTACTGTATTGTGACTGGGCAATTCTCGCCTTATCGGCTACAACACGGATTCGACGAATGAAGTAAGGAAACGAAAGTGCGTCGCATTGCCGCCACAGACAACACTTGAAGTATACAAACGTTTATTTAATGTCATCACAATTTTATTGCATACTTTTAAGCGCAATACCAATCCACGCGCTATGGTCATTAAATCATGTTGTTGTTGTTTATTGTAATTTATGTGCATAAAAAGAAATATATTTATATTTATATATTGAAAGCAGCGCCAGCAATAATGTCCTTGTGCGGTGAAGTGAAAATTACAAAATGGGAAAATTGTTTTGCAGCATTTCTTTTATAATATTTTTAATGTATTTTTTTTATTGCGTGTTTTTGTTTTTGTCGTACTCACATCGATCTGATTGACGCCGCCCATAGTGAAGAATTTCATGGCCGGTATCTCTTTGGGCGTGTAGCGATAAAATTCACGCCGACCGCGATACCATTTCACCGAGTAGAGCATGTCACCTTCCATGTCGTAATTGCAGATTAAGAAGACATTATCGCTGCCTTTAACAGCCATCGGTATGGTGACGCTGACATTGCGCAGTGCCGACGTGAAATCTGTGAAGCAGACAAGCGAGAGAGAGAAAGAGATAAGTTATAATATGGCATGAAAATGTATGGACAGTAAAAGCGAATAATTTTATGGCAACACATAGTCGTCTTTTCGCCTGTCTACAGGTTGTTGAGATTTTAATTGATTGTAAATGGAATTGCTGGCTGAAATTGAATTGAAACGAAAAGTTAATGATGGATAAGGCACAGACACTTTTGCGGAATTTTATAATGCGAAAAATCGAGAAAATATGTACCTATAAATTTATGTAAATATGTTGAACATGATGTGAAGTCAGATTGGTTTGTGTAAATTTAATTGTTGAAAACTCTTTGAAGAATTTTTGTAATCATTTCGTTATATAAGGACGGTTCCATGAAAATTTGGCCGTTTTTATTAATTAATTTAATTGACTGACCTATTGAAAATTTGACCTTTTTTTGTTAATTATTTTAATTGACTGTCCTATTTTATTAAACATTAAAAAAAACATTAGGAGTAAAAAGATATATCTATAGGTATTTTGAGGGTTTTTTGTAACTTTGAAATTAATACAATGTACAATAAATTTATTCAAAGTATTGTCCAACGTTAGTATACGACATTTTCCATCTTTCAGGAATCATTGCATATCCTTGCGCATAAAAAACATCCTCGTCTTTTCAGGTGATCAATCAATGCAATATGAGGCTTCTTCGTAAGAATTGAAGTGCCGCTCCGCCAGACTTTTAGTCATTGAGCGAAAGAAATGATAATCGGAAAGAGCAATGTATAGTAAATGCGGTATGTGGGTCAAGACATCCCTTGGGTAGTACTTTCCCCGAGATTTTTCCCAACTTGCAGGAAGCATTCCGTATCCGTGCGCCTTTAAAAACATCATCGTCTTTTGAGGTGATCAATGAATCGATCCAATGTTTGACTGAATGAAGTTTTATTCGGTCGGGCTATGAGTCATTGACCAGAACTGATGTTAGGATATCCCACTGAAAAGCCTTCAAAGTTTCTTTGGCAAATTTTTAACATGTGGAAAATTATGACACTTTAATGTTAATAGGTAACAATATGATCCCATGCGATCTAATGCTAGTTATGTCATCTTTTTTAAATCCCTCAAAACATATTGGTACCTTCAATAATTTAGAACCGTGTTTAAGTTGCAAACGGAGAGCTTGCGATAGTCGCCTCAGTACTTGGTGAGAGGTGTATTGCCTTGTTTATGTATTTGACATATGCCTGCTGAATGTTGTATACAGAGAATTGAATTGAATTGAATATAAGGTTTGAAGAGCTGATACCAGACATCGGCAGAGGTGTTACACCGTCTGAACAGAATAAGTCATTTAAAAATTCTTTAAGTATGAATTCAAATCTGTCTCTTGTATCTGGAAGGTCAAGATTTTGCCATACATTACTTTACGGTCGTTTTAAGACTTTTCAAGACCACAGATGCTGATGTCTGATATTGCATGAAACACTGTCATTCGTTTTCCACCATTTTCTTAAATCCTGCCTCTTCTGCCTAACCACCAACCTATGTGAAGAATCAGTCCATCAGTTGATAGTGTCTGCCTCTCACTGGACGCCAAAAATACTGGCATACATTGCTCTCCAGTATTTTCAAGACCAAGACTACAGGTGCTCATTTCTGAATTGCTGTGGTCTACTGTCAGGAATATTGAATTTTAAAAAGAGATTTATAGGTTTCAAACAAAGTAGATTTCGAATCATCACAGTGTTGCCAGATCAGGAGATTTCCTCCTAGATTCAGGAGATTCTTGACCTTTTAGGAGAATTTTTAGGAGGAAAAATTGTGTAGGAGAAAGTTAAGGAGATTTATATTTTATGTAAGGGGATTTTTCGGATTTCTGGGAAATTGTTGGGTAACGAAGTATGATGTATTGGAAACACTGGCAATAAACCATATTTTGGCAACTATTTCAACAGTCAAAGCACCCTATTGTGTTAAACATTTTTAAGCTTACAAAATGTTAGCTCGTTCTATCTCGATCTCAGTTATTGCTGTCACAATGAAATCCCGCCAAAAATGACATGAATTTGTTTAATTGAATGAATGAATTTATTTAATTCAATTAATAAATTTTTTATTCATTTTTTAATTTATTTAATTAATTTTTTTATATGTTTTGTTTTTGTTAAGTTTTTGTTGTTAGGCTGAAGATGAATAAAAAAAGGCTGCATAAAAAAAATTATGTGTATATATTTTTATTTATGAGAAGTTTAATTCCTTTAAAATTACGCAAATTATAAAAAAATTAGGAGATTTTCTATTTTTTTAAGATTTAGGAGAAAGTCATTTCAAGTATCTGGAAATGAAAAAATTTAGGAGATTTTCTTTAACTTTTGGAAGGAAATTTCAGTATTTTTTTAAGATTTAGGAGAAAGTAATTTCAGGTATCTGGAAATGAAAAAATTTAGGAGATTTTCTTTAACTTTTGGAAGGAAATTTCAGTATTTTTTTAAGATTTAGGAGAAAGTCATTTCAGGTATCAGGCAACACTGTGTCATCAACTCTAGTCTTAACTTAATCTAAGTCTTTATTGCTCAGTCTAGCTCTCACAAACTTAGATATCATTAAAATTGAATATGTCTCTCTCTCTGCTATTGGAAGTCTAGAAGGATAAAAAGGAATTTTGGAATCAACTTGACAATGTTAATAGTGCAGATGGATACCATTTCATAGGCTTGTATTATGGCAAAGAAAATTCTGCCAAATATAAAACCGGTGTTGCCTTGAGCTGGCGATATGATTGTATCAAAGTCTATATTTGTATTCCAGTTGACAAAATACTTCATCATCAAAAATATCATTAAAAAATCGAACGTTTGTAAAAAAACAGCCAAACTGTTCCAAAGATTTCACAAACAATTATTTACAAGAAAAATAAATCATTTTTATGTTTTCTTTCATTCACAAATCTCTCAACACCATAAAAACTACCTTCCAACTTTTTTCACCTAAAAAAATTGACCCAAATAAACTCCACCAACAAACACACTCAAAGAGAAACTATGCTAAATTGACAAGTAAACAAAACTCAACAACAACAACAACAACAGCCACAATTATGTGCACGAAAAAAAACCACAAACTACCGAAAAATGCCCAAAACCGGCAAACGCAAACAAGGTCAGACCGACCGACCGATCGACGCGACGCATGGAAAGCGATCGTGCAACAAGCGGCGCATTGTTGTCAAGCGCGTCACTGCGTACGAAACAATTAGCCAGCGGCGCGCGGCGGAGAGAGGAGCGGCCTGCACGCTTGGAAGTGGGACAGCGCGTCGCCGCGATCTTGCAGCCGCATAATGAGCGCCTGATCGCGCACATATGAAACGCTTCCTAGAAACGCGGAAAGCGAAAGTGAAACGCTTATCGCTGACAATACCCGGAAAAAAGCACAGCCCGACGCGTCGAAAGCGCCGCGCGACGAGTTCAGTTCAAGTGGTTGCGTAAATAAATCACAACAATGCGCTGTGATTACTCAACCATTGTTATTTATTTTTTTGTTCAAATTGTTTTTGGTGTTTTTATGGGGACTCATTGTGAGGTTGAAGCAGCTGAAAATGGCGTTTATGGTTAGTGCTGAAAGTGACTTATTTTGTGGGCATTGTTTCGCTGCCGGACAAGAGTTGAAATTGAAATATTATAGGAAATCATGACGGCGCAGTTGAACGGGCGCCCAGCACTGCGCAGCACACGGCAACGCGTGGCAAGTTGAATGAACCCAAGTCGTATTGCTGGGACGCTGTTAAATCACAGTGTTGGTCTTATTGACTGGCTGACTGGCTGGTCGCCGGTGATACGACTGCGTAATGGGCAAAACTCATGGCCGATAAAGTTGAGCACAGGGAAGTAAAGACAAGTGAGTAGCGCTTAAATGAACCTGAAGACGACTTTGATGCGCGTTACGCGAGCCACTTCGGGCAATGTGTGAATTTGTCAAGTGTACTTGTATCTTGCTAGAAATCAATTGGCCCTTTAAAAAAAGTCTGTTCATATGAAATCTGAATTTATTATGTACCTAAAGAGGTTCAGAATTTTGAAAAATTTTCTTCTTAGTGAAGATTCGCTTTTTAAAGTGAACCTATAATTTAAATGTCATGCTTGTAGCCTTAGCGATTTTAGCGATGATGTATCAGTCAATTAGTCAATAAGGACAAACTATTATAATATGTAAGTACAAGGTATTTTCATTCTATATAGAAAGGAGTATCTTGAAAGGACTCTGGCCACAAAAACACCTTCGCTAAGGAGGAATGTATGTAGCGCGAAACACATCTCCACTCTAAGACCCAAAATGGCTCACTAGGAATCCCTTTATGGTACTTTGGAAGTAACTGTCAGTCTCAATCCGAGGCAACCCAATGCAAACTGTTGTTAAATGAGAGTAGATCCGAATTTGAGACTTTTGTGGCACAAGCCAAGGTTTGTCAGAAATATTAAAGCTTTCTAAATAAATATTATTGTATTTGTCTTCTAAGAAAACGTACTTCAAGAGGCAACTGACACATTCACATTATTTTGATTCACTTTTTTATGTTATTAATTATGTTATGTTATGTTATATTTTATGTTATTTTTACTTAGTTATTTTATTAAAATTTCTTTCAATATTTTTTTTTTAAATTGAATTGTAAAACCTTGTCAGTTAGATTCTTTTCTGTTTGACTTAATTTTAATTAAACTGAATTTCTTTCAATAATTTTTTTTAAATTGCATTGTAAAACCTTGTCAATTAGATTTTTTTCTGTTTGACTTAATTTTAAATAAACTAAACTAATATTGACTCCAGAGTAGGCTGTCAGAGCTCCTGCAAGGCCAAGCAGTGGCATAGAAGTTTAGATTAGATTAGATTAGATTAGATTAGATTAGATTAGATTAGATTAGATTAGATTAGATTAGATTAGATTAGATTAGATTAGATTAGATTAGATTAGATTAGATTAGATTAGATTAGATTAGATTAGATTAGATTAGATTAGATTAGATTAGATTAGATTAGATTAGATTAGATTAGATTAGATTAGATTAGATTAGATTAGATTAGATTAGATTAGATTAGATTAGATTAGATTAGATTAGATTAGATTAGATTAGATTAGATTAGATTAGATTAGATTAGATTAGATTAGATTAGATTAGATTAGATTAGATTAGATTAGGTTAGATTAGATAAGATTAGATTAGATTAGATTAGATTAGATTAAATTCGACTAGATTAGATGAGAAGGTTAGATTAGATTACGAAAAGGAAGTCTGCACTTCTACTTCCACCCTGTTGAGTCCATTGTGCAGTCATTAGATTTCCTTTCCTTTTTTTCTGTCTGTTTAATTCCCTATAGATCCAAACAGAAAGTATTTTAATTATAATTTTCTATTTTTTTATTTCTTCGCAGCTCCTGCAGACAACACTGGACCCAAAAACCCAATAACACAGTAACCGTTGATGACCAAACAAAGAGTTATCGTATAGAAGATCCATCAGGATCAATTGAAGTTTTCTTCATAAGCCGGGTAAGCGATACAAATGCCTCTGATTTAAATTAAAATAGTGTAACACAGAAATGGTTCAATTAATTGCCCATTAAAATTTTTTTTATTATTATTATTATTATTTTATATTGTTTGCGCCTTTAGACTCGGAGTTTTGAAAAATCCTCTTCTTCGTGGAGATTCGTATTCTAAAATGAATCTGCCAATGAACCAATGCATATAAATGATTCTATGAATTGATGTTCTAACGAACCAAATAACCAATCCGACTATCGAACCAATCAAATAATTCGTTCTACTTTTGACAAATTTTGTACCACATTGGCAAGTTTATTTCTTAATACTGGATCAACAACATGTCAAATAATGTTCATACTGAAGCCACATAAACCGCTGTGCATGAAAATGTTATTGAAGATCCAGATTAGATGTCGTTATTTGAACATTGTAGGGAACAATTGGGTCTGAAGGAGAAAATTATGAACAACTTTCTGTAATGCAAAAATAAGAATCAGCTAGTGGTGGAACTTAAATCTTGTGTTCTTGGAAGTCTTTGTAAGAGTTCATAAGAAATGTTTTTCATAGGAAAATTTTATGCAGTGATCATGTTTGGCTTAGTTCCCTTAATAACCAAACAAAATTGTAGACTCAAAAGTCATCAAATTTACAACAGGTACTTAAAACTTTTTACCATTTCGCGCAGAATTAATTCGGGATCAGTATCCAAAGAATCGGTTTTTAATCATTTATTATATTTTCTATCATTTTTGGCATAAGGGCTCAGTTTTTACTAATACTTCTCTTGACAGGTTCGTTTGCAAACAAAATTGAGGACTTTAAAGTCAGAAAAAATTACAAAAGGTACTATATATATTTCAATATTTCATCCAGAATAAATCCGGGATCAGCTTCTGGAGATTCGGTTTTTAATCATATATTATAATTTTTATAACTTGTGGCATATTTGTGGCAAGTTTTCATGAATATTTAGTTTTTATGTAGACGTTGCAGTCAGGAAAATTCACAACAGATACTAAAAACACTACTTGAGTCAGAATGAATAGGGAATCAGTTTTCGGAGATCCGTTTTAATCCGAAAATTCTGTACAGCGATAAGTTTTGGCTTATTAGCTCAGTTTGTACTATTTTTCTTCATTATCAATTCGTTAAAAAGTAAACAAACTGATAGACTTTTAACTCAGATAAATTAGTAACAGGTGCTAGAGACACTATTTAATCCAACATAAGTCCGAGATTCGTTTCCAGAGATTTGAATATTATCAGAAGAATGTGTTGAATGATAAGTTTTGACTGATTAGCTCAAGAATTAAAATAATATGTAGACTTTTAAGTAAGAAAAATTCATTTGCACCACTTTATTCTTGATGAATTCGTTAAAGAGCAAACAAACTGATAGACTTTAAACTCAGACAAATTCGTAATAGGCACGGAAAATACTATTTCACTTAGAATACATTTGGGATCCGTTCGCGGAAATCTGCTTTTTTTTATTAGAAAATTGTATTTAGTGATGATTTTTGGCTTATTTGCTCCGGTTTTTTCACTATGGACTTAATACTTAAACAGAAGAACGTCAAAATGACTGCATTGAGGTAATCTATTTTTTATTGCATGGCTTTCTCAAAGAAAATCTTCAGCGGCTTTTACTATTATTTTTTTTTATTATTTCTACTATTATTTAATTCATATAAAAAAATTTGAATATTATTTAAAATATTGCTACCCATATTTTGTAGCATAGTTCCATATGAACATTTAACGAAGTTTAGATTGGCTGGGCATTTTAATGTTCATGGATTTGTACTCAAGCAAAATTGTAAATTTTAAAGTCAAAGTAACCTGGAACGAATAATGCAAACACCATTTCATTCAGAATAAATTACTCTACGGTGTCACGGCATCGGCCTTTATGGATCATTGTTCTCCTTAAGGTATGATGGCACGTTAGAAAGGAGAATTTTTAATGATTTACAAAATTATTTATTTTTCAGCTCATTTATTATCAATCCTTTTGAAAATTTTTGTAAAATATATTGAATGTTTAAGGAATACAAAAACAATTTTTTTTTAGCATATTGTCCCTTATATAGGTGGAGCTGAAGTCGCGTAGAAAAAAAACACATCCTCCATTACGGACACTTAATATCCGGATTGGCTCGACCGATTTTAAAAAATTTTTTTAGTTCTTTTTATTAACTTATTTTTTACAAGAATCGACAACAATATTGAAGAAAAATGTTTAATTTAAAGTACTTTTTCTGGGAAAAAAGGTGAAAAACGCAGTAAATTTGTGACACTTTTTTTCAAAAAGCTCATATTCTTTTATATTTTGCGCTTTTTAAATTTTTCTGATGAATTCCTGTGTCCGAAAGCTTAATAATTATGAATCATTTTTGTTTTTTGTTTCAGATTAGCCGATTCAGAGATTAAGTGTCCGCAATGGAGGATGTGTTTTTTTTCTACGCGACTTCAGCTCCACCTATATAAGAAACAATATGCTAAAAAAACAAAAAAAAATGTTTCTGTGTTTCTTAAACCTTCAATATATTGTAAAAAAAAAGATTGATAATAAAGGAGCTGAAAAATAAATAATTTTGTAAATCATTAAAAATTCCCCTTTTTAACGTGCCAAGATACCTTAAAAGATTGTGTGGCTAATTTTATAGTCAATTGGCCACATTAGTTGACCATTGGTAGATAGGTAGGAGCCATAAAAATCCATTGTAAATCGATCTTAAGTCCGCTCATTCATTGAGTTTGAGCTTCTCACGAAGCGTTGTGAACTTTGAATAGCTCCGTTTTCTAAATTCCTAAAATTGGCGTAGAAGAAGGTCCCTAGGTGAGTCTTATGTACTTCTTCTAAAGAAGAAAAGTTCAACGAAGTAATTTCTCGAATTCAGACCAGTTAGTTGGCCTCAAAGATTGTGTGATGTAAGGCAACTCGATTCTTTTTTCTTGGGTTATATTAGGTCATTCGAGTCATTGAACGAGTAATGACTCAATAAAGGTGAACAAAATCTGAATCAATAGCACTCAGTAAGTAACAAATAATCACATAAGTAAGAATTGTAGCGTACAATTCCAGTCGACTTCGCATTCCTACTGATTCTCGTTCGTCAAAGTATAATAAAACAAAATTTTTAATCTGTTTACGTTTCCGTGTATTTACGTTTTTTTATATTTTTTTGTAAATATTTTTCATAAATTTTCTTAATACGCCACAATTCGCTGAACGCACAATTAATCGCTTTGCCTCTCTTGTTGCAACTGCTTTACGTTTACAAATTGTTGCCCACTGTTTATGGCTCAGCCACAAGCATTTTTTCACCTTCCTGCCCGTCGCCGCTTCGTGGCACTACGAGCTGTGTTGCTAAGCCACAAGCGGCCACACTGGGCTCTCATTAACATTTATTTATTATTATTTGCTTCAGTCAATGTGTGTCTCGCGCGCTGTTTTTTTTTTTTATACACACACGTGCACATACATATATAAACAGTCTGTCTGTGTGTTTGTGCCTTGAATGGTTTTTTTCTCGTTGAATTGTTTAAATAATTTCCAGTTCACTTATGCATGTTTGTTGTTGCTGTCATTTAGCTTTTCTGGTTTTTGTTTATTATTTTAGTCGCTTTACTTAGTGGTTTTTTTAAATTTTATTTTCCCTATTTAGGTTTTTTGTATAATTTTTATTAATTTTTTTGTTTTTCGGATTTCATTGTTAATTGCATTTGTTGTTGTTGTTGTTTGCCATTCATGTTTAACCTCGTGTGTTCATATGTACGATTGTTTAAGTTGATTTTCTCAAGTTTTTACTGGGTTATTTAATGTGTGTTTTTGTTTTTGTTTCATTTGCTCCACGCTTCCTCAATCCGCAATCTGTTTCGCTCTCACATCGACTGTCTCTTTCGTGCCTCTTTAGCGTTTTTAACATATTTTAGCATATCTTTTTGTTGGTGTTCGGTTTTGCTACGCTGAAAAGATTTGGTCGAGCAAAATTTTGTGGGCGCGCTGAACTTTTGCCCGCTTTGCTGTGCGCCTAGTCGAAATAGTACAAAAAAACTAATCAGGCTTCCTTATATGGGGGCGTAGCCGGCACAGGTGGTACTGGAAAATAGTGCTACCGTAGTTTTTGGGGTAACTGTGCATTGTTGTTGTTGTTATTAAAGGGAATAGCCAAAAACTATTACAATCGAGTAACTATTTTTTGAACTAATTTTCCCAATTTTTTTTTCTCTGTTCGAAATCAGTCAAAAAGTGTTCAAAGCTCTTTTCTATTATTTTTTTGTTAATTTCTAATTAGTAAAAATTCGAAAAACCTGCATTTGCCAGCTGCATATGTAGATTTCTAATTCTGCTTAGTTGCCGCTTCTAGTTGGCAACAAAATCGTCCAATCGCAGCGTTCGGCCAGCACAGCGATTGGCTCGCTAGGCGCTGTCGGTGTTCTAGTCGACACAGGCCAACAGCAAAAGTTGTATATCACCGCGTTTTGAAAACATTTTTCAGTTCGTTTTTTTTTTAGTAAAAAGATAAAATTGAAAAGCACAAAAAAATTGGCCTTATGTTAAAATATGAAAACAAACCACACAAAACGAAAAACCTCGACAAGCTACAATATACATTTTATATATTTTTTAATTTTTTTATTTTTCATAAAACCTTGGAAAACCTTAAACAATTACCTTAACGCAAGGCTAATATGCCGCATGGTTTATTAAATTTACCAACAACAAAACTGCCCAATCGGCCAACCCAGCAACGAACCAATGAACAGCCAACAACCAATCGACACTCAACAGACATTCAGTCGCGTTCGCAGACAAGGCAACCAACCAACCGTCCGTCCATCCGTCCGTCCATTCGCCTCATCCGTAGGCCTAACTGCCACATGAGTAATGTGCGATTAAGCATTGAAACTCTGGCCACAGTCTGTCGTGCGTCAGCGAACGCGTCTGTCTGTCTGTTGGCTGATGTTGTGAGTGATTTCTTTAAGGTCAACCAGCGACATGCCTTCGTTTACTGCCAACTTTTTTTCACACTGCGCCGAACTTAAATTAAGTTACTGAAATAAATGAAAATCGCATTTGTTGTTTTGCTTTTCAACAAAATTTTTTTCTGTTTGCTACGTGTGAAAATAAAGTTTAGCTCAAGTTAAGAAGATCGTTTCGAAAAATGAGTTTGCGGACAACATGGGAGTCATTGCACTATTTCGTTGAATTTTTAACCTAAAAAGGTCAATTAAAGCTGACCCCGACTGGTCTGAAAAAAGTCTATAAATAGTGAATTGAATTATTGAACTTTTTGGTTCCAGAGAATGCAAGACAGATGTATGTAAGAAACAGCATCATTTCTTCCTTCTCTATGTCCCTATAGCTTCTATGAAAATATTTCACATAAAATTGCAAGGTTTCAGTCGAGTCTTTGGCCCTTCAGCATGCGGTCTTTTGAACCTATAAGCTTGATCCTTGACCCTCGAGCATGGGTTCTCAAGCTATGCGCCAAATCTTAGGCCTTTTAGTACGGGTTCTTGTGAAGTTGTGAAGTAAGTAAGTAAGTCTTGTGAAGTTATGAGTCGGAGCTTCGACCTTTTGGTGTGAAATCTTATTAAACAAATCTGTGGTCTTTCAGTATGGTGTCTTATAAATCTATGATTCAAAATTCATGCCCTTGCAGCATTAGTTCTTTTGGTGCTTTGAACACAAAAGCGTTGGTCTTTTAGCATGGATTTTTTTGAAGCTATGAGCCTGAACTTTAGCCTTTAGGTATGGTTTCTTGTTAATCTATAAGCCGAATCCTTGGCCTTTTAACATGGGTTTTTATAATATTTGTGTTTTATCAAGGGTTCCTTTAGAGTGAGTTCTGATATAGCTATGAGCCAGATCTTTGGCCTTTCAGCATAGGTTCTCATATAGACAAGGAATACAAGACAGATACATATGTGAAACAGCATAATTTCTTTCTCCTCTATGTCGCTCAGCTTCAATGAAAGTCTTTCGAAAAATCTCAGACTTTTAAGTTTTTTTAAGGTATGAGTCGAATCTTTGGTCTTTCGGCATGAGATTCTTTTGAAGCTTAGAATCAAATTTTTGGCATTTTGACAGAAAATTTGAATCAAATCATTGTCCTCGTGGCATGAAAAAACTTAAAACACTATGAGTCCTTGACCTTGACCTTTTAGTATGGGTTCTCTTGAAGCTTTATGTCAGATCTTTGACCTTTTAGTATAGGTTCCCTTGAAGCTATGAGTCAGATCTTTGACCTTTTAGTATGGGTTCTCTTAAAGCTTTGAATCAGATCTTTGACCTTTTAGTATGGGTTCTCTTAAAGCTTTAAGTCAGATCTTTAACCTTTTAGTATGGGTTCTCTTGAAGCTTTAAGATCTTTGGATATAAATCTATAGGTATGATATTTTGCTTTTTAGCAAAATATTTTTTAGATCTTCTAATTTCTTCTTAGCGGTGAGTATTTTCTCGAGTGATGGAAATTTATAGTTGACCCTAATTTGGTACGCAATATTACTGATTTTATGAAATTAAACCCACTTTAAGTTGATATTTTGTATACAGAGCGAACTAAGACTTAAGCAGATTTAGCAAATGAACGTTATGAAGTAACTTAATATGTCCGAAAAGCTGCTTCAATACATCCTTTATGTCAGCTTAAGTCTGAAGGCTATAACAAATATATCGCACACGCACTACAAAAGTGAAACAACTCAAAATTTTTCATTTTCGGGTTTATGTGTTAATACTGTGCACAATGCATAAATCTACCAATCAGCAAAAGCTCAGTATATTTTGTCGTTGTTAACTGTTACAAAAATACAGTTAGGTCTCTTTTCATGTCAGAAGTTTGATGCTATTTGATTGCTGCAGCTCAATGCAAAAGAGTCCTAACTCAAATTGTGTCACTTTTGACGAAATAAATTTTTGTTAAAGTTAACAACAACAATTTTAAGCAAAATTCTGACAATTTTTGTATAAATTTTTAATTTTTAAAATTAATTATGAATTTTCAAAATTTTTCTTTCAACTTTTTAACTGTCATTTATACTTATTAAATTCAGAAAAAGTGGCATAACTTGAAATAGTTCCGTAATTATTGAATTAAAATATCATCAAAACAGTCACAACTCAAAATTTTGGATTTTCTAGTGTAAAATAAAAAAAAATTCTTGGAACTTATCAAAAAGCATAATCTGTAAGGATTTTCTACTGAACGGTCTATTCGTTATTAAAAAAAAATGTTTATTTAGCTCAAAAACAGTTTTTTGCGTTTCCTGAAAAATCACAAATTTTGAGTTGTGTCACTTTTGTTGTGCGTGTGCGATATATAGTAGTACCAAAATGTATAGAACCACAAAGAATTGATCTGAAGAAAGCAACCAGAACCCGCTAAACTAATCGTACCAATTTTAGTTGACTAACTTCGATCTTGAACTTTTCCTGTAATGTTTTCGTTCTCTCTTACAAACTTTAAGTCGTTAGCATTAGTTTTTAAATATCAACAGCACTTTTTTGTATAACAAATTCAAAATTCGGTAGGCAAAATCAAACACAAAATCGGCAGCAATACCACCTCAGCCACCCACAGCTCATCAGAAACACAGTAAACCCAACTCCGACCATTATACACCACTTCTTACCATATAACACTTATAACACATATAAAGCTTAGTCTTCCACATGTTCAAAAGTCAACAAAGTCAAAGCAAGAGAAACTACAACAACAATGATATGAATGAACCCAACAACGCACAACACCTTTCTCCCTCCACTTACGTGGGCTCTGCCCTGCTGGCACTCCACACTATCTTTTTTGGCGTTTTTATGGTGTTTATCCAAAAAACAACAACAACAACACCAACCAGCGACAATATCGTTCGTTGTGCAACACAGCTGTGAGAAAAGATAAAACGACACGATCAGTGCAGTGCTGGGCGCCTGTACAATTGGGTACAAAAAACCATTGGACTTCCTACAAAATGCGGAAAAGCGAAAGTGAACTTTGGCCGTATGCCACCCACCGCCAAACGGCCTGCAGACAGTTGGTGCCGATCCACCAAAAGTGGGGGGAGCCAACGACTTTAATAAAATGTAAGCTAATGCAATGTCGAAGCATTGCCATGACCCAAATAAAACCGGAGGCGCGATCCAATATTTTTTCAACAGCACGCACTAACGATCCAATCTCTGTGCAAACTTAAAATACCGTTATGCCACTCTTCTCGCTTGTTTTTGGTTGGTTGCGTTGTGCTGTTAAGTGGCACAAAGTTGAATGCGCTTCGGAGATGATTTTTTGGTTAATAAACATGCTGCATAATTAAGTGTCGTATGTGCCAGGCATGTGCTATGGCACTTGTGACAATTGAGTATTTAGTGTGCACAGCTGGCTTTATGCGTTTTCCATTGAAACTGTGTGTAATTGTGCGTAGTGGAGCTGCCCGACAAAATATAACACATTGAAACTGATCGACAGTCGACGAATGCTGTTTGACTGGTAGCAAAAGTTTAAAACATTTTGTTATAAACAAAAAAATATGTATAATAAATAAATGAATGTGTGTAAATGAAAACCAATGTTGATGCTAGTATGTCAGAAAGATTTGCTGGAAAATTAGTGGAGTGTGTGTTGGTTGATAGTTTTTTTGGCATGAAGAATTGAATATTAATGGCAAGTTTAAAAAACAGTTTTATGATTAGATTTTATTGTCTCAGTCTTTATATTTTTATTTTATTTAGATTTATATTTATATTTAGTTAATTAATATTAAATTTCATTGAGTTTTAAATGTTTTATATTCATTGCATTATTTTTAAGAAATGTTTCCTGTATGCCGCACAATCGCTCGACAATGGCAATGACCGCTTCAGTTGTACTGCGTTGCTTGCCAATAAAAAATTTTAAGCCGCTCTTAAGTGGCACAACGAACAATGTTAAAGTTCAACGACACCGTGAATATAAATATTTTGGTTTGCTTTTACCTGTTGTACGAGTACAAGAAGAACCGAATATCTTTTTCAAATTTTTTATGAACCCATACTCTGAAATATGGTTTGTCTTTACATAGTTCGTTGTAAAGAAAAATCATTTACTGCCAACAAGGAATCGGAGCTATTCTCTGAGTCCCACTTCTTTAAAATTCATGAAAACTAAATACTAGATCTGCACATTTCATATCGAAAGTGAAGATTTTCTCTTTTCCTAAGCAAAATCAAAAATTACCGGCTACAAGTTCTAAGGTAAAAACTTTTATAACGTCTACATTGAGTTTACAATCTAATTTTTAGAGAGGTTGATAAGATTTTAGGTGCCATGACCCTTAAGGATCCTTTGACTTTGTGATTCGGCTAGCTTTGATTCAATCCTTTAAGCTCAAATATTTCCTTTTTGCCTACTACTTCTATCATTGAGCGTTTACAGACGAAGAAGATTACGATCCTTGCTCGACTGAGGTGAGATTTGAATTGTTCTCGACAGGTCTACTGAACCATTCCAAAAATTGAATAAATAAAAACTTAGACATTATTTCTAAAATCAGTGGTGAAATTAATTGATCAGTGCAATAAAGCATTGAATCAGCTTTAGGTTATGTCGAGTTGATTAAAAAGTTCAGCTTCTTACAGTATCACGATAAGCAAATTTTTACTCAGCCTGACTTGGCCAACTTGAGAAGAAGAAGAAACACTGGGACCCTTTTGGTGCAGCCTTACTTGACCATACACACTTTTACTTCGTTACGAAGAGGAGGAGACTTTGCACCAATGTCTGTCCCTGGCCAGGAGAAGACTTAAACTACTGGGATCTTACTTTTTAGAATTAATTTAAATTCTTGGGCCCTTCTCTTTAGATCTGCTTCAACGAGCCTTTAACCCTGGATATCAGGGAGATGGAGAGGTTCATTACAGAATCATCGTGGTTTCAAGTGCCATAAAGGAGCAGTCCCACTATTACAATGTGGTATCAGAATGAATGAACTCAGTGAGTCTTTCTGGAAAGACTGTCGCTCCAACCTACCTAAGTAATTGATCTAGTTGACCATAAAGTAAAATTTTTCAGTATCCAGCTATTTACTTTATTCTACTGGTATTACAATTAGCCACCTTCGGTTTATCATTCCAGTACCCGAGTTTTTAAAGATTACTCCATTTCTCTCTGTCATCACAATGGGCGCCTTTCGACCCAACCCAATCGAATATTTGTCAGTTTCCTGCTGTTTTAACCAAACTCTAACGAATTTTATTGAATATCTGGAAGTAGTCGGTTTTTGGAAGGTCAGACTACTTTGTTCTGGTATCGTACCAAATATTTGCCGTACCTGTATGAGGCCAACGAGTCTTCGACGACCAAATGAGTCTTCTTGATATCACAGTGAACAATTTTTTGACTCACCTATACAAATGAACCCAATTATCCCAATATTTATAAATACCAAGTACCAAGACTACTTCACTTTTTTTGTTTTGACAGCCACTCTGTTTCTTTGTGATATCACAAAGAGAGCCTTCCGACTCACCTTTACCAAACCCATTCAAATTTTTGCCAGTGCCTTTGCTATTCAAAGAGAACTCTGCTTCTTTACATGATTATTTTCAGTAATCGGTTCTCAAGAACCACTTTTTTGTAATATCACAATGAAAAAATTGTGGCTTTATCTACCCAATCAAAACCGCATATTTATGGGTACCCGGTTCTTAAAGCATATTCCACTTTTTCCTTCAAAAACAAAGTAAAAATTTATATGAAACAAACTCGACTGGACCAAATATTTAAAAAAATTTACTCGGTTCTCAGAAACCACTTTTTTGTAAGATCACAATAAAAAAAATTGCGGCTTTATCTACCCAATCAAACCGAATATTTATGGGTACCCGGTTCTTAAAGCATATTCCACTTTTTCCTTCAAAAACAAAGTAAAAATTTATATGAAACAAACTCGACTGGACCAAATATTTTAAAAAATTTACTCGGTTCTCAAGAACCACTTTTTTGTAAGATAACAATAAAAAAAATTGTGGCTTTATCTACCCAATCAAACCGAATATTTATGGGTACCCAGTTCTTAAAAAAAATTTTTTTTTTTGTAATTTTTTGGACTTATATTTAGCCAACCCAATTAAAATTTTTGCTAGTCTCTTTGCTGTTCATGGATTACTCCGCTTCCTAACAAACTTAATCAAACTTTCTGAATATTTGCCTGTAACCGGTTATCGACTCTAACTCTCTTCTGGTTTTATAATGGATACATATAGATCTAACCTAATCCAACAGAACCAAGACATCTGGACAGCAGTAAGTGTGATAATCGGTGTAAAGTAGACTTAAAACTGCTGGGGATCATTGCCAGATTCATTCGAAGCTCACTTTGTAAGAGAAAGAGAGCGAGCTTTCTACACTCTCTTCAGACAACGCAATGGACCTCACAGGCCTTCGAGAGTAGCCTTCGAGCAATCATAGCCGCCTATATCACCTAACCTACCCACCCAAACCGAACTGAATATTTGCCAGTACCCGGTTTTTCGAAGACTCTCAACATACCCACAATTAAAGCACTAACTGCAACCGTTGCTACTTTGTTGTTTTGCTTTGCTGTTCCCACTTTTTCACCACACACACACACACACACACACACATTTCGGCTGCACAAGTTATAAACTGCCGAAATTTCTTCAGCGCGCATCAGTGAGTAAAAAAACCATAACAGTTGCTGTTAACAACAACAACAATGAAGCAAAGAAACGCAGCCAAATTTTTCATAGTGCTGACACTAAGCAATCAACGCTGCACGCGTTGCTGAACGCCGGCTATTTTGTGACCGAATATTATTGATCGTTTAAAAAATCGAAAGTGATTCGCTTCAAAGCGCACACAAAAACAAAATGCATACGGCGAACTTAATTAAATACGGCCAACCGAAAACATGAACATTCACAAAACATGCAGCGAACAACAACAATTGGCCGAAACTTGAGATGACGTTTAGCGCAAACGTCGAATGTCGTACGTCATACGTCATTTTCTCTTTATTTTTATTGCATAGCGCATTGGCGCCGTTAGTGGGCGGAATGTTCGCGTAACTGCAGCCGGCATGCGCTCGCGTTTGCTGCACGCCTGTTGCTTATTCAAAGAACGCTATCGATTTTTACACGGAAATCGAAAGTGATTTGGCGCTGAGTGAGCGCAACCACCACTGCCGATAGTGACTCGCGTTCGAGCGATCACACTGCGATCGCCGCTCGCCGACTGGGCGCGCGAGTTCAGCGCACTGAATCGACTCGGGTTTGTTGTAACTGGCGCAAGGTTTTCGGCGCATCGTGCTTCAAGGTGCCCTGACGGTCGCTTGGAGGTCGCAGCCGTCGAAACGATGTCACGTTCAAGGCGCGTTCTCAATTGCTTGAAAGTCAAAGCGCGCAGCGGTCGCAGCGGTGAATGCAAAGTGTGTCAATGTTCTTGCCGTCACCGCCCAATGCACCGACTGACCGTCTGACTGCGCCGTTCGTATCGTATGACCGGATTATTTATAAGTCAGCCAAGCTTAACCCACTAACATTGCAATTGTTTCGTTCGACACGTTTTCGTTTGTTGGTTTTATTATAAACCCGAAACGTATCGGGCGGTAAAAATGCATTTGCGAAAAAAGTCGACTGACTGTGTGCGTTATTTTCGAAAAAACAAAAATCATACGAGTAATGTTTCCACCAGGCGCACAGCAAACAACAACAACCACAACGATCGTCTGAGTGGCCATTATCAGCGACAATAAACAGAAAAATATATGGCAGCGAGTTCGTGTAAACATTTTGAAATGTTAAATTTGGCTGTGTGATTGTGGTTGTTGTTATTGTTGTTGACTTTTGTTGCTGGGTGTTATCGAATGTCATTGGCCCAGTTTTGTTGGTTCGAAAGCCGCAGCTGCGTCCACTTAATGCCTCGGTTTGTGTTCATTCCCTTTTGTTGGGCGATCGCAGCCACTTTCGTGTGTGTGCGAGCGAGATGGGTGTACAGGAATGAGGCACTGGAGTGCGCTGCAATAAACTGTAGCAGGCACGTGTTTCGCTCACGTAAGAAACAGGGTTGCACTTCATTAAGAAGTTAAGTTAGTTGGAAATTTTTTGAATAAAAACAATTTTTTCATTATATTTGCATTCAATGCTATTTTATTACATTAATTTTTTAATTTATTTTTCTCATTATTTTTTATTTAATTTTTTTCTGAATGTTATTTATGCAAATAAATTATAAAAATGTTTTCGATGAAGAAATAATATTTAGCAACAAAAATAGATTTATTATAATTTACGAAAAAGTATAAGTAAAAAAATAAAGAAAAATAAGTTTAGAATAAATTTCCAGGAGCACTATTTTATTTTAATAGATTCTAGGTTTTTATGCCCAAAACCAATATTTAATATTTTTAGCAATAAAAAAATTAATAACAAATTAAAAAAAAAATATTTACATTTGTGTTATTACTTATCATTATTTTTTATTTAATTTTTTTTAAATTTTATTGACTTAAATACAATAATTATTTCAATAACCAAAAAATTATGTCCAAAAATTTTTGTTTTAATATGTTGAATACACGAGAAGAATTCCTTTATTAATAAACTGCGTAATATGTTATTGCGCAGGAATTCTGCTCGTGCGTAGCAAAAATGCATTGATCGTGTCCGATTGCGTTTGTTTATTTGATGCGCAATGCAGCAACGGAAAAAGTCCCGTTAGGCCGCTCAATTGTCTGCTAACTAAAAGGATAGTTTGTGCGCTAGTCGCATGTGTATCCGTTGTCTTGCAGTTGTGTATCTATTGCGCAATGCGTAGTTGCACTTTACTTCTGCGCAAGAAGTTTTACTTCGATTCATTCTTCGCTGATCAGTGCTGGTGACAGGTCGTCAAATAAATAAGTTCTTAAACGAAATTAAAGTGTTTTATTGAAGACTAAATCCAACATAATACAAAAATCACAAGTTCATCATTTAACAAACAACTACTTCATACATTTTACGAAAAACTATAAGTAAAAAAATAAAAAAGAATAAGTTGAGAATAAATTTAAAGGAACATATTGTTAAAAATAACCAAAAAATTATGTAAAAAAATTAATGTTTTATTACAAAAATCAAAAGTTCCAAAATATCACAGATTAAAACATAATTTACTTAAATTATTTATGTACATATTAATTAATTTGTAAAATGATTTCTATATTTTAATTTATGAAATTGAATTGTTAAAAAATTTGTTGTATTGTTTTTATATTGATTTGGTTGGGAAATTGTTTATCATAAAACAAGAATTTTAATTAACAAAAAATATTTAATAATTTTGATAAATTATGAAAAATCTAGTTGCAAAAACCCATTTTTTTTAATTTGCAACAAAAAAATTGCAAGAAGTTGTACTAGAAAAAAGTTTTACTTCTAGTAAAAAGTAAATATTAATAAAATTAAATCAAAATATTACAACAAATAACAATGCAACAAAATATAAAAAATAATAATGTTAAAATAATTTTTTTTATTATTCTTATTTATTATGTTTTTAATTCAAAAAACTAAAAAATTTGTATTTTCACCAAAAAAAGTAATAAAAAAATTAATACATACATTTTTATTTTAGTCGTTTCTTGTTTTTTATGCACAAAACTAATATTTAATATTTTAAGTAATAACAAAATTATTAACAAATTAAAAAAAAAACTTATTGACATTTGTGTTAGTGTTTATCATTATTTTTAATATATATAATATTTATATTTAAATTTTTTTAAATTTTATTTATTTAAATACAATAATTGCTTTAATAAAAAAACCTAGTAAAGAAATTGATAACAAGTTTTTTGTTACTTGTTCAAGTTTATAAATAAATTAAATAAATAAAATTAAAAATATTATAAAAATTATACAAAATATTGTTTTTTAATTGTAAAGTTATAAAACAAAAAAATATATAAAATTTTTTTAAATATAAAAAACTAATAATATATTGTTTATTTTTATTTCTTACTATTTTTTAATTAAAAAAAAACTAAAAATTACAATAGTTGTTTGAACAAAAGTAATCAAAAAAAGGTATATTTGAAGAAATGCTACAACAAATATTTATTTCAACTTTCTTACAATTTTTTTTTTTATTTTTTGATGAACAAATATTAAAACATTTTTTTTTAGCAAATATAATTTTAAAAAGGTTATCTATTTGAATTAGTTTTGTTAGCTAAAAAACATAATTTAAATTTTTTTTAATTTTTTGAATTAATTAATTAATTAATTAATTAATGTTTCAATATTTGTTCATTAAAAAATAAAAAAATAAATTGTAAGAAAGTTTAAATAAATATCTGTTGTAGCATTTTTTCAAATAACTTTTTTTAATGACTTTATTACTTTTATTAGCAAAAAAATTTCAGTTACAATTACATTTATTTTTCATCTGTTCATTAAAACATAATTAGCAACAGTTTTATAATATTAATTTGTTCAGTCTTTTTAAAGGTTGTGTTTTAAATATATATTTTTAAAATAATATTTTCAAAATTTAATATTTTGTATAAGATTTTTTTAATATTAAAAAAAGGTTTAGTGATAAACAATGATTTTGTTAATATATATAAGATATATCAAAGTAAAAAAAAATAATAATACATACAAAATGTGTAAAAATAAGTTGATATTAATTTTAATAAAAAATTTAATTGTGATGTAAATTAAAACATTTTTTAAATTAAAAATTTTTTTTAAATAATATTTTGTTAACTCTTTTCAAATTTTTTCTATTAAAAACATAAAATTGTATTTATCAAAATTAAGGCATAACTGTAATTTTTATGTTCACTTTTTGCAAGAAGCTATATTTCTTAAAATGTAAAAAAATGGAGGGAAACAAACTATACAAAACTTTTCGATATAGTTTTATGAGCAAATTGCAAGCTGATCCTTTTCTCTCTCACTCTCTGTGATCATTGTATTGTCGTACTTTTATTTCTTTCTTTCCTCTTCTTCTTTCATCTTAATGGCTCTCTGCTGCTTGTTGAAATTGTTATACTGTCGGTTCAATGAACTGCCCATTTTTTTTTTTTTTGAGTCGCTGTGAAGCATTGTTAAGTTGGTTGCTTTTGTTATTGTGTGTGTTGTTGTTGTTATTATGGTGAACACGTGTTCGTTCACAAAGCCATCAGAGTGCGTTGAACTGTCATTGTGCCACAAACGAGCAAATGTCAGTGAACTCTTGCTTTTTCGGCAATATCACATCTAATTAGTGTTGGAGGTACGATGCGATTACTTTTTTTTTAGGGATTACTCGCATTTATTTGGAATGGTTTGTGAATTAATGTGAAGCGCATGATTGGTAACAGGTTGTTAGAATTTGTATAAGTGGGGCAAGTATTGTGAAGGTAAAGAATCCACAAAAATCACGTCCATTTCTAAACGGTTCTGTATTGTAGCTGCAAAACTACCCATGCCAAAATGTATTCGGTTATCTTAACTCTTTCAAAAGTGGTTGTGATACACGATGTGATGGGAAGATGGACGAACAGAGAAACCACAAAGTACACAGTTGAAGTTGCTGTTTTGCTGTTTTGTAAATTCGGGTGTTGCTGTTTTTTTAAGAAATAATCTGCACTCAACCGTACTTTACTGTCTTCCAGGTAGAGATAAATGCTGAGATATATCATGTCGCAAAGATACAAATGGTTTCTTCTCAACAATCAACTGGGCTCAGCCACACTTTACTGTCTTTTAGAAATATTACCTAAGTAAAAACATAAAATTTATTTTAGAATAAATATTTCTAGTAATTGTTTTAATCTCAAGTTTAAAGTTGCTTCGTATAATAAGCAACAAGTTGTTGAACTATTTAGCTAATCTCTTTTTTAAGGTTATAGAACCAACAGCCTTTTACTTAAGTTTTCAACAAATATAAACAAACATTTGCCGTAGCAGTTTTTGTTTATTACAAAATTTTTTAAACTTTTACTACCAGCACAGCAGCATTGACGAACAGTCGATCGACGCCCCAACACGCACAATTTACACACAATTTCAATGAAAAACGCATAACACGCATTTGTCTGAATTTTTTAATAAATAATTGCCCTAAGTGCCCTTAGCAGCGCACAACACATACGACATTTGATTACGCAGCATGAAATGAAAAATTACCAAAAATTCATTCCTCGAGCGTATTCAACTTTGTGCCACATAGCAAACCAGCAACGCAACATCACAACACACAAAAAATTCACAGTGGGCAGCAGTGAAAAAACGCATTATAACGGTACTTTAAGTTTAGTGCTGTTGCCAGTTGGAAGTTGGTTTTATTTTATTTTTTTTCTGGTTGTAGCGAAAGTGGGTCAGTGCCAGTCGCAGCGTTTACTAAAAAAATTCATATATATAGATGATTTCTACGTTGCTGGCAAATCGAGGTTGTGTGTGTGTGTTGTTGTTTTGTGGGCGGCATTGCCTGCAGATCACTTTCGCTTTTCCGCATTTTGTAGGAAGTCCAATGGTTTTTTGTACCCACTTGTACAGGCGCCCAGCAGTGCACTGACGGTGTAGTTGTTTCACCTTTGTTGACTTCGTATGCGAACAAAGGCAGATAATTTCTAGTACGAGTATCTCTTTTTTAAGTGTCGGTATGTTTGTGTGTATTTCGATTGCAAAGCTGAAACCTGACGCAATAAGTGATTATGGTATCAGTGATTATGGGAACTTTAGTTTTCGCTGGTTTTGATGGTTTTTATAAATAAATTTTACCAAGTAGAGCGGTGTTGTGAAAGCTAGTAAGGATCCAAATTAGATGGTCCCTTCTATTAGAAAATTTATGGGCAACTTAGAAAACATTTCGCAGAGTTTTGAAGAACTTAGGTAAAGCACAAAAAAATATAAATTAAATTTTAAAAAATTACAATAAAACACAAAAATTGTTGGTACATAATATGGTTTCGAATGGTATTTAGCTCACAATTTGTACACAACCCCCAAATAAAATTAAATTTAAAATTAAATGGGAGAAGAAAAGACAAAAACATCTAAGGACTTCTACAGAGTTTGGTAATGAAGTCACATGAGACCAATTTATACTTTGCGTGAAACACCGTCTTTGGATATCACAATGATCATCAGAGGCCTCCGAGCAGGGGCGTAGCCAGAACTTGGTCATGGGGGGGTTTTTAAAAAATGTTCTGCCAGTTTAGTATTACATGTTTTTTAAAGTAAAGTGCACTTTCCAAATAGGGCATTTTGTTGTGGCTTATGTGACTAAATGCATTAAAAACTAAATGTTTTCCCTGATTTTTAGTAAAAATTTCATGAAGTGGAAGTATGTTTGTGTCATCGTACAAAAATGTGCATCGAGCAAAGATCCAATATTAACTATTGTTTGAAAAATGTTTAAACTTTAACCGAAGCATTTAAATTGATGGACCAAGTTTATGGTGATTTTTGTTTATACCGTGGTGGAGTTCATAAGTGGTAAAAGCGATTTAAAAACGATTGTCAGAACATAAATGATGACCAAAGTGTTAGCGAACTGAATCCGCGATCAACGTAGATCAAAACTGGGCGGTAATTCATAAAAGATAAGCCAAAATCTTCATTGAAATTCTTGAAATTGGATTTAACCTTCGCTTTACTTATATCCACCCGGGTGATCTTTTTAATATTCATGTTTAATATCTGCACAAATTTGAAGGTAATTTTCAATAACATGAAAAAATATTTTTTTGAAATTTTGTTCATGTTTAAACTTGAATTTTGTCATTTTTTATACAAATGTATCTGGGTGATCCCAGGCGTTTTCGCTGCCATTTTGATTAAAACTCACGATAAATTTTTTTTGCGTACCTCATTATGTGTTCAATAAACCCTCTGGAAAGAAATCGTCTAATATTTTCCATAGTCTCAAAATAATTCATTAAAGTTAGGCCTTTCTTCGAAAAACGAACTATCGCCAGAGGAAGATACTAAATACTGAGGTATGAAAAAAATGTAGGTATATATTATTATATCTTAATTGTGAGTTTTAATCAAAATAGCGGCGGAAGTGCCTGGGGTCATCCGGGTAACGACATTGGTAAACGACGTATACAAATATCTCTGGTAAGGCGAAGGTTAACATCTCAATAGCATAAATTTATCAATAGCACTTTAACTGAAGAGTTGGCTATCGAAGGATGCCATCTCATCGATCGACACTTGTTTTGACTTTTTTTGTTTACTAAAAGTCGAATTTTTACCATCAACCACTCCTCGTTTTCACCTGATGCGGCACCGTGCGACTTTCACCTTTTCAAAGAATGCATTTGCCGATGAAAAAAAGCGTTTTGAGAACGTAGAAACCATCCAAAAGGCTTGCACCGACATCCTGAAGGGCATTCCGGTCGACAAACTAAACTACTCTTTAGACATGTTTTTAGAACATGCAAATCGCTGCATTAAGCCTAAACGTGGCTATTAAAAACACAAATTAGTTTCGGTACAAAAAAGGTTTTGTTAATATTCTTTTAAATATTTAAAGATGGAAAGACGTTTTTGCTAATGTGGGAACGTACATACGATGCATAGTGATTGAAAATGTTGACAAATTATAGGCTATGGGGGGTTCTGACACCCTAACCCCCCCCCCTGGTTACGCCCCTGCCTCCGAGTATACTAGGCGATCGATCGGTAAGTTTTCTGTGTAACCTAACCCAAGCTAACCTAATTCATTCATTGAACCAAAAGTCCTGGATAGCTAAATCATAAAAACTTGAATAGTTGAATAATAAATAATAAAACAAAAAGCAAAATATATGAAATATTTTTATTAGTAAGAGTTACTTAGAGTTAGAATCCTGATCTACTGGCAAACTCTTCTTGGAATCGCCTACTATTACTTTTACCTCTCAGAGTTACAAATCAATTTGTATGATTTTTTTATTAGAGTTAGAAATGAGCTCATGAAATAGGTAAAAAAAAATTCCTAAGATGAAATACTATAAACCAGCTCGTACTTTTAAGACTACTTTGAAAAACTATCTTTAAAACGATCAACCAATAAGAAGTTAGAGAATGTGAGATGATACGATTGAAACTCGTTGAAGAATGGTTTCAAAACAATCTACTGATAAGTATAAACTAATATAAGAGAACGAATAATAAGAGAGAAACTATCTATTAATAAGTAGAGAGTAGAGAGAGCATGAGACGTTATGAATCAATTTATGAGTATAGACTTACAGATTTTGATCTCAGAAATAATTGACGTATGCTTTCAATTAATGAATGATTTTAAGAGTACATGGTTTTTCAATGCTGCATTGATCAATGATCTCATATGAATTATCTCAGAAATGTTCCAGAAAATACCTAAGTACTATTTTAAAGGCTAAAAAGTATGAGTCAGATATATATTTTATAATATTCTAAAAGTTAAACAGTATGAGTCAGATCATATGTATAAACTTCAGTGGCTACGCTGAAAAAATCTAGAAATTATATACTAATCAATAGTAAGAATGAATCAATCCTACGAATCGCTTTACATACATAAATGTTTCTATTTTCCGAAATATGTCAAAAATTATTTACTTTAACTTGTATAAATTTTCAGCGCAACGTTGACAACTCAACTCAGAAACTACTAACTTTCACCGATTCCTAATCAGTTCATTTGAAATCTCAACGTTCTATTCGGAAACGAACCGTCAAAACATCTACAACGCAATTAGGTAGAAATCTGGAACCTTCCACAAACAGGAGAACAACAATTGAAAGTAGCGTGCTGCACGCTAATATTTATTTTATATTTACGACACATACACTTGACCAAAAACCACCCACGCAACCCAGTCGACAAAAGATAACAGCAACACGAACTGAAAAAACCGATCGACAGCCAAGTGAGGGAAACTTTTCGATACACAAAAATTGCCACGAACGAAGAAGCAACCATAAACAGATCCATACACACGATCCAATGTGTACTTTGTACAACAACAACAACTGAAGACGTCAACCAAGAACTGCTTACTTGACACACATGTGGCAGAAGTGTGAATACCCGCAATGGCGTGAAGGCAGAGCGCGGGCGCGTAAAGCTCGAATGTCAACATTAAACAACAACAAAGCGAAATTATTTCTGCTAAAGAGGCACAGCAACAGCGCCAAAACAAATTTAAAACAAAAAACAACAGCAACAATAACAACAATGAAATAACCCAACGTAAATAACGTACACTGGTCGCGTTCGACTTACGACAATTTCTGTTTGGCTAATACAAAAAGTCCGAAATTTCAGTACTTTTAATAAAAATCATACACCAACACATCCTACATGAATGCTAACTATTAGCCATAAACCAACAACAATGTGCGCACAAATACCGAAAAATTTGAATTTCAAAAAGGCCAAGTTGCCAAATGGGAATGGATTCAGTTTGGCCAATCTGGCTGAGATGAGATTTTAACTTTATGAACAATAAAATCACGTTAGCATTTAACTGTTTATTTATTGTATACAAAATAAGATAAAAAAAAACATTTTTGGATTTATGGGTCGAAACATTTTAAAATCACTATTGAATCTATTAAAGCATTGTTAACCCCTCTGTGTCTTTTTCTCTATCTCGTTCTAGTTTTACTGTCTTGTGGGTGTGGTCGCATACATTGTCGTTTGTAAAATTTATTGTATCATATATAAACGTAACAAAAACAATTTGATTTTAAAACTTTTTAAACAGTTTGCTAATTTAATAGGCGCCCAGCAATGCATAGCAACAAATAAACGAAATCTAAATGCCAACAGTCGACCATCCAAAAAAATAAATCGAACATTAAAAAAAACACAAAATACCACAACAACAAATATGCTGTACGAAAACAATGCAAAATGCCGAAAATCGTTGGCAATTAGCTGGCACATACATAAAAAAATTATAGTCGGTCAAGCGCACAAAAAGTGTATGCTATGTTTTTACAAATTTTGTACTTCAAATTTGAAAAGATCTATCAACAGATGATCGCAAATACTATTTTAAAATACTAAAATGCAAAAAATAAAAAGCTCGATTAATGACTTCGATATCTGCAACTTCTCTCAACTACTGATGGGAAATGGCCCTTTCCGACTGAGATCTAGTTCGAGTTCGTAGTCGGAAGAATTTGAAAGGAGAATGAAGGATACTAGGGACCCCCGATTTACTTTTTTTGTTCCTTTTTTGATCGGTTAATTACCATCAGGAAGTCGATGTCTATAATTTGTCTCAACTACTGATGGGAAATGGCAGTTTGAAACATATTTCGGCTATATTGAAGTCCGAAGAGTAGAAAGAGAGAATATAATGTAATAGGTACGTCTGTGGGAACTTTTGTTGTTTATTTTCTGATCGGTTAGTCACCATCATAGCGTCGATATCTTTAACCTACTCGTATTATGACATATTGAAGTCGAAAAAATCGAGAAAGAGAATGAAGTATCCTAGATAGGTCTGTTGGATCTTTTTCCGTTTATTATTGAGAATATGTCATCTAAAACGAGGTTTTATTCACAAATCAGGCTTCAGAGTATCATTGACGTGTACCTCAACAGATCCTGGGTTTTCTTAAGCCCATTTGAGTAAAATGAAGTCATAAACTATTAGAAACTGTTATATAGAAATGATCCTTCAATTGAGTGTATGATCAGATATTTTTATACAGGAACTGATAGAAGACTTGTTGATTGTTGATGAACTTAAACAAAATTACAGTGGTGTGTTAAAGCTTAATGCTTGAGGTATCAATCTTTCGTAGTTCCAATTTCTTAGATTTCATTCATTGAATACTCAAACTGCCAGATGAACTGTTTCTTGCTGATGGATAATAGATTACCTAAAAGACTGCCATAAAAAGAAATAGGTGTTAATAAGATAATAATAAAATAGGTTAATAGGGCTCAAACCAAAGTACAATGGGGTACAAAGCCTTAGGAATTGAGAAATGAACTTTGTGTAGGTCTAAGCGATCTTTCACATCTCCCTCTGTACTTTCAAGCAGAGTGTTGGTTGAAATGACTAGCACAGCAATTAATAAGTAATTGTCTCTTTGTGAACAAGACAGACAGATAAATTGTTGAATAAACAGATGGATGAATATAAGAATTTGTATTATCTGATTTTCAACAAGTTATTTGTCTTTTTTTACAAAAAACCCATTACTTATTTTTACGAATCGATAGTCTAGAAAAAGGTAGAAATAGGATTAAAATGGATTGTCTAGAAGTAGATAGATAGATAGATCTACAGTTTTGATGAGAATACGAATTGATAGATCGACAAAAAATTGATTCAGGCTGTATGAAATAAAAATAATAAAAGGACCAAATGAACTAAATACTCTACTGCATGAAGTTATAGATTTTTTCTTTTTTAATGTTAATTCTAGCAAAATGTTTTTGAATATTTGTGAAAAAATATAAATTGAAATATTTGTTTTGAAAAAAAGTATATCAAGTTTCAATTTGAAGATTTGTGTGTGTATGGAGACGGACCAATACATTTGAAGGTACTTCAATTATTCGAAGCATTTCGACTTTTTGGCGAGTTGTACACTGTACATCTGGATTTTGAATAAATGATATAAATAAGATGATGTTTTTATTTGTGAACAATAATGAAATAAAAATATATTTTTGATTTATAAAGTTAGCTAACACCGTTCCGTGGCAGCCGCCGTGGCTCAGTTGGACCGCGAGTCGAAGGCAGCAACCTCAGGTTCAAATACTGCCTGTAATAACACCTAAAAAAATAACGGGAAAACTCGTTTTCTCTTTCGGTGGCTGTCTTCTTAGCTGGAAATTGCAAACCTCTGAGAGTAAAAATTGCTTATGAAAGAGCTCCCAACCAGCCGTTCGGAACCGGCATAAAACTGTAGGTCCCTTCCACCGCTTACAAATTCACACGCACAACACGGGTGGTTGCGGGAAGCTAGGGGCGCTGTTATGCAGACGGTCAAATGACCGTCGGTCGCGATACTTTTTACGCTCTCGTTTTGTTTTTTCTACTCTGTGCCAAAACCCTGTTATGCAGACGGTCATTTGATCGCCGGTCACCAGTATACTAAACAAACGATGAGGGTTGCTACGAACCATTTTTTCCGTCATTAGATACATATTTTCGCGACAAGTGTGCCATTTTGCTCCGAAAACACATGTGTTGTGAATAATTTCACAAGGCAACACTGTTTTGATCGCATGATTTGGCATCGAGAGTCTCATCATTTTTGACCGACGCGGTCAAATTTTACTCTCCCGCTCTCTCTCTCAATTTTTCATTTTACATTGAAGCAACAACAACTATCGTGACCGACGGTCATTTGACCGTCTGCATAACAGCGCCCTAGGCCGTAGTCTCGCGTAAGCGGGCTGTCGTGCCAGTCAATTATATTATTATTATTTAGTATATTATTTATTTAATAAGCCAATGAACATAAAGAACTTACTGACTATAGGAACAATTAAAAAAAAATTATTAACTTATTTATTAACTTATGACTATCCTATCTAATGGAACATCCAACTTTCCGTCCAAAAGCAATATTCTAGCTGACAATTCACATTTACACCCCCCAGATTTAGATGACCTTTACAAAGTGCATGCTTTAGAGATTCGAATCATCTAACGTTTGTGTGTAACCTCACCAGACAAATGACCATATTTTGGCTTAGCAGAAGAATCTGTATGAGAACTTCTGTGAACGATTACTCTGAAGAACGACTTAACTATTGAACAGTTCATAAGTGAATATCTTTCGATCGAAGGAAGAATATTCTAACCGATCATTCATATTCAGATGACCTTTGTGAAGTGCGTAGCATTGAGACTCGAACCATCTAAAGTAAAAAAGGACCATATAACTGAACCATATTTGTGCGAGAACCTTTGTGGACCTTTACGAACTACAATTCTGGAGGACAACAAAGCTGTTGAATATTTTGCTTTCTTGAAAAGATACTTGAGAGATCTTTTGTTATTATTCTATCTAATGGAACATGCAGCTTTCGATCCAAAAGCGAATGTTCTAGCCGACCATTTAGATTTTAGTGATATTCAGAATGAAACTCAACTGTCGAATGTTTGTCTGGGTCCTTACCTGATAGCTGACCATCTTTTAGCTGAGCAGAAGAATCTGTACGTGACCTTATGCGAATGACTACTGTGGAGAACGATGAAAGATTTCATCAGCGAGCGATTTTTCGATTCAAGGACGAATATTCTAGCTGTACATTCAATTTCAGAGGCAGCGACGAATTTTTGATCCAAGGACAAATGTTCCAGCTGTTCATTCAGTTTCAGATGACCATTACGAAGTGCGTGGTTTTGGAACTCGAACCTTTGGAAATTTTTCTAATTGTAGTTTTTTGAAAATAAGTAGATGATCTGATTGAGATTCATAGACTCTATAAACCTTAGTTGCAGATATCGTCCTATCTTATATAAAGTGCAATTTTAATCATTAGATACTCTCCGGTTTTTCTGTCTGACTGAGTATTTGCCCGCCAGGGTCTATTAGATCACCGAGTCTGTGTGATATTTTATGTCATGTCATTTCATTTCATGTAATTTTCATTGACGTTGTCTATACTGAGTAAAAATAATAATAAACCTACAAAGGTTAGTTTTCTAGTCTTAGTTATCTTCTTAAATGATTGATCGATTGGTCCTGCTAATGAAACCAACCAACCCAGAACTTCTTCCTCATTGATTAGAAGCTATTCAAAGTTGCTCTTTAATTAACAAAATCGTGGTCAGTGCCATAACGCTCCTGACATAATTAAGGATTTTTTGCTTCTTCAAAGCTACAAAAAATTCACTTAAAAAGAAGGTGAAAAGTCATATCTTACTCGAATCCATTACTAATTGCTTTGAAGTTTGAGGGCCTTCAGAATGACTTAGCATAGGTTTATGATTAATTTTTGGACTACATTCAATTGAGCTGTAAATATTTTGCCTGCCAAAAACGACAACAGCATCCTTAATCATTACACCGTGCGACAGCATTTTTCACACCGGGAAAAATCCATATGTGCGTGAAACTAGAGACCAAATATAGTAATACTGCGTACTCAGTTTTTTATTTCTACATCCTTTGTCCTTTTAAAAGGACTTCAAAATTTTGAAGGGGATAAAAAATAAAAAAATTTAAAAAATACTTAACCTTCTTAGAATATGCCAATATGTATATAAAATGAAAGAAGAAAAGCTCAAGAATTGAAATAAAATTAATTTTGTATCTATTTGTGAACAGAGATATGAAAAAGGTCAAGGAGATTTGGGGTTTTAACATACCTACTTTTCAAGAAAATTCGATGTAAATTGTCGCGGATATAAAGGATTAAAATTTTCATAGCACCTTTTGCATATCCTTTTTTTACAAATAGATAAAAAATAAATTTTATGTCAATTCTTGAGCCTTTCCTCTTTCTTTTGATATACATATCGCCATATTCTAACGAGGTTAAGTATTTTTTATATTTTTTTTAATTTTTTATCCCCTTTAAAATTTTCAAGTTCTTTTAAAAGGACAAAGGATGTAGAAATAAAAAAAACTGAGTACGCAGTATTACTATATTTGGTCTCTAGTTGCACGCCCATATGGATTTTTCCGGTGTGAAAATTTTTTTTTATTTTTGTCGCACGGTGTAATCGATCCCAAGACCCCAAAAGATTGCCTGAGGTTAAGGGGCACAACTACTTTGACCGCCTGAAAAAAGGAGATTTTTGTGAATTTTGAATTTTGTGAAGTATTGCATCGAATGTTTTAAAATTTTGCAGATATATTTATGCATAAATAATGAATACAAAGTAATTTTTTCAAATGAAAATATTCGATTTTCAGCAAGTTATCCACCATCTCCTGAGTCTTCAAAAAAAAACGTTCTCCCACTGCTGCAGTGATTGTAGCCTTCGCAGTGCCTGAAATCAAAAAAACCAAAAATTTTACTTAACTAGGTTATATTTCCTATACAATGACCCTCGGTTGTAAAAAAAAAATAAAATGCAACAAAATGGCGGTTTTTTGAAAAAACAAATAAAATTTTGCTAAAAAATCTGATGGTTTCTGGCCTGGCATAATTATACTTTTCATCCTATCATTAAACTGGAGGGTCATTGTATGGAAAAACAAATACACAATAAGCTAAAAAAGACCCAAGTCGATCGGATGATTTGTTAGCAAGTTACAGCTGCAGCAAATTTGAAAAATGTAGTTTTGAGAAAAACGCCGGTCAGGTACGGCCGTCAAGTAACGCGCCATTCTAAATAATGAGAAGCTGCTATGTAGAAGGCTGTAACTCAGAAACTATTTAAGATTTTCACTTAAGATTTTAATATGTTATTTTTAAAGGTATAAATTATCGAAAAATGCAAAAACAAAAAAAACGAAATTTTCAAAATTTCAAACTAGTTGTGCCCCTTAAAAATACGTTAGTAGTCAAATATATGAAATAAAACTTAATAAAAATGTAATGAATAAAAATATATTATTGACCAATTAAGCTAAAATATTCCAAGACCCCAAAGACTGCTCTTAGGTTAAAATTAGACTAGTGGTCAAATAGATGAAAGCTCAAATTATTGGGCAATTACTCTTATAGACGTTGAAGTACACTGACTGTTGCACTCAACATGCCGCAGTGCTGCGTGTAGCGCAACGCAGCGTCAATTTATTATTCAATCAGCGAACAAAAGAAGCAGCAAGTAGCAACAAGTCAGCAGAAGCATATAGACGATGAGAAGAACAACCAACTACAACAACAACCAATTAACAATAGAGTCGTATGTACATATTTGCATACATATATGTGGTTATTTTTGTTGGTAAATTTTTGGTTAAAGCACCAGACACCGTTAATAATGCGCCGCCTGCGAAGCGGCCCCTCAACAAAAAAATAACAACAACAGCAACAAGTGGCAATTTAATTTAATGCCCGCACACGTCAGCACGGTTTGCTGCCAACAACTGTGGCGCTCCTCCCCACTCTACACTAACCAATGAGTGCAGACACTCGATCGCGACGTCTGTTTTGCTGTCCCCTCTCTCGCTTTCTGTCTTTCGCTCTCTTTGTCTCGCTCATGAATCGAAAAAACCGCATGACATCATTTCGGTTGAATGTTTTGTTTTTTGATACTTTTAGTGTCGTCATAATTTGTGCGCATTTTTGGGCCAAGCGCAGCTCAACTAAAAATATTCATACTCAAAATGCAATAACAACAACAAAAACATTACTATTATTAATTAAGTTTTCTGGCGCTTCTGTAGGCGGCAACTTGGTTGCTTTACTGTGTTGTGACAGCACAAGCAACAACAACAACAACAACATCAACAAAAGACTTGTGACACATGGCTTATCGGCGCCAAGTGATCGTCGTACATAAAATTAATGCTCAGCGTCAACTTGCGCCCATTGCTGCTGTTGTTGACTATTATAATGTCGTATGTGTAGTGCACTTTCACAGCACATACGCCATTTCTTTAGGCAGCCCTGTTGTTGTTCGTTTTTCTGCGCTGTCGACCAGTGCTTTGGTTTGTGCTGTATTTGTTACTTGTAATATTTCCGCTATTGCGTACTTGTTGTTATTATAATTGTTGTCATATTGTATGCGTTAAGCTTTATACATATTTGTTAAAAATGCTGCTAGCCTGTTCTTTTAACAAATAGAATTATTGCTAAAGTATCCTTAATTTGTTAAAAAGCATTAAACACAATCAAACGTTGGGCAATTTCATACTCATTAACCCGCTCTTGCACAGCGACCCAATAGGTAAATTACAAGTGTTTAAAACGTTGCAAAACTGTTTGAAATTTAATTTTTTTACTGTTTTTTTTGTTCATTCTGGTGAATTTGAAAGTAACCGATGTGGTTAACTGAAGAGAAGTGAAAGAATAATTTAGGAAATTTTCAATTATTTTAAAAAGTTGTAGTTAACACGTTGAAGACCGCATTGAAAAATCTTATTTCTCACATAGGGACCGGCTATCCGGCTATACCGGCTATAAAAATGAGGCTATGTCAAATTAACTAAGTCCGCTATATGCAGTATCTCTTCGAAGGACCGGCGAATGGACGACTGTACATAAATTGAATTTAAATCATGCCCACCGGTGGGCATGCGGTCTTTAACGTGTTAAGTTCTGTCGAAGTCGGTATGAAATTTTTGATCATAAAAAAGTGTCAAATATTATTTAGAAATTTTTAAATAGCATATTTGTAAGGCGCCTGCTACACGTTCAATATTTATTGTGATATTTGGATCGCGATCCATATTGATGGATTGACAGATCGCGCGCGAATGCTACATGTTCAATATTTATCGCGTCAGTATTCACATAAGGCTTGCGCACGATGAAACTAGTGCACAAATAAATTCAAATTACTTCTGAACTAGTTAACATTATTATTAAAATGAAAACAACGTTATATTAACAGAAATTTTATTCATGTTTTAATTAATCAACAAAATATTTTTTTAAATTAATTTTTGATAAAAATTTCGATTTTTTCCGAAATGCCTCGCATTAAGCTTTTTATAGGGTTTTCAGAAATTTTTTTACTTGATGACAGTCACTTTTTGGAAAAACTAGTAATGGGATCAGCAACCTGTTTTGTGCCTTTCATGGTCCTTTTTACCAGAGCTCAATATCTTTCTATTGGTCTGAGCTCTGGGCAGTTAAGTGGATTCGCATATCTGAGTACAAGTGTTACATTATTCTTTTAGTATCACTTAACTGCTGCTTTACTGTATGGCACGCAGCCAAATCAGGTCAAAAGAAAGTAGAAACTGCGTGCTGCTTTGTGAATGGCAACAGTTTTTTTGCAGATACTCTTGGATATATATATCGGTGTTGATTGTCCCAGTTCTTACAAATGAACTGCTTCGTCTACCACAGCTACAGATTTCCTGCCACACCAAGAATTCTTGCAGAATTTAGACTTCTTATGGGTTTTATACTGCTCCTATACATTTCCTCTATGGTCTGCAATATAAAAATCTACACCTGGAAGCTGTGAAAAGTCACCCAGTACTTAGATTTCATCATCTATAATGCAGCAATCAAAATTCCGTATGAAATCACGGTACAATATTTTGGCTCGCTCTTTTGCCTCGCTGTTCTTCTTTGATTTTCTGTCTGAAACTTTTTGGACCTCGTATAACTTCAGCTCTTCCTCCTTCTGAACTTTTCTAACAAAAGTTTCAGAGCATCCCAGTTTTTCAGCTATTTTTGTGCCTGAAGCATTGTGATTTTTTTTTCAAAATAGCTATTACCTTCTTGCCCATAGCAGGGTTAATTAACCCCCTTCTTTTTGCCACTTCTTTGTTTCCTATTAATAGTCAAACGTTCATTGTATACTTTAATAACAGATAAAACGGTATTTCGTGAAACCCGTGTTTTTCGAGCAATTGCTTTGAAAGTCAAATTTGGATTTTCATTGCGCAGTCTTATAATTTTATCACGCATTTCTATTTCGCTGCTCATTTTGAAGGCAAAAACTATCGAATGATCTCAAAATTCGACTTGAGGGCTTAGACATGTTTAACAAAACTATTTTTATAAGAAAAAAATTTTAAATTTGAACTAAGAGAACAGTATGATTAAAAACGTATGCACTAATTTCATCGTGCGCAAGCCTTAATTGTTATTCTGAGTGGTTCGTCGTTTAAAAGATGTCGCAATTCTTCCAACTTGATAATAAATTCTTTCAAAATTTGTTTTTCTGTCGTAAGCTCCGATTCTACCGGCAGCACACACTCGCTTTCAATATCCTGTTCCATTATATAGCCCCAAACTACACAAAAATTAAGTAAAATGCTTTATTTCTTATTTGTTTTATTTTATTTTAATTTCACCACGTACTGCCGAATCGCGTATTGATATCATGAAATATGTTACACGTTCAATATTTATTGACAGATTTGTGATCCGCGATCCAGATTTCAAAATATTTAAATATTTTGCGATATGGATCACGATCCATCAATATTGCATGCTAAAAGTTCAATAAATATCGCGATACTGGATCGCGGTCAATAAATATTGAACGTGTAGCAGGCGCCTAAATGTTTTAAGGAGTTTTTACTGAATGTACTCGATGTGGAACTCCGAAAAGAGAGAAATAATGCAAGCAACATTCAGGAAAATTTGAATTATTTTTAAGAGTTTTGGTTTGATGTGTGTGAAATCCACCGGTCTTTGAAATTTGATTTCTTATCGTAAAAAGGTGTCAAATATTACTCAAAAATTTATAAATTATGTACATATTTGAAATGTTTTAAATATTTTTTTTTGGAGATACATGATGTGGAATACTGAATGGGAAGAAATAATGTGTTGAGATTTCAGAAAAATTTTAATTATTTTATTTTAAAAAGTTTTAGTTAAATTTTGTGGGTTCGAAATTCAACGACCTTGAAAATTTAATAAATTAATATAAAAACATATTAAATATTATACAGAAATTAATGATTTACATATTTGAAATAGTTTTATTCTGTAGGTACACGATGTGAAATATTGAATGGGAAGAAATAATGTGTTGAGATTTCAAGAAATTTTCAATTATTTTAAAAACTTTTGGGGGTGTGGAATCCACCGACCTTGAAAATTTCATATCTTAACATAAAAACGTATCAAATATCATACAGAAACTTTTACATAAAGTATTTGAATGTGTTTGAAAGATTTACTCAGAAAGGTTTTTCTGGATTTACTCGATGTGGAACACTGAATGCTGAGAAATAATGTATGAAGGTTTCGCAAAATTTTAGATAACTTTTTAGAGTTTAGATCCGAACGCTACGTTTATTTAATACTGAGCTTACAAGCTTTGTACTCATACAAGTTTGATATAAAAAAAACAAATCTAAGATGCACTGAAGGCAACACAGAATTTACTGCAAGCTAAATTTGTCCAACTTTAACCCTTTCGGGACGGAGTTTAATTTTGTAAACCCAAATGCTGCTGGTAGAAATGTTCCCATGTTATGAAAATTGGAGCTAGAAAATTATGTTGCATACTCACAATTTCTGAAGTCATCCTTCTAACCGGGGACAAGTAATTCGAATAAATATTTTTCTAATATTTGAAATATTTTTTAAATATTTTTCTAATATTTTTGGAATAAATATTTTTCTGTTCAAGTAGTCCAGAAATAGGTTAAATTCCTATAATTTTGAAGAACTTATCTCCCTAGGAAGGAACCAGATGAGAACAATCATTTCGGTTCTGATGGGTCAATGTGTAGTTGGTACCCAGGCAAGAAGGCTTGGCTTGCTTTCTGAAGATATCTCTCGAAGCTGTTTGAATGGGAAAGAGGAAGTAAACGCACTTCTATACACTTTTTTCACATTATCTAGAAAAAGTTAGTGTAATTTGGACAACTTTCTCTTCGACAATCTGGGTGATCTGGCCAAAAGGACTATTTACAGTGTACTAGGCTTTGTGAGCAGCTCACACTGGTTCATTGAGTGAGTGGAAGAAAATTCACTTCACCTTAAAATAAAAACTTCAGGGTGTGCGAAGAATCAGAAAAAGTGTTGGTATAGTATACCAACTTTGAGCCGGCCTCGATAGCTCAGCGGGTAGCGCGCTGGCTTCTCATACCGAGCGCCCCAGGTTCATTCCTGGCTCGGGCTGGAAAAAACGCTCATCTACTTCTATCGCTATCCATATGAAGCAGATGAGAATTACAAGAATCGCACAAGTGCGCTCTTGGCAGGCAATGGCAAAACCTCCAAGTGTGAAAGAAAAACTGCCAATCGCCGTTCGGATTCGGCGTTAAACTGTAGGTCCCCTCCCCTCCCTTTCCCCATCCGCTTGAAATGTGTGCTGTAACATATGTTGGAAAAAACAGTGTTGCATACACATTTCAAAACGGGTGAAATATATGTGGTATCACAATGGGCCTTTCGGGCCTACGAGTGTGTCTTTTATAGAGGCAGCCACTATAACCTAACCTATGCCAACTTTACCTTCTATGTGAAAAAGGGAAGACTCTCCTGGACAACTTCTTCTTTGACAAGTTAAGGGATCTAGCCGAGAGAGCTAAACTGGAACTCAAACTGGTACTCAAACTGGTTCAATGAGTGAACGAAAGAAAATTCACTGCACCTTCTATATGTTTCGTATTATCTTGAAGAAGGATGACTGTAGAAGAAGAAAGACTAGCCTAGGAAACTTCTTTTCCAATACTCTAGAGGATCTATAAGAGGAACTTTTCACAGGCTTTGTATGGATCTCAAACTGCTTTAATGAGTGAGTGGCAGAAAAATTCGTTTCACCTTCTATGTGCTTGTAACGCATTAACTAGAAGAAGGTATACTATAGAAGAAGAAAGACTCATCATTCTTCTTTGAAATTCGAGGAAATTTAGCTCAGAAAACTTTTCACAGTCTACTAGGCTTTGCAAGGAACTCAAACTAGTTCAATGAGTGAGCGAAAGAAAATTCATTTTACCTTCCATGTGGAAGAAGGAAGACTCGGCTGGACAACTTCTTCTTCGATAATCTAGGAGATTTACCTGAAAGAACTAAACTGGAACTTAAACTGGTTCAATGAGTAAGCGAAAGAAAATTCACTTCACTCATTTGCTTCACCTCTTTGCTATCTAGAAGAAGGGGGTATATAGAAGAAGGCCTAGAAAATTTAGCCTAGAAAATGTCTTCTTCGACAATCTACAAGTAGAGGATCTATCCGATAAAACTATTCATATACTGAAGTTTGATTGATTGTGGCATCACAATGGGCCTTAAAGTTCTAAGTGGGCTTCGCCTTCTGACAATCGCTGCTACCTACTCATTTAAATTTTTTTCTAAATTTTTTTTTATTATACGCCTCAAATCTTGTAATCTTTTATATCTCAAATTGGCATTAAGTCATCAAATTTAATTGAATTAAAGGAAAACGTGACAAAAAACCTCATCCCTACATTAATGCATTCACTCATTGAACGCATCCTTTCATGTGCGCATAGCAAACAACAAAATTGTTGCCACATTATTGCAATTAAAAAAAACTAACACACAGCTTGGACTCTCTTCCTCGACATGGCAAACAAAACGCCCAAAGCCAATGCACTTCCAGGTGCCTGCCATTCACTCCGTCAGCGCTTTTTTTCTATTCGAGCTCTTTGACTCTGGCTTTTTCTGACTGAGTGCATACATGCAACTGAGTGTATGTGTATGGGTGTCTCTGTGTGTGTGTGTTTGCTTGTCAACCCAATTACAAAATGTGCTTTTATTGCATTGCGTGTGCGCTTTTCATGCTTCCTTACTTGCATGCAATCTACATTCTTTATGTGTAAGATGAGTGAAAAAAAGCGTTCGCCTACAATGCGCTTGGGTGCTAAAAACACACACATGGCAAGCGAAAAAGAAAAACCGGACGAAACGGGCGCGCCAAATGGCAATTTGCAAAACGCCATTCAGTTGCACACAACTTCCTGCTGTTCGCTACCCTTTCAATTTGTTGTTTTCCTTTGCGTACGTGGTGGTGCTCCTTGTTGTTGTTGTTGTTGTTGTTGTTCTCGCACAATCGCGTGCATGCATTCATCATGTGGGGAATGTAGGTTTTTTTTGCAGCGGTTTGTGTTTTTCTTGTTTACTGTTTTTTTTATTAGCATTCCATGACGTTTCGCACATTTTGCTTCGCGCAACGCTTTGTAAGAAAAAGCAATAGAAATACATTTTTGCATGTGAGAATTTTTGCGTTTTTGTTGCGCCTTTTTTTCGCGCTACTAAAGAATTTCCCGCAAATTAGCGCGTGGCGGCGAGCAGAGTGGGGCAACTGTCTGAGGTATGCGAAATATTTTTAAACAAGTGTGAATGAGAATTTCTTGATATAAATCAGCGCAATTGTGAAAGGGAATTGTTGGGGAATTTTTATGGATTTTAGAGTGGACGGAATGAACAGTTGAAGAAATAAAAAACAGATTTAATTGCCTTAGTTTACTGACAGATTTGTTGCTTTGAATAATTTTAAAATTAAAGTGCATAGATAAAAAAATATTTAGTTACTTTAATTAGTTGACTCCAAGTTTTGTTGTTTTGAATAATTAAAAAATTTTTTTTTTTTTCAAATAAAAAAAATTGAAAAATAAAATTTTATTTGAATAAAAAAAAATAGATTAACAAATATTTAGTTGTTTTAATTAGTTGACTCCAAGTTTTGTTGCTTTGAATAATTTTACAATTTTCTTTTTATTAAAAAAAATAGATTAAAAAAATATTAAGTTTTTTTAATTAGTTGACTCCAAGTTTTGTTGCTTTGAATAATTTTACAATTTTCTTTTTATTAAAAAAAATAGATTAAAAAAATATTAAGTTGTTTTAATTAGTTGACTCCAAGTTTTTATTAAAAAAAAAATAGATTAAAACAAATATTTAGTTGTTTTAATTAGTTGACACCAAGTTTTGTTGCTTTGAATAATTTTACAATTTTCTTTTTATTAAAAAAAAATAGATTAAAAAAATATATTAAGTTGTTTTAATTAGTTCACTCCAAGTTTTGTTGCTTTGAATAATTTTACAATTTTCTTTTTATTGAAAAAAATAGATAAAAAAAATATTAAGTTGTTTTAATTAGTTGACTCCAAGTTTTGTTGCTTTGAATAATTTTACAATTTTCTTTTTATTAAAAAAAATAGATTAAAAAAAATATTCAGTTGTTTTAATTAGTTGACTCCAAGTTTTGTTGCTTTGAATAATTTTACAATTTTCTTTTTATTAAAAAAAATAGATTAAAAAAATATTCAGTTGTTTTAATTAGTTGACTCCAAGTTTTGTTGCTTTGAATAATTTTACAATTTTCTTTTTATTACAAATAAAATTATTTTATCTTAGATTATAAAAAAAGTACTGCTTAAATTTTACTTGAACCCCAAATTGCTCTTAAAATAAAAATTCCCCAATAAATCATTAGCTTTAACTATGCAAATTCACAAAGAAACTGCCACTTCAAAACCACCACAACATTTCAACAAATTGCCCCCAATTAACCCAACACGTCAGTGTTGCCGCCCGTTCACCCGCCAACCGTCAGCAATCGGCATTGCCACCCTTAATTAACAAATCGCGCACGTTGGCCATTAATCAGTCGGCTTTCAACAATCTCAGCGGCAACTGCTTCTGCCTTGACTACACACTGTCATTTTTTTATTTTTTTGCTTTCAGACTTTCATTCAAATTGTTTCTTCGAAGTCTACTGCCGGCTTTTGTCTTAAAGCTTTTCAATTTATGCAAATTGTGTGCAGCAACAAAAAAAAATCCTTATTAGGTCAGCCAAGAAATAATGTGTTGAAAACTATGTAAAATAAAAAAAAATGAAAATATAAAAAACATAGTTTGAGCTACGTGTCTACAAAAGGTTGGAAATATGTTTCCTCACCAAAATTACAGCAATTTTGTATGCATAGTTCTTGTTTGATAAAAGTTTGAGTCAATTTGAGTGTTCTTGTAAATCAGGTTAAATAAAATATCTGTGAAAATATTGAAAACATAGTTTAAGCTATTTGTGGTCTGAAAAGTTTTTAAAGGTGGCATCAGTCGTCAACAAAATGTCAATAAAAAAAAATTTTAAATATAGAACATATAGTTTGAGTTATTTGTGGGCCTGAAAAGTTTCCGATCTCAATATGAAGATGGCAAGACTTGTCAACAAAAGGTAGAAAATCTGTTTCCTCATCAAAATGACAGCCATTTTGGATGCATAGTTCTTCTTTGACAATGGTTTAAGTCGGTCGATGTAAGTGTTTCAGTAAACCAGGTTAAATAAAAAATCTGTAAAATATAGAAAACATAGTTTGAGCTATTTGTGGTCTGAACAGTTTTAGAAGAAGGCAGCAGTCGTCAACAAAATGTAGGGAATCTGTTTCCTTACCAAAATTACAGCCATTTTTTGCACAGTGGTTTTTTGACAATGGGTTTAGTCAGTCAATTTAAGGTGTTTTTGTAAACCAGGTAAAATTAAAAAAAATTAAAAATATATAAAACATAGTTTGAGCTATTTGTGGTCTGAAAAGTTTCTGACTTCAATACACAAATAGCAGCACTTGTGAACAAAAGATAGGGAATCTGTTTCCTTATCAAAATCACAGCTATTTTAAATGCATAGTTAGATAGACAATGGTTTAAGTCAGTCGATTTTAGTGTTTTCGTAAACCAGGTAAAATAAAAATAATTTGAAAATATAGAAAATACCATTTCAGCTATTTGTGGTCTGAAAAGTTTCTAACTTCAATATGAATGTGGCAGCACTTGCAAGATTCATTCCACACAGAAAAAGAAAAGAAATCAGAAAAGAACAAAAATCATTAAAAAAAACAACTGTAAAACAAATCTTTTGCGCCAATGGCTGAGAAAATTTTATTGTTTAATTCGACTGCTTGCTTAAAGTTTCAATACTAAAACTAGCCAAATCAAATTAAAGTTTTGGAATTCTCAAAAATATATTCTAAATTGCTAGTTTATAGATTTTTTTTATTACTTTTGGCACATCCCAATCAAAGTTAATCGAAACAAAAACTTTAACCAAAACTCTTTTTCAATACATAAATACAAAAGCTACATAATGAAAAAGCGTTAAGAAATATGTAAAAATATTTATTTTTATTTTTCCAATGTGAACTGCAAAAGAAATTGAGGTCAATGCTTAAGTGCTTACGGCTGACCCTAATTAAAAATGCTGCCTTTTCCACACAAAAAAAAAAACAAAACAGCAACAATCAACCAGAAACAAGAATAATTGCAGCCAACAATTGAAAGTTGAACTTGTACAAAAAGAAACACTCAAAAAAATAAATAAGACAGAGCATGAAGCAAAAAGTGGCAAGGAAATAAAAGAAAGAAATAAAAAAAAGAAAGCAAGAAATTCAACAGGAAGCGGCAAACAGGATATGGAAGGAAACAGCAGTCGTGCAATTCAAATGTCAACTTGCAGTCAACAAATGGTTGAGCGCCAACAACAGCGATAATAATAATGCCAACAACAAATAGGGCAATGTAAAGGAAAATTAGAAAAAAAATGACATATATATTTACGAACATATAGTATATATGTACATTGTATTTACTTAATGTTGGGAAGAAGGAAATTCATTAATTTGATGCCTTTTGCCAGATGTTAATTGCAAAGTTATTGAAATGAATGGCAACAGCAGGAAAATCCTGATGGAGTCAAGAAAAATCAATTATTTGTATTTTATGAAATGAAATCAACTTAAAGATGGATTAAGGTTTTATATGAAGTAGGGTTGGGATCGGTTGAATGTGGAGTATTTTGTATTCCCCTTCTTGCTGCCCAACCTACCATCTGAATTTTAATTGTTATTTGACAAATTTGACGCTCTCCCTTCTCATTCTCGTATTTTTTCTTCCTTTTAACAGTTTATGAAATAATTCCTTTTTTTGAAATCATTCTGCATTTCAGATGCCAAACCCATCAAAGATCATTCTTCACTTTTCAAAATTACCCTAAACAATACTACGCCGCATCACCGAGATTGGAAAATTCAAATATTTGCCCCGAATACACAATGATAGACAATAAAAAATATGCATAACAAAACAAGTTAGCATATTTTTAGGCCTACAAGGAAATTTCAATTCTCTCATTCTCTCATTCTCTCTTTCTGTACAGAAATTTGACTTTTCAGTTGATTTGCCCTTAACGTGTCGATTGTGGTGTGCCTTGACAGATTGCTTGACATGGGCAAATAAAATCGAAATATGTCTGCCATATGTACTCGGGCAACTTCGTGTTTATGGTTCGTCCTAAAAATATGCAACAAAACTTTACGCTCGACAATACAGGCAAATGACTTGAAAATTTTACATCATAGGAAACGAAAAGTTATTTGCATGCTGAAAATTTATTGTACAACACCTGAAAGTATGCTAAGAAGTAAAGAGTTGCTAATAAAACATATATTTTTTTGTGTTGGTTTTTGCAAAGAAAACATGAAAAATATTTTACTTTTACACCGGCAAAAAAAAACGCTCACCATTTGCTGCAAGTGCACTAAATTTGTTTCACTTTCATTTTATTAAAAGTCTTAATGTGATTTTATGATAACACATAAATTTCATAACAATAAAAAACTTGAACAAAATACAAAAAAATATTTATATATTTGCAACACTTAAAGTCGGTCGCAATGACAAAACCAACAAAAAATAAAGAAGCAAAAAATGCTGCCAACAGTTGCCGCCAGCCGAATGCGCGACAAATACAAATACACTGCGGCTACAATAACAAAAACAACAACAATGCTCAGTATGAGTAAAACCAAGCAGAGCGAAGTCAACCAAGTCAACAGGCAAACAAACAAACAAATTTATGACTGTGGCAATTGTGAACAATAAAACAACCAAATAAAAAAACGAGAAACGCACCAAACAAGAAAAAAAACATACATATGCGAAAAAGTGTGTGAGAGAAAATAAAGGGAAAAAAATCGAAAACCCAAAATATCATAAAAAAGCGAATTGCTGAAAGGTGGCAGGGCTGGCGCGGGCGAACGAGTTGTTATGCGTCAACTTTTTTAGCTCGAGGTTATGCAAATGTGTAGGGAAAAATGGCTCACATATACATACATACATATATGTAATGCATCTATACATATATATGTGTGTGTGTGGGTGTTAACACTCATGCCATGCATGCGGCGACAACACGACGGACCACAACGCCAGCCGACGTGCCGCAACCTCGCCACAGTCTCACCATACACATTTACACTTTCGGTGTTCCTGTTGGCATAAATTGCACAAATAACAAGAAAAGGTTGACATGTGGCGCCCGGCCGCTGGCGAGCTCTGTCGTTCAGTTCAAGCCGAATTCATTTGGCACTATTTCTCCTCGTCATGCATATTTCATAAAGTTGAAGTGTAAATTTAAACTGATTGAGAAAGTTTAAATTCTTTGTGTTGCACATCAAATGCGGCAATTGGTAACCATTTTTTTTCAATTAAAAAAGAACAAATGGGAAATTGATTTTATTTTTCTTTGTTATGCAATTAAACGATCAAATTGATCAGTGGGTGGTTTTGCTATTAAACCGTTGTTACAGTGGGGTTTTGGAGGTTCAAACGTCTTCCAAGTATCAAAGGAAGAGATTTTTGGTGGTGAACAAGGGTTTGAAAAGCTGTTTAAAAGACCTCTCTCTCCTTAAAATAATATTCTGTGTGTGCCACTGTGGGATTGGATATGTAAAAGTCAACCTAAACTAAAAACCTATGCGCTGATCAGTAGCATTTCTTATATAGAACATTAGCTACTTATACATGGTACGCATACCAAATTTCATAGCGATATCTTTAATCGTTTTAAAAATATCGTGCGAGTCAGCTGTTGACCATCGATCCTTTTTTTCCTGGTTCCTCCAATATTGCCAGAGGGGATGTGTCATATAATTTCTAGCAGGCTCATTAAAAAGTTGTTATGTCTCCATTCGATGAGCTAATTTGCGAAATTGCATTGAGCTGTCTAACCCAAACTTATCTAATACAGTCTAAGCGATGCTGTAGAGTGGCCCGCCACACATTAGCAGCCAAAAAGTATGCAACTTAGAAGAAAGTTATAATACCAAAAGTTTTGCCAGAGATTCAGTCAGATCGTGGACATCTATAGTTCCATTTTTTTTAAACTTAAGAGGTTTGCAATCTGCTTTTAGGAAACGACATACAACGGTTCTTCGATTCGATTCTTCTGTCTGTCCAGGTCTTCTCAAGTTAGATTTTTCTTTCAACGTTTGAAGGGTTTTGTAGTTTAAATTCAAGTAAAGTCAAACAACTGTAGATCCTGTCGTTTCATTTGTCTGTCGAGGACTTCCTAAGTTACATTTTTCTTTTAATGTTGAAATAATTTTGCAGTCTAAATTGAAGTAACGTCATAATTCTGTAGATCTTGTCACTTCTTGTATCTGTCGAAAACTTCTTCATTGTGGAAATGAAGAAGTTAATGTTTTTCTTTTAACATTTAACTGTTTTTATATTCGAATTTCAATCAAAGTCATAAAACTGAAGATCCTGTCGGTTTATCTGTCTATCAAAGACTTCTTAAGTTAGATTTTTCTATTAACATTTAACGGGATTTATATTCTTAAGGGGTTAGGTCCACTCATGATTTTCAAAAAATAGATTTTTTTTTATTACATTTTCTAAAAGTATAACATTTCAAAAGTATTCCCTGAAATTTTTAGATCAATCGGACTATTATTCGCCGAGATGTACTACATTGAAATACATCTCTATTGTATAATTTTAATTATACTCAAAACTTTAAACGCGTTTTTCTCGAAACCACGTTTTCGAAGTCGGTGATCACTGTAACTCGAAAACGGCTGTATTGATCCTCTTGAAATTTTAACGACTTATTTTACATATAATTGTCCTCCGGATGGACGAAGGATTTTTTTGTACGATGCAATTTTTTTTTTTTATAGCCGAAAAAGTGACGAAAATTTGGGTAAAAAAAAAATGTTGACTTTGAACGTCCGCCATGTTGCGACAAATCAAAATATGAACAAACCCTTCGTCCATCCGGAGCATTAACTGATTTACTAAAGATCCCCGTTCGTTTTTTTGGTTTCAGATGATCCAGACTGCTGCAATCGTGATCACCGCAAAACGTCTTTTTTTTTTGGTGTCTCAGCAAATTGACTATATCTCTTAATATTATGGTCATTTTGACATGAAAATCTTTTTGTAACTTCTTGAAATGTGTATCTTTAATGTACAAAAAGATTTATTCATAAATAATAAAACCCGTCTTCAGAAAAAATTTGCAAAAAAGCGTTCTTTTTTTGCCTTACAAGTGAACCTAACCCCTTAATTCATTTAACGTCATAAAACTGAAGATCCTGTCGATTCTTCTATTTGTCGAGGACTTCTTCAGTGTGATTTTTGTTTTCACATTTGAAGGATTTTGCAGTCTAATTTCCGAAGTTTGGAGTTTCTGTGGATTCTTCTATCTGTCAAGGACTTCTTTAAGGACTTCTTCATTTTCCTTTTTAAAATTTAAGGGTTTTGCAGTATAATTTCCGGTAGCGGCAAAAATCTGTAGATCCTGTAGATTCTTCTGTCTGTCGAAGACTTCTTCAGTGCGATTTTTTTTAACATTATTACTAGTGTCCGACCGAAACCACTTTTTGGGCCGAAACCGAAACCGAATATTCGGTTTTTTTTTAATATTCGGCCGAAACCGAAACCGAAACTTTCTAGTTGAAATAAAAATCACCATATCAAGCACTTTTTTCAACAAACGAATTTTACATTAAGTAAATAAAGAACAAACAAACAAACATAGCATAAATAAATAAATACTTATTAAAAAAAAAACAATTTATTCATTTTTTAAAAACGTAAAAATGAAAAAATCACCCTCTCGTACATTACTCGCTAATATTCAAAATTAAATAATTTAATATTATATGCTAAAAAAATAAATTTATTTATCTAAATTATTCTTCCTTTCACTATATATCTGCTACACAATAAAATGTAAAAAATATTCTAGAAAGTTTCGGTTTCGGCTATTCGGCCATTTTTTGGCCGAAACTGAAACCGAAACCACTGATTTGGGCCGAAACCGAAACCGAATATTCGGTCGGTCACTAATTATTACTAATTTCAATTAACGTCATACAACTGAAAATCCTGTCGACTCTTCTGTATGTCAAGGACTTCTTCAGTGCGATTTTGCTCAATAATTTTTAAGGGTCTTGCGGTCTTATTTCCTGTTAATAAAACTAAAGATCTTATCGATTCTTCTGTATTTCGAGGGCTTCTTAAGTGTGAGTTTTCTATTGAAATTTAAAGAGTTTTGCAGTCTAATTTTAAGTCTGTCTGTGAATTCTTTTGACTGTCAAAGACTTCTTCAGTGTGATTTTTTCTTTTAAAATGTAAGGGTTTTGCGATCTAATTTCCAGTAACATCATTAAACTGAAGATCCTGTCGATTCTTCTGTTTGTCAAGAAATTCTTTTTTTTTCTTTCTTTCTCTCTCATTTTCTTATCTTTCTTTAAGGGGGTTTGCAGTCTAACTTCCGATAGCGGCGTAAGTTTGTAATTCCTGTGGATTCTTCTGTTTGTCGAAGACTTCTTCAGTGCGATTTTTCTTTTAACCTTTAACAGAATTTGTAGGCTGATTTCAATTGTCGTAATTTAACTGAAGATCCTGTCGATTCACCCGTCTGTCGATGCCTTCTTCAGTTAGATTTAAATTAGACAAATTTTCAGTAACGTCATAAGACTGTAAATCCTGTCAATTCATCTGTCCGTCGAGAAAATCTTAAATGCGATTTCTATTGACATTAACTTGGAGTTCTTATTTGAAGTTTTTTTTATTAATTTCCAATTTATGGCTAAATATTTCAAAGCACAAAGTTCGCAATTAAACCTCAGAGAAAGGAAGGTACAGAAGCGATTTGTTTATGAGGTCAAAATTTCTCAGAGATTCGTCTAAGCCATGTAAGTTCCATCGGCTTCGAACTAAAATTGAGAAAACAAAACTAAAATTTGATACTCGTATGGGTTCTAATCTCAAATCCCAAATTTATGTTTACGACCAAATAAAACTTATTCGGCTACTTCTAAACAACGAACTACTTAGTTTTTGTCTTTTATTTTTAAATTTATAGTACTTTAATGTTTACTTGAAAATTTACTGACTTTGAACTAAAATTGAGAAAACGTAACTAAAAATTTATACTCGTACAAATTCTAATATCTCAAATTTATTTAACAATCAAATAAAACTTGTTCGGCTACTTCTAAACAAGGAACTCCTTTCTCATTGTATTTTCTTTTAAAATGTATTTAACAATATTTCCAAGTTATCATTCAAGCAGTAAAATTTCAATTGTAAACCTTCATGATAAGCAAAGCCTTTTCATCACCTTTTAGTTTGAAAAGCATAATTTTTATTTATTGCCCGTTGCTGTTTGCATGTGCACGCTGAGCGTGAATTATAAATCACTCAACTGTCATAATAAACGCTGGCCCCCAATCCCCTTTCACTCTTCATGTGCCGGCAACTTGAAGCCCCAGCTGCCTGTGGGCTCTTATCGCACCCCATAAGAGTCAATGTGCACATATTTAAAAGTCAATTTCCCGTTTCCCTTGCAGCATAAAGGTTCATATTTCCACATGTTTATCAGTGCGCACATGTGCGTACGCGCGCATCGGTGTGTGTGTGTGTGTGCGTGTGTGTTTGAGTGCCAGTGTAAGCCCACATGTCAACTATGCGTACAAGCCGACTATGAACATATGCTGCGACGCATATCCGCCTTCGCCATCGCTCATATCCCCATTTTACATTGAAAGTCAGAAAAAAATTTTATGCGATTTTTGCTTCTTCTTCGTTTTTTTTTTTGACAAGTAGACAGCAGCAGCGGCGCAACAGCGGAAAGACGCCAACAGACAAGCGGAAGGCAGGTCAGATTGAGTTGGACAGCAGCCGCTGCAGTACGGAACGAGGTGGACAGCAGCCGACAAAAGCCAAGTCAAAAGTTAAAAATTTGCACTTTTATTATGAAGAACAGCATCATGAACCAAAAAAAAAATATAATAAAAAAAGTCGCACATATGAAAAACGAGCGTTGAATTGTTGTGCTTTTGTTGTGCACTTTGTGCCACATTTTTATTTTGCCGCTTTCACATTTCATGCCACACATCCAGACATCCACACACACACACACACACACACACACAAACACTGCTGGCGCGCAGACAAAAGCCTGACGACGGCCCGGAGCGTTGGTGTTGTTGGTGTTGCCGGTGCCGTTGACAATTCAAGGAGCTGACCGGCGGCCATTTTTGCCACTGTCGCCGCTTGGCACTCGGCACAACTGTCGCTGTTTACGTGAAGCACGCCCGGCGGCACATGTTGCAGTTGTCGTTTAAACTTTTTATTATTTTATGCGCGACCCAAAAAGGCAATGAAAGCAATGCCAGCCTCACTTTGAATGCGTGTCCATTGCTGTTGCCATGCTGCGGGCTTAATGCGAAAAGCTGTCAATTTGATAAGTCCGGCGGGTTAAGTGAGTAAAAGGATTCAACGAGCGCACAGCTGCAACGTAGGCTGTGGCATATTTTTACCAAATGTTTAAATTGCTTCAGTGTGGTTTTAAAACCACAACGATTCCTCAGGCATTAAATATTAATTTATTTGGATGACATTGTGTGGACTAGAGTTGGTCTTCATGTGTTGGTTGTGAGTAGTGTCCGACCGAATATTCGGTTTCGGCCCAAATAAGTGGTTTCGGTTTCGGTTTCAGTTTCGGCCAAAAAATGGCCGAATAGCCGAAACCGAAACTTTCTAGTATATTTTTTACATTTTATTGTGTAGCAGATATATAGTGAAAGGAGAAGTAATTTAGATGCCAGCAATGTAAATAAACTTCTTTTGTTAGCATATAATATTAAATTATTTAATTTTGAATATTAGCGAGTAAGGTACGAAAGGGTTATTTTTTATGTTTACGTTTTTAAAAAATGAATAAATTGTTTTTATTAATATGTATTTATTTATTTATGCTATGTTTGTTTGTTTGTTCTTTATTTACTTAATGTAAAATTCGTTTGTTGAAAAAAAAATGCTTGATATGGTGATTTTTATTTTAACTAGAAAGTTTCGGTTTCGGCCGAATATTAAAAAAAAACCGAATATTCGGTTTCGGTTTCGGCCCAAAAAAGTGGTTTCGGTCGGACACTAGTTGTGAGTGAAGAAAAATCATTTGAAATTCGGTGTAAAAACCTTTTTCTGATTAAAATTGCTTAATGGAGCTGCGATGCCATGTTGTATGCTGGTAACGTATGAAACTTTGTGTGGGGCCAAAAGACCCCACAAAAAAACAAATAAAAAATTATTTGTTTAGTTGCACGTGAAGACATTAAGACATGAAGAATCAGAAATAATAATAAATATAACAATTAAAAGATTGAAACATAAAATAAAAAAATAATAGAATATAAACTAATAATACGAAATATTACAATTAAAAAGAATTGAAAATTAGTATAAAAATTACAAAAAAATTTAAAAAAAGACTTAAAGATGTAGTTAAATTAAAACACGAAATTAAGAAATAAATTCTAAACAATACAAAAAATTAGTAGTAACCATAAATATTAATAATAAAACTTAAACAAATTCAAATGTTTAATGTAATTTTTTTTTACATAAAATTATGAAAAATTTACATGACTCAAATTAAAACCAAAATACTAATTACAACAACTAAAACATTTTATAAGTAAAAGTTAAAATAAAAAAGGAAAAAATTACTCAAGATTTAAAACGAAAAACAAAATAATTAACGACACAAAATTTAAACTAAAAAATAAAAAATTCAAAATATTTCGAATTCAAAATTCTAAAAACAAACAAGTGAAAAAATAGGCTTAGTAATAAAAAAACCATTAATTTCTAAATTTAAAATTGAATAAATTTATTTGAACTAAACCTGAAATAAAAAAGAAACAATTAAAGTGAGACAAAAAATAGAAACTAGCCAAAAAATCTAAATGATAAAGGAAAAAATTAAAATTTTAAATCAAATAAAAATCGAAACATTTTTGCATAAAAAAATTAAAACTAACCAAACATTCTAAATAAAACAGCACAAAATTAAAATTTTAAATCAAATAAAAAACTAACAATTTTTGCATAAAAAAATAAAAACTAACCAAACATTCTAAATAAAACAGCAAAAAATTAAATTTTTAAATCAAATAAAAGACTAACAATTTTTGCATAAAAAAATAAAAACTAACCAAACATTCTAAAAAAAAAGCAAAAAATTAAAATTTTAAATCAAATAAAAAACTAACAATTTTTGCATAAAAAAATAAAAACTAACCAAACATTCTAAATAAAACAGCAAAAAATTAAAATTTTAAATCAAATAAAAAACTAACAATTTTTGCATAAAAAAATAAAAACTAACCAAACATTCTAAATAAAACAGCAAAAAATTAAAATTTTAAATTAAATAATAGGATTAAAAATGCAAAAAATATAACAGATAAAAATAGAATACAAAAATATAAAATAATATAGAAAAAATGAAAAACAAACAAAAACTAGAAAATAAGAAATACAAAAATACAAATATACAAAAAAAATTCAAGAATTAAAAAAGAATACAGAAAAGAAAAAATTGCAATAAAACCCAAACATTTTAAATGGAACGCTCCAAAATAATTTTGAATTTAAAAGTAAATAGTATGTAAACAACCTTAGGCTTAGTTATTGTAATGTTAAAAAAAATTTAATTGAAATGAAATAATCTACCGTGTTTATTATAGTTAATTCCTCAAATTTGCTAAATGTTTATAGGACCGATTGCAAATAAGACTATTAAAAAATAAAAGTAAAAAATTAAAATCAAAATCAAAATAGATATGGAACGAAAAAGAAGAAATAAAAAGAAAATAAATAAAAAACTTAAAAATAGAATACAGCAAATCAAAAATTGCAAATAAACTGTAAAATTTTAATAGATTGCAACAAAAAAATTTAAAATAAAAACAAAAAATTAAAATAAAAGTCAAAATGGAAGTAGAATAGAAAGAAAAAAAATATAAAAGAAAAATTAAAAAAACCAAAATCAAAAATTGAACACAGAAAATAAAAAATAGTAAAAAAAACAAGTTTAAATAGAATGCAACAAAAAAATTAAAAATTAAAAATATAAAATATAAAAAATCAAATTAAATATCAATATCAAAATAAAAAATTAAATTAAATTAAAAAATAAAAATTAAAATAGAAATTTAATTAAACATAAAACTAAAAATAAAAAGTAGGGAATACAAATTAAAAAATAAGAAATAAATATACAAAATACATAAAAGAAATATTAGAACTAAAATTAAAAAAAAAAATTTAAATCTAAAATTTAACATTGAAAATAAAAACTAAAAAATTTTAAACGGAAAATTGAAAATTGAAATACAACAAAAAAATTTAAAAAAATTCTAAAATTTAAAATAAAAAATGGCAAATAAAAAACGGAGAATAGAATATAAACAAATAATAAATAATAAAACATTTCAAAATATAATATAAATAAAAAAAATGGCAAACAAAAAAAACAGAAAATAAAAAATAAATTAAATTAAATTGTAGGAAAACTCTCATCGAATAACCTTTCTTTCCTTCTTTCTCTACACGCTCACACTCAAGTCAAGTGTAGCTTCTAGCTCATACAATTTTTTAACTACTTACATATTTGTTTGTCTCTTGGGTCCTTATAAATAGTTTCTCCTTTCTGCCTCACAACGTTCTCTCTGCTTTATGTTTCATATTTCTACCCTCACTTTTTCTTGCATCTTACGCCCCGCCCCCATTGCATACCCTTTCGTTCGCTTCAACAACATTTGCACAATTAAAATTTATTACAACATTTCCTAACCAAATTTTAGGCGCAATTATTAAAGTTTTGTTTGTAAATTCTGCCCACAACGCAAACGCCACAAACAACAGCAGCCAAGTGGCAGCCAATTCGACTACCATTTATAATTAGCTGAAGCACACCACACCAATGCACGCAGCGAAGGAGTTGTTGTCATACGCACTGGCCAAAGTTCTCCCCAAGGAGCGCTGATAATGCACAATTACAGAGCAGTCAAAGCGAGAGCGCCACTAGCCGCCAGGCAGGGGCATGGGGGCAGATAGCGCGCGTGTTGAAAATAATTGCGATTAGGGCTGCCATGGCAGGCGGCTGGTAATAAATTGCGCGCTCCCTGGCACTTACACACGCACACACACACACACACACACAAAACAGTGGCCAAACGCAAAGCACAGTGCAAAGTGTTTGCGGGAGAGAACAGAATTAGCATTAGTGAAAAATTTTTTGAAATTTATGCGCAAATTATGTGACAATGGTGCAGTTGAAATTTCACACATACGCCCCCCGGGCCGCAGACGGGCGCGTTGTCTGTTGTCTGCTGCTGTTGTTGCTACTTTTGGGTTTCCATATTTCATTGTTAATGATTTTCGAAATTGCTCGCTTGGCTGATGTTAGGCGGTAGATAACGGTTTCTGCTTTGTATTGTGCCAGCATGGCAAAAATGTATTTTGTGCGATTGGAAAAAGGAGGACGCCCAGTTGGCGACTGTTTCGGTGTTAAGCTGTTAGGTGTGCTGACAATTTATGGTGTTATATGAGCGCTGATAGTATGCAATGTCATTGTGAAATGAAATTGCGAGCCTAAAGGTATGCAACAAAAAATTGTATTTGTCAATAAGTGGTAGAAAGCGATGTCGAGTTGTTTATAGCATATTTTAAGGCGGATTTTATTACCATTGTTGAATTAGACAATTAGATTCTGAAAATTTTAACTTTTTAGAAGAAGACATAAGTGTTTACTATTTACGACATTTCCAACACAATATAAAATAAATTCTGTATATGTTGGAAAAATATTAAAATATTTATGCACATATGAGCAGAAGTCCTACAAATTGATTCCCTATGGTCAGAATTTGCTGCACCTAATGAAAATGCATATAAATTTTAAATAAGTGCAACAAATTAAATATTAAACGGCCTTCCTGAGTTTCATACAAAACACACACACACACAGGTACAGCTTTGACCAACGACAAAACGGAAATTTGAATACAAATGAATTCTCACGCACACAAAATTGCATGACCACAACACAGCAAATCACACACAACGGCAACAATAATAAAAATCGCAAGAAAATCAGACAAAAAAAAACCAAAAAGGAAAAAATAATGCATTAAAAAATAAAAACAAAACAATTAAAAAAACCATTTAAAATATTAACAAAAACTTTGCTCTACATTTGTGCAAAGATACAAACTAACAACTACAACTAGTCAACAAGCAAAGTCGAAAAAAATTTATATGAAAACGCGTGTGAAAGAGACAAACTGCTTGTGCGTTCGAAACGGAAGCCGGAAACAATTGATGTGCAGCAGATTATAAATTGTTGTTGTTGTGATTGTTCCATTTATTGCGTTTTTATTGAATAAATTATTTAACAAATTGCATTAAATGTCAGCGCGGGCGTGTGTGGTTGCTGTAGCAAATGTTGTTTTTATTGTTGCCATTGTGGCCAACATTATGGCCGCTGCTGTAGTTGTATGCGTGTGCACTGTTGTTATTGTTTTATTTTTATAATTATTGTTGTTGTCGTTGTTGCTGCGTGTGGCATTTTTAATCATTGCTTGCGCATTAAAAATTAAAACACCAATGATTATCGCCACTGACTGCTGACGGAAAGCGGTGAATGCGTCGATGGTGGATTGAGAGAATGGAATGAAAGCTTGAAGTGGGAGGCAAAAAACGTGGGCCAAATGGCGCCCACGCGTACACAAGCAGACGCGCTCGCTGTTGTTATGCACGATTGCATATTGCATAGTGATGCAGATGCAACTAAAAATACACACAAATTAAAGTTTATGAATGCTAATGAATGCAAATGAGGAAATTAAAAAAAAACAGAAAATTTTCTTTAGTGTTGGGAAGAATCGATACGGACTGTAGTTGCTCTACAGTCTCGATAGTTCAATCGAAGATTTGTATTGAGGGCAAAAATCTTTCTTAAATTAGAAATTAACGGCAGCGCAAGTTACACTTCAGTTCCAAGGCAACAAATGGCCTTTTGTCAGCCTCTTTTTGTTGAACAAGCATCTCTTTTGCAAAGTATGGTAATTTTTGATTTAAAAAAATTTTTTGATATTGAAATATCTGATTCCAACTGATCACCATTTTCCTACCAAAAATACCAAAAATATTTTCACTGTGGGGAGAATTGATGATACGGCAGTCCACTTTTTGTGTGTCTGCCCCGTTTGGGCCCGAATCAGGTTTGAATCATTTGTCAATGATGTGTTGAGAAACAACCATCTTGACTTCTTGGCATCAACAGATCCACTCAGATTTCTCCGGAGGTCGGGCAGATTTATAAAAAAAGGGAACCTCAAGTCGCAGCAAAATGAGTCTGTCTCAGTGCTGCGCTTGCTAGGCTCTTCCGATAAAGAAAAACATTTCAAAATTATACCACAACTAAATATTCTTTTTATGTTTCGATGTCGGTTGAGACATCTAAAGGACAACTAACTAGGTACTACCATCATTACCTGTTAAGTGAGACCCGGATTAAATATTGTTTTTATATATTTTTTTTGGTTATGACATCTAAAGGATGATGTAGTAGATTCTCTCATAATAACTTTTCTGGAGGCATCAAAATTTAATATTGTTTTTAATTTTTTAGTGCGCATTGTGGCATCTAAAGGACGACTAAGTTGGTCCTCCCATCTTTATTTCCTAGTGACACCCTAGCTGAATATATTTTTAAAATTTTGGTGTGGGTTATGGCATCTTCAGGATAATGTACTCGATTCTCTCATCATTGCTTTCCTAGTGGCAATTTAATTGAATATTATTTTAAGTTTTTGGGTGATTTTTTGCATTTAAGGACCAATGGATTCGATTCTCGCATTATTACTTTCCCTGTTTCAACTTAATTGCATATATTTTTTTTCAAATTTTGGTGTGGGTTGTGGCATCTAAAGAACAATGTACTTGATTCTCTCAACATTACTTTTCTAGTGGCAACTTATTTGATTATTATTTTTATACTTTTGGGTGATTTGTAGCATCTAAAGGACGGTGAACTCGATACTCCCATCGTTACTTTCTTAGTGTGAACTTAATTGAAAATTGTTTTAAAATTTGTGTGTGACGTGTGCCATCTAAAGGACGACATACTCGATTCTCTCATCATTACTTTCCTAGTGGCAATTTAATTGAATATTGTTTTTATATTTGTTGGTAACTTGTGCCATCTTAAGGAACACATACTCGATTCTCTCATCATTGCTATCCTAGTTTCAATTTAATTGCATATACAATTTTTTTTTTGGGTGATTTGTGATATCTAAGCGACGAAGTACTCGATACTCGTTACTCGTTACTTTTCTAGTGCGAAATTAAATAAATATTATTTTTACATTTTTGGTATGATTTGTGGCATCTAAAGAACGATGGATGCAATCATCATTACTTTCCAAGTTTCAACGTAATTAAATATTATTTTAATATTTAGCTGTGATTTCCGGCATCTTTGATTGACTTGGACCTCCTAATGACACCTCATCTAAATATTGTTTAGAAATATTGATGTGGATTTTGGTATCCAAAAAACAATTCGCTGGAAAATTTTACGTCTCGTTTTCCGTGTTGAAGCTATAAATTGTCATAAAATTGTCATATGATGCCGAGGTGGGCTCCATAGATTTATGAAAAAGATGTCCCTATGAGGGTTTATTGGCTTTTGCAGAGCGCAAGTCATTATTGCTGGCTACTCTGCGTCGCTTTTCGCTTTACAGAGGTCCTTCAGGCAGGCACATGGCAATGACTTCTAGGAATATTTAAACAGTAATGTTGCTATTATACACTGCGACCAAGAATTAATTTACGGTGCTCCTTACAAGTTCCTAACATTGCTCTCAATTTATTTATTTTTGATTGATGGATTAGAAAGGCGATATTGCACTGGGATCAAATCTGATCTATTGTACTATTGTTTCTATTTAGTAAAAAAAAACATTTTGACGGAATACTTCGTTCAACAAATAGAATCCTGTAGGCAAAAAAGTCCATCGAATGCGGTTGATCCAAAAGCTGTAAATACATAAGAGTTGGATATAGTGCAGCGTATTAACTTTTACCAGATATGCTGAGTTTGGACATATCACCCAGATGAACCGTAAAACCGTAGCGCCAAGCTGTGGTCCCATTTGAAGTATGAAGTAAAGATAATCCCAAAGTGATGGTCCCGGTCAGTATTGTCAGATCAGGAGATTTATTTATTTATTTATTTTATTTTATTTTATTTCATTTTTTTATTTTATTTATTTATTTTTTTAGGATTTCAACACTGATATTGGTGCAACGAATAGCTGTTCATAGACCACTGTGCAGCAATGTGCGCAATGCAGTGTTCAGCGATGCATATTTGGTTGTTTGGTTGCATTAATCTTTTGTAGTGCTCAATGCCACAATAACGACAACCACAATAAACGTGTATAAAAAGAATTATATAATGTAATTAGTTATTAACAGAAAGGCACAGCAACAACAACAACAACAATGACAGCCGCATTAATGCACCCACAATTGCAATTGCACACATACAGATAGAGAATTGAATATCTACATACAGTATGTCAAGAATGAGTTTACACACAGAAAATAAATTCAATTTTTCAACTTTATGATAAAAAAATACAACTTTTTATTTATGTAAATAAATTTTTTTGGATCAATTATAGTTATTTACATTGTTTTAAAAAGATAACATAAAATAAACTGCAAGTTCAACGCAACAGAAAGGAAAAGTGCAACAAAACAAATTATCACCCCTATTTTTCAGTGTCAAGTAACTCTTTTCACAACGATTCCTGGAATTGGTGTTTGCACCAATTCAACGATGAACTGAACATTTACCTAATCTTTGCTCTGTGTTTTTAAATTCTATGAATTAGCTGTCATTTGTCATTGAGTTATTGAGTAATTTGCAGATTGAGTTTTGCTTTGTACGCATCATAAAATTGTGTTTTGTGTCAAATATTGTGTTTTTAAAATGCCAGGCAAAAGGATGTCGTTTGAAGTGGTGCAGTTGGTGTACTACAATCACCAACTGGGAAAAAGTGTGCAAGAGCTCTCCGAAATGTTCACTGTAACACGGAAGACAATATACAATGTCCTAAATCGAGCTGAAAACGAGGGTAGATTGGAGCCGAAAAGTGGAGGTGGTCCCAAGCCAAAAATAACTAAACGTGCAGAACGCGTAATGATTAGGAAAATCAATCAAAACCCTCGGATTTCGACCAGAGCTCTTGCGAGGGAACTGAAGGAAGAGTGTGATATTGTTGTTTCCCATGAAACAGTACGACAGGCCATACTGCGAAACAAATACTCATCAAGAGCTGCACGTAAGAAACCGCTGCTTTCTGTGCAAAATATCGAAAAGCGTTTCTCCTTCGCTACGATGCTCATTTCGCAACCATCTGACTATTGGGACGACGTCATATTCTGCGATGAGACGAAAATGATGTTATATTACAACGATGGACAAACTAGAGTGTGGCGCAAGGCGTTAACATCGTTACAAAACCGCAACATCGTCCCGATTGTTAAATTTGGAAAGTTGTCTATTATGATTGGGGGTGCATCTCAAGCAGAGGAGTAGGAGACTTAGCTTTTATAGAGACAACAATGGACGCGGAACAATATTTAAACATTTTGAGGAGTCAATTGACAAATAGTGCGAAGAAATTTGGGTTCATCAGAAACAACAAACAACATTTTAAATTTTATCAGGACAACGATCCGAAACATAAGGCGCATATGGTGCGGATGTGGCTCCTGTATAACTGCGGAAAAGTGATGGATACACCGGCCCAGAGTCCCGACTTAAACCCCATCGAAAATTTATGGGCTCACTTAAAGAAACAGGTCGCTAAAAGACAACCGAAAAACCGAACAGCATTAAAAACAGCAATGACCTGAAAAAGTTGGTTCATTCCATGAAAAAACGGCTACAATGCGTGATAGATGCTAAAGGTGGTCATACTAAATATTAAATATTTAATAAAATGAAGTTCTTAATTAATATTAACTTTAAATTATTCATTAAAGAAACTTATAACTTTTTGTGAAAAGAGTTTCTTGACACTGAAAAATAGGGGTGATAATTTGTTTTGTTGTACTTTTCTTTTCTGTTGCGTTGAACTTGCAGTTTATTTTATGTTACCTTTTTAAAACAATGTAAATAACAATAATTGATCAAAAAAAATGTATTTCCATAAATAAAAAGTAGTCTTTTTTGATCATAAAGTTGAAAAATTGAATTTATTTTCTGTGTGTAAACTCATTCTTGACATACTGTATATACATGCAGTGATTTTTATATAAATTTGTATGCATCAAAAAGTGTATATATGTATGTGGGCGTTTGTATAAATGACTAAGTTGCCTGAATGAATTTAATTAATTAATAAAATGCAATTCATTTGCGGCTTTTGTGGGCACTGTCCAATGTTGATTTACATAAACGAATCGAAGCCATTGAAATTCAAAATACCATAGATATATTATATATATAGATATAATATGTATATTCATATATATGCATGTATCTATATCTGTAGTGTGGCATTAAGCTTCAACACTCACTCAGCCATACAGCCAGGCACTCTCACCTATGAAGCACAGCGACGCACAGGGCGACCCGAATGCACTAATTTCCGCATGAATGCGTTTTGCATTTACTTGATTCCATATATACAAAATACATACATAAATGAATATATTGTGTGTTTGTATGTGCATATAATTTTGTGTTATCTTTGTCTATCTCCTGGTAGATTTATATATATGTAATATTTCTGTATAGATTTATGTACTCGTTCATGAATATATAAATTTATGTAAACTTGTGAATATTTAAGCCAGCATGATGAATTACATTAATGATGCAATAAATTAATTGCAGTTAAATAAATCATTATTTATATTAACCATTAAAGTACCAACACTAACATTAATGCATTAATAACCCTTCAGTTGACAAGCAGTCAAGTGGATAATATGAAATTACAAAATTTTATAAATCACAGTTGAAGAGATTAAGAGCTGTTTTTTTATGTGAATAGTAAAATAATTTTTTTTTAATAAATTTTAAGACTTTTACAATCAACTGTAAGCTCTGTTGGACAATGCATGTCCAAGTTGACAGCATGTTTGGGTTTTTTGTGTCTTTAGATAAAGGGATATGATGAAATTAATTATGGAGCATTTTAGATGCTGTGAAGTGCATGAAAATGTTGGCAGCATATATGGGTTTTTTAATGTCCTTAGATGAAAGCTGTATAAGCTGTTTAAAGTCATGGAGGTAGCACGAGTCAACGAGTCTCTATGGGCAATGAAGCTCTGGTAAAAAAGGTGTTCGACGTGGTAGTTGTAGATCAACGGCAAAAAGTGTGTCTCCGTTGGAAAGACCAAGTTGAAAGGACTCCCAACCATCTTTTGATCCAACTGGACAGGCGCAAAGACCCGTAAAGAGGCTTCAGGGTTATCATAAATAGAATTAATTGTGAGTAATTTTAGATGAGCAAAGTGTATGAAAACCATAAGAAAAAGTGATCTCTGCTAGTGCTGTATGGAAGTATGGAAGTTCAGAATAGAAAATTTAGTTAAAAGGAGACAATTTTCCTCTTTCATTTGATACCCATATCTTCATCATTGACAACCGCAAATATTAAAAAAAAATATTTGAATTATGTATGTCCTTAAAATTTTTAAGTCCTTTAAGTAGGTTTTTGTGCCAGAAAATGAAAAACTGACTATGCCAGGATACTATAAATGACCTCTGGTTTCACGTCAATATCAAAATGTTGATGGGTCGCGGCAAAAAAAAGTTGTGTCGCACGGTGTAACAAATGTAAAGTTTTTGTCATAACTTTGTCATTTTTCTTTCAATTCTATTGATGTTGGGCTTAATATTTGTTTAAATAATATATCTTTGATCTTAGATTTTAAAACCAGAGGAGATCATTTATTTTATCTATAAGAAAACATTGGAAAATTGGTCGAAAAATTCACTTTTTTACAACTTTCACCATCAGTAACTTCCCCAAATCTCATCTGATCAGGACAATATATATATCGATGGAAAGGCTAAAGGTATTAGTAGGACAGTTTGTGTTAGTCGGATGATTCGTTTACAAGATATGTGCTCATAACTGAAACAACAGGAAAAAAACTGGTTTTTCGAAGATTTTTGGAAAACGCTTCTTAAAAAATTTTTTGATTTTCAGTTTCGTGTTCAGCGGCCCAAAGTTAGTCTAGAAACAATTTTTATTTTTAGGTGCATTTTTCGTGTCGAGTAGTGTAATTTTGCTACAATCATATTTGTTTGTAGTTCAAATAAATTAAAAACATGTAATTTCTTTACATTGAATAACATTACATTTCAAATCCTTCTGCCATAATTCTGCTACAAGTTACTTAGATTACCGTTTCATGTATCTTAAAGCTCAAAGAACAATTCGAATGCCCAATAATCACATTGCATTTCAATGGCAATCTTCTGTTCATTCTTTGCCCGCATGCGACTCCGCGACTGTACAAGTTTGCTGTATGTCACAAATGCCCGCACATTAGCCTGTCAATTGACAAAACATTTGTCACCACATGCTGGAGATCAATTTCACCTTTTCACCTGCAGATACTTGGCACACACACACACACATATACATGCACAGGCACATAAATAGCATGACAACTTAATATGCCAGTTTGGCTCAGCAGCTGTCAAATGTTGTTGTGTTCTATGTTCGGCCACATTTTTCTTCGTGTTTTTTTTTGCCACTTTTTTATATATTTTTTTGTTATTTTTTCTTGTTATTTTTTCTTGTTATTTTTTCCGTTCTTTCTGTCGCTTCCTTCAACAATTTTTTTCTGTCATTTTTTTCTGTCATTTTTTTCCCATTACATGTTTTTCTTCGTCTCGAATTCGATAGCACTTCCTGCACATTTGTGCTCCCGCTGCGGCAGGTGACATCAATAAATAGCAGCAGACAAATCTGCGCTTCCTTGCCAGCATTTATAACATTTGTCCTTCTTCATGTCGAACAACGAAACACCCACACACAAACATTCACAAATGCCCACACACACACAAATATCTCAGCCCCAACGTTCACTGAATCAAATCACAAAAGCAAATAATAAAAAAAAGCAAAAATCACCCAAAAGGTGAGTATAGCTGCAAATCGAAGAAGCAAAAAAAAACACATTTTGCGCCCAAAATGTGTTTGTTATTTGCCAAGTTTTCAGACTGACATGAGCGAGCGAAAAAAAATACAGAAAACACAACATTTTGACAACTTGCAGTTAATCGCTGCAAAGTTAGGCGCAAACACAGAAAAACCAAATGGCTTAGTTGTTGGGCGCTTCTTGCGCTTTGACACGCTGACCGCGCAGTTGGGTTGCGTCCTGCCCTGTTGGCATATTGCGTTAACCTTTAGTCACCCGATCACAGCGACATGTCATAGGTGAACGTTGTAGTGCAACGTTGTGTCAGAAGTGTAAATTTACCACACGACTCTGGTGTTTGCATAGAAAAGTGCCATGTGGACATATGTGTGTGTGTGTGTGTGTTTAGGTGTGTGGTTCAATGTGGAGATTGAGAAAGCAAGAAATAAATGCAGAAAGCTATTAAGAAATGAGGAAATAAAAGCATTGAAGGGGCAAAAAAAAGGCGCAAAGTTGAAAAGTTTTTAACTGATAATAATTTAGTTGGTTGGTTAGTTTCAGTTAGTTTGTTGCATAAATAAAATGCTTTGAAAAGTGTAAAATGTGCTTTCGAACTGGGAGAATACATTTAATCCTTTAACCCTTTACACGGTACAGTTGCATATCTGCAACCAACCGTAAAATTGCCCGTAATTTCGGAAGTAACTATCAAAACGACTCTTTTCTGCTATTTTACGTTTCTTTTTTGAAATACTGGCATTAATAGTGGGAAAAAGTAGCTAAATTTTACTTGACAGCACTTATTTGACCGTTTTTGCGAAAAGTTGTTATTTTAGTGAAACAAAAGTGATTAAAACTTATTAATAAAAAACACACAAACACTTTGCGAAAAATGCGGAGTAGGACTATGCTACAACAAACGCATTAATTTCTTTAAAAATTTCCATTTAAAACTAAACATATTAAAATAAAAAAACAAATTTTAATGCTTTTTGCTTTTTTTGTTTTTAATGTTTTTTACAAAAAACCTTACAAAATTAAAAAATGAAAAAATACGTGTATTTTTTAATTTAGGTTTACATCTAAAAAACATCATTTAATGAAAAACATCGCTGTTACCGTGTAAAGGGTTAAAATCAATTGTGTATATATTTGTATGTTTGCAGTGGCGCGTACAGGGTTTCATTTTGGAGGGAATTCAGTACACAACTTTGAACCTAATATCCTTTAAAACCATATTTTACACCCAAAATCTTTTTAAAACACAGATGCTTGGGGCTTTTGAACCCCCAATATTCCTCTCCCGAGGGCTTCACTCCATATATGCTTATCTCGTATGAAGTTTTTACGTATTTTATTTCACATGTTCGCGTTTTTACTATTCAAAACAAAGTAAAAAATGGATTCGTAAGGCTCACATATATCTTATGTCGTAAAAAAATTAAAAATATCATACAATTTTTATATTTTGAAAAAATCCGTATATATTAAGTCGACTCGACCTCAATGAAACATTTTTTAAAATTTTCCAAAATCTTTATACATGTAATTGTTTGTCCTGACTGACTGATTGAGTGACGTACTGATGACTCATTCATCATCGCTGCTGAAGCTACAAACATGAAATTTAAACTGCAGGCGAATCTTGAAAAATTGATCTCCGCTAAGATGCGATTTTTTAAAATTCTGGGTCTAAAAGGGCAAAACAGAGGTTAAGGTTTATATGAAGAAAAGCGATTTAATGGGCCTATTGATTTCAAACTTGGTGAAAACACTTTGAATAAATAAATAATAATAAATAGAAATAAATAAATAATAATAAATAAATAATAATATAAACAATAAATTATAATAAATATTTTTTTATTTTTTCGAAAATCAAAATTTAATGGGGTCAACAATTGGTTACAGCGTGTATACTATAACTTTTGACTTCAAAATTTATGAAAACTCTTAAACTAAAACATAATTTGACACGTGTTTCATATCTTTTTTGAAAATCAAAACATGATTTTTTACGACTTTTGACTTGAAACTTGGTGAAAGCACTTAACGTGTGAAATAATTCAACATTCAAATTCATACGTGTTTTTCTTTTTTTCGAAGATCAAAACCTCCCGGGTTTATTTATTTATTTATTTTCTTTTTTATTTATTTATTTATTTATTTTCTTATTTATTTATTTATTTATTTATTTTCTTATTTATTTACTTATTTACTTATTTAATTATTTCTTTCTTTATTTATTTATTTATTAATTTTTTTAATTATTTATTTATTAATTTATTTATTTATTTATTTATTTTCTTATTTATCTATTTATTCAGTCAAATATAAAAATAATTTTAACAGACCATCGATAAAACTAGAATATTACAAAATAATAAATTTCAATTAATTCAATTATATTTAATTATGGGTTAAAAGTTGATATGGAGCAACAAGATTAAATTGACCTTTTGACTTTAAACTTAGTGAAGCACATAACATGTGAAATAGTTATTCGATACGTGTTTTTCATTTTTTCGAAAATCAAAATTTGGCGGAGTCAACGACGGGTTAAGAGTTTGTATGAAGAAACTGTGAAAAAACATCATTTAATGGGCTTATTGACTTCAATCTTGGTGAAAGTACTCTTAATGAGAAATAATTCGATACGTGTTTTTCATTTTTTTCATATCCATTTAAATCGCTTCTACGCAACATTAACTTCGAATAAGTTAAGATATCAACAGACAATTTTTTAAGTTTACAAAATTAAACTTATACACCTTGTGGATACAACTACAAATTTTTCAGACACATTCACCTCAAGCATTTTGGGACATTACAGTCAATTTTCCAACACATTACTTGTTATTTTTCTTCTCATATTTTGACTTTGCAAACATAATTTACATCGAAAAAATTGCCTAATGTTTCCAGAATACTAACCGAAACACTTAAAAACACCCATTATTTTCATCAAAATCATTTGCTACCAGCATTTAAGTGTTGAAGTTATTCTTGTCTACCATTTTGTCTCAAACACTTCTTTATTAAACTTTTGTTGTTGTCCTTTCATGTTGCTCGTTTTATTTTCCAGTTTACGCGCATTCGTCCCCAACTCAATACAGCTGTCATGTTCTTGACTACTTATCGGCGATCCCTTTTTGCCAAATTTGCTTGTTTTGTTTTTTCTTTTTCTTTGTTTCTTCCCCTTCGGACTCCAACCAACGGTCTGCCCACCTTGATTGCTTGTTTACTTGTTTGCTTATTTCTTTTTGTTTTTCTTGATTTCTTTATTCGGCTCTACTGCATATATATGTATGTATCGTACATACATACCCGACCGAATACATATATGCACACATGTCTACGTGCGTAGGCACTTGAGTATTTTATTTCGATGGTCTGCATTGTTATTGTTGTTGTTTGATTTATTTGTTGGCACAATTTTGATTTCCTTTTGAACGACGATTTGTTGATTGCTTGTTGTTTCGTTTATTAGTTTTACTTGTTAATGTTTTACGTTTATTGTTAATGTTTGTTTTTGTTTTTATATATATTATTCCGCAAGTCATTTCGAGCTTGTACAAGTCGTATTAACTTTAATCGTATATTTGTTAGCGGCGTAAAAGGAAAAAGGAAATTAATTCAGTTGGTTTTCGTTCGTACAAGCGGCCAATAAAACAATTTTAGAAGATTTGATTAGCAGAAATCCATGCGGAGTGGTTATGGGGTTTATAATATAAAAAACTAAAAACTAATAACCAACTAAAAAAATTAATAAATACTTAAAACAATATTTAAAATCCTGACTCTGAGGAAAAGATTTCAAGAATGAAAAAAGAAACCATGATCAATAAAATGGTGAGAAGCAACAGAAATTGAAGATATGTGGCTCAGAAGATGACCTGAAGAAGTGAAGATTCTGGAACAGCAGGTACGAAAAATAAAGCAAAAAGTTATAATTTGTGAAAATGAAGCTCAAAGGGTCATAAAGATTTAGCAAAAAAAGGTAAAATGTTGAGACAAATTCGTAAAACAAAGAGTTAAGAAGAATTCTTCTTCTTCTTCATACTAGAAATTGAGGAGTCACAAAAGATCCTGAAACTTTGGATTCAAAATAACAAAATAAAAACTTAAGTTGGAAAATTTGCCAGGGACAAAGGCAAACAAGGGGCGAGAAGGAGAGAAGTTCTTGCAAAACATCTTGAAACAGTAGATTCGAAAGCAGATGTTGGAGCCGGATAAAGCTTTTGAAAAGTGGTTTGGAGAGTTGCTAAGAGGTTCAAGAGAATGATAATGAAAGAATGAATTGCAAGAAAATCTTATAAAGAATGTTGTGGTTTTGAGGCTTCAAAGATATAGTTAAAAGGTCATTCAATAAACAAAAATCTGAATTGGAATTCAAAAATGTAAGCACGAGTTGATGTTACTGCAAAAAGTTTGAATGCTTGAGAGTAAAAGGTGGAAAAGTTTGTTTGAAAGACTGAAACTTGGAAATGAATGGTTGAAAATTGGTAATAACAGTTGAAAGAAGGGATTGAAAGGTTCGAAAGTGGTTGCAGTGTTTTGTTTTTAAATAAAATTTACAGGGTGTAAAAGAGAACAAAGAGGTAAACAAGAGTTCAAGGTTTGAATGAATGGTTGAAAACTGATACTGATGGTTTGAAACGTGAGTTTGAATGAAATTTTAAAGTGAAGTTGAGCGCTGAACTATGAAATTGAAAGAACAAATCGGAATTGAGGGGTTGTGAGAGGAAGCGGTACAGGAATAGGAACAGGAACAGGAAAAGCATTAGGAATAGGAACAGGAATAGGAATAGGAATAGGAATAAAAATATAAATAAAAATATAAATATAAATATAAATATAAATATAAATATAAATATAAATATAAATATAAATATAAATATAAATATAAATATAAATATAAATATAAATATAAATATAAATATAAATATAAATATAAATATAAATATAAATATAAATATAAATATAAATATAAATATAAATATAAATATAAATATAAATATAAATATAAATATAAATATAAATATAAATATAAATATAAATATAAATATAAATATAAATATAAATATAAATATAAATATAAATATGAATATAAATATAAATATAAATATAAATATAAATATAAATATAAATATAAATATAAATATAAATATAAATATAAATATAAATATAAATATAAATATAAATATAAATAGAAAAAGGAATAGGAATAGAAATAGGAATAGGAATATAAATTGAAATAAAAATACAAATAGGAATAGGAGTAGGACTAGGAGTAGGAATAGGAATAGGAAAAGGAATAGGAAAAGGAATAGGAATAGGAAAAGGAATAGGAATAGGAATAGGAATAGGAATAGGAATAGGAATAGGAATAGAAATAGAAATAGAAATAGAAATAGAAATAGAAATAGAAATAGAAATAGAAATAGAAATAGAAGTAAAAATAGGAAAAGAAATAGGAATGGGTATAGGAAGAGGAATAGGAATCGAAATCTGAACAGAAATAAAAATCGGAATAGAAATAAGAATAAGAATGGAAATAGGAAAAAGTACAAAATAGCGATAGGAAAAGGGATTCAGAAGTAAAAAAAAAAATTCCAACAGTGATTAAAAAATTCTGGTCATACAGTAGCGAGCATAAAAATGGAACGCTCGCTAATCGTTTTTATTTTAGTGATAACAGTATCCTTTTGGTTTATTTGGTTATCTTGAAATACCGTAACCTTTTATACTATTTCTTCCACAAAGTAATCTAAGTAAAGTCTTTAATATTTTATCGAATGTGAAAAAAGGAAGAATTTACTGCAATTACTGCATTTACTGAAAAAATGCAAATCCATGAAAGAAAAACAACCAAATAAAACATGAAAATGCCAGTAAATATGCTGAAAGATTGTATGAGTTTTATTGATTTATATGAGGGCAAAAGATGAGAGGCAGCGAAGATCATTCTTAGACTCTGATTAAAAAAATCTGATTAAAAAAATCTGATGATATTCTAACATAATCGAATGGAGAAACCAAATAAAGCAATGAAAATTCCAGTTAATTCGCTGAAAAATGGAATGATATTTAAAATAATCAGAAGATTATTAAATAAGAAAAAGAAATAAGCTGCTAAAGAATTAAGAATTGTAACTTGTAACTTTAAATCGAACTATCAATCAATATTGGAGCAACAATTTTCATATGTTGCCAAAGTCCTTAATTTTTTAATTACTCAATAATGGAGACCTTATTACAGCAAAGCTATAATTAAAAGTTTCTATAATCAACAGTTTGTCTTCTTTACCATCGTTTATTGTATTTCACTGTTTTAAAGTCACACTATTTTATCTTCTTTGCGACACTTTTGTGCACCAATTCCGCTCAAACTCAAACCAACAGTCGGCCAGCTCATTGGCAATGGACAAGCAGTCAACTGGGCCACTTGAACGGCCATTGAATGTAGGGTATCAGCGCTTCGATCAAGACCACTTACAGCACAACGCTGTCCGCTACTGTTGCTGCTGTCGTCGTTGCGCTTCCGCCTTTCACTTCAAAGCTGCTGGCATTTGCGACAACACTTGACGTAAATTGGGTGTTAATGTTTTTTTTATTTTTTTGTTGTTGCTCCTCATTTACTGATGCCAGAAAACTTTCGACATCGGTAGGTGTTCTTAAATTTTCTTTCAATTTATTTAGCTCCCCTTGTTCGGTGTTTTCCTTGCACCTGTCTAAGCGGATGTTTGCTTATTTCTTAACATGCAATGGCGCTCAGTGGATTTTGTGCGCTTTTCGCTTGTCCTATGTGCTGGTCGTTTATTTCATTTTCTCAACGTTGTTGTTTTTATTCGATATGGCTTTTATGTTTTTATTTTTATATTGCAGTTATCTCCTGAGCTCAGCGCTCACCCTTGTGTCGTGTGTCACACGTTGATGCTGAATTGCTGCTGTTGCTTTTGTCCTTATTTTCCTGTCGTTTATTTGTTTGATTTGTGTGATGCTTACATGTGTGCGTGTGTGTGCGTTTTTATTTGCTTGTTTGTTTGTCTGCCTGTATGACTGCTTGTTTGTTTTTGTGTGTTTTTATTTGTTGCCAAAAGAAAAATTAAGTTAATAGAAATGTCAATCAATTGAGTCAATATCCCGGCCACGTCTGCATCACCTTTGTAACCATGTTTTCAAAGCGACTTAAAGCGGCTACATACATATCTATGTTTGCTGCATTGCATGCTGGCAGCATGTGGAGAAAATAATTGAAAATCACTTTGGTGTAACAGGTTCGAGGGGCAACTAAAGCAATTGACTTGGCAAAATTGAATTTAAAGCCGAAGACGGCTGTTGCAGTATGTTGGTTAATGTGGGCGATTAAAGGAAGAATGTTTAAGGTCAAAGTAAAAATAAATTTTTGCTAGAGGATTTAAGTGTACTTTATGATTTTTTGTTTTTTTTAAAGAAATATACTATATACGAAATATAATAGAAGATAAAGAAGCTTGAAGATTAGAAGAACAAAGTGGTTTTTCTTTGTTGAATTTTGATGTCATTTTTCGAAATAGAGATTTACAATTCAATATTTTCTAAGACCGGGAAAAACTTTTCAATTCAGTACGAAGCGTGCTAGAAGATAAAGAAGACCAAAGAGGAACAAAGTAGCTGTTCTGTATTGAAATTTGATTCATTTTATGGGAGCTCGCTTTCACAGAAACCAATCATTATGATTTTTCTTAAAAATTTTTTGAGAAGAAAACTTTCAAGTCAATACAAGCGTGTCAGGAGATGAAGAAGGCCAAAGATTAGAAGAACAAAGTGGGTTTTCTTTGTTAAATTTTGATTTAATTTTTTTAAACACAGATTTACAATTCAATATTTTTTTAAGACTGAGAAAAAACTTTTCATGTCAGAACGATGCGAGCTAGAAGATAAAGAGGACTAAAGAGGAACAAAATAGCTGTTCTGTATTGAAATTTTATTTATTTTATAGAAGCTCGCATTCACAGCAACCAATCAATATATATTTACTTAAAAATTGTTTGAGAAAAAACTTTTAAAGTCAACATAACGCGTGCTAGAAGATGAAGAAGGCCAAAGATTAGAAGAACAAAGTGGGTTTTCTTTGTTAAATTTTGATTTAATTTTTTTAAACACAGATTTACAATTCAATATTTTTTTAAGACTGAGAAAAAACTTTTCAAGTCAGTACGAAGCGTGCTAAAAGATAAAAAAGGCCAAAGAGGAACAAAGTAGCTGTTTTGTATTGAAATTTGATTTATTTTATAAAAGCTCGCATTCACAGCAACCAATCAATATAAATTTACTTAAAACTTTTTTGAGTAAAAACTTTTAAAGTCAAAATAACGCGTGCTAAAAGATGAAGAAGGCCAACGATTAGAAGAACAAAGTGGTTTTTCTATGTTAAATTTTGATTTAATTTTTCGAAACACAAATTTACGAATCAACATTTTTCAAGACTGAGAAACAACTTTTCAAGTCAGTACGAAGCGTGCTAGAAGATAAACAAGACCAAATATTAGACAAACAAAATGGTTTTTATATGTTGAAATTTGATTTATTGTTTTTGAAATATCCATTTACTGCTAGTAATCAATATTTTTGTATTTTAAAATTGAGAAAAAAGAATTTTCAAGTCAATATAAAACAAACTACAAGATGAACAAAACCGATGATTAAAAAAGCAAGTGTCTCTTTTATAATCAATTTTGATTTATTTTTTTCGAAACACACTTTTTTTCGAAGCACAAATTCGCAACTACCAATCAATATTTTGAAAAAGAGTTTTTTATTAAAAGTGTCTGTGCTTTTAAACTAAATAAAATAAGTTGTGTGTAAATTATGACAGATGCCTTTACTGTGCAGTTCAAAACAATTAATTCAACTCATTATTTATTTGAGTGTGAAATCACTGAAGTGGCTTCCGCAGCTTTGCCTAAAGAACTCAATCCCAGAAATCCAAGTTTGCAAAAATCTGTTGCATAAGTCACTAATGATTTCAATGATAAATGGTCTTCAGTTACCCAAAAATCATTAGTTTGTAGTCAGTTTCGTACACAAGACTCAATTTGGGGAAGGGGGGACTCGGTACATAAAATTTGAGCTCCATACCAGTTAACCCTTTCGCTACAGGTTTTTACTGGGGAAAGTTAAAATTTTAAATTTTACGTCTTAGGCTTCTATGTGGTTATATTAGCAACATTCCATAAGAAATTTTTTAATTTTTATACTCGGAACCTGTATTTTAGTGTTTTTCTATGAGAGCAACCACATCGTTGTGGTTGTAATAATTACTTAAACATAAAACTTTTTACGCATAACGGAAATTTGAATATTTCTTCATTTACTTCAGCCAAAATTAAAAAAAAAAAGTATCTAAATTGAAAGAAAACGTCAAATTAAAAAGTTCTCTAATTTTGTCTGGTTCTTCTTCCTTTACTATGTCAAGATATACCATTAAAAAAACGTGTATGCTTCTCTTCTTTAAACTTAAATATTCAGTTTATTAATTTCGTATTTTTCCTAAAACTTAAAATTATTCTAAAGACCAACAAAAATATGTATTCTTGCAACCATAGAGGATGCAGACGTCCACAAATTAGCATGTTGCCATATGGCAACAAAATAGCGAAAGGTTTAAAACCATGTTTGACACCCAAAATGTCTGTAACAAACAGATATAAGAGACGTTTTTGAACCCCTAAACCCCCCCTCCCCCGGCCTCCCTTTTTTTACGACTCTGTTTGTTGTCACAAATGAGTCTCTTAAATGTAACTCAAATATTTGTTTTTGAATTAAAATGTTTAAGCTTAAGATTTCATAACACTTTTTAGAACCCAAGTCTCATTCATAACTTGCAAAATGTTCACAAAAATGTGCTAAATTTGCATTCACCACGTTGCACAAAATTCACTTTACGTCATTATAAAAAGATAATGCTTTGACTATCTGCCGCAATAAACCCAACTAAAATGCAATAATACCAAAAAAAAATGACGAATATTCCTGGCCATTACGTGCATGCACCATTACACTGTACTACCATATTTTTATTGCATTATTCCGCTATTGCACAACTTTTTTACGCACTCTAACACCACAAAACTTACAACTATCTTTCATTTTGGTGCGCACATGCAGCCTTCACTTTCATGCGCTATTTAATGCCCACCGGGGCGTGTGCGTAACGTGCATTAGATAAAAGCAAACTGCAAGCGACATTAAAACCACTAAACAACTGACTAACAACAACAATAACACTAACTACAAACTGTCGAGCACAAATAAGTAGTAAGCAACAAAAGAACAACAACAATAATTACTAGAAATGGTGAGAAAAAAAGTGCAATAAATCTCATAATTTTCCACATCATAAAACGACTAATTAAAGTCATAATAATAATTTCACTGCCAACGAAATCGACGCCATGACGTTGTGCGGTGTTTGTCATAAATTTCATGGCTATACATAAAAACTGCAGCACCAATAACAAGAACAATAACTGCGCAGCTAAAATAAAATCTTATTAACAACGCACGCGAGCCAACACGCAGCACACCTCGAAGCGTTGCGAGTAGCGTTGAGTGAGGGGCGAAGCTCGAGGCCGGACAGTGCGCTACTTGAGGGTGGCAAGCGGCCAAATTGGCCATGGCAGCTGGACATACAACTGCAGTTGGCAGCCATACAAGATTTAGACGCTTAACCCGCTTGTCGGCTTTAGGCTTACTTTGGTCAGTATGTCTGTCCGTTTGATTGCCCGTCCGTTCAGCGGTCTGCGTGGCTGCCAATATAGTCTTTGTGTGTATGTATGTGTGTGTATGGTTCCCTCTCTGTGTGTGCGTACGTCAGTTAGCCACAAATTTGGTTAGGGCCAAATTTTCCAAACGAATAAATTCGGCACACACACTGCAGCTGGCTGAGTGTTGCGCATAAGGCCACAAGTGTTGGCCATATTAGAAGCAAATACATCTATTAACACACATGTACATATATATAAAGGTGTAGGTGTGCCGCTACAGACACCTACGAATGGTGGCTTGCGTGCTGAGTAGTGGCTTGCAGCTTGCATATACTTATTTAAATTTGCGCGTTAACTTAACACAACACACAGTTAGTCCAGTCAGCTGTTGCCCGATACTGGTCGGTGTTCATGTTAATATTGTTGTTGTAGGCACTGTTGCTGTCATTAATGGGGCGTAAGCGGCTGCACGCGCACGTCAGCCTTAGTCCTTTCGAACCAAGCGGTCAACAGGCGAACAGTCATTGTTGTTGTTATTTGTTGTTGTTGTTTGTTATTAATGCCCTGGTTGGTTGGGTTCATGTTGAAGTGAAAATTTATGGACAATAACTTGCGTTGGTTTTATGTGTTTCGCGGCACCAACTCAACTCGACGGCTTCTACTACTAACTGTGCTTGCCGCGTTCGCACCATTTAGCAATTCTCTGCACACACATGCACATATATACATACATATGTGCATATATGTATGGAGCTTAATTAATTGATGATGATTAACAGCGTTAAATCCTTGCAAGGATGTGCCTAATTATTACGCGCCTATATTGAGTGCTTCAAGTGTTGCTCTGGCGCGTTTACTCTTATTTATTTATACACTTATATATATGTACGTATATATAAATGTGTATGTATGTGTGTGTATATATAGATATGTGTGTGTTTCGCCTTAAGTCAGCAAGTGCTGCTTGGGCGCGAAAATTTGACAGCAGGTTTGTAGTTTGGCAGCAAGACCCACACATACTCACACACACACACACACACACACACACACGAGAGGCACGCGCGATGTCCGCAAAGCGCAAACCAAAGGGTGGAAGAGGAAAATGTTTGATGGAGACCTTTTCGGCCTTGTGTGGTCGGAGGAGCAAGTACGACCAGATACTGCAGCAAACATGGCTCATAGCATTACTGCCAAACTCGCTAGAGCATGCGACGCGACGATGCCTAGAATCTCTGGTAAACCAGGTCGAAAGCCAGTATACTGGTGGAACCAGGAGATTGCCGATTCCAGAAAACGCTGCAAGCAGGCGCAAAGGAAGCTACAGAGAGCAAGAAATCGCCCAACAGTTGAGCTAGTGCGGACCGAATATAAGGCGTGCAGAAACGCGCTTAAGAAAGCCATCAGCTCAAGTAAGAAGGCATGCTTCAAGGCGCTGTGCGCGGATGCGGATGTTGATCCCTGGGGCTTGGCGTACAAGGTGGTGATGAAGCGAGTAAAAGGACCTAGATCGCCACAACCGTCAGATCCTACGCTCATGAGCGCGGTGGTCGCCACGCTTTTTCCATTGCAAGAGGCGCTAACAATTGGCTCTGGGATCGTAGACCTGGCCGAAATCCCAAATGTTAGTACGGCCGAGCTGCTACAAAGTGTTGCCAAAATTGCCGATAACAAGGCACCAGGGCTAGACGGCATACCAAACATAGCGCTAAAGGCAGCGATAAAGGCGCAGCCGGAGATTTTCACGCAGCTTTACACTGCCTGCCTCATAGAAGGAGTTTTCCCTGCGCAGTGGAAAAGGCAGAGACTTGTGCTCCTGCTTAAGCCTGGAAAGCCGCCAGAACAGCCGTCATCTTACAGGCCCCTATGTATGCTAGATACCATGGGCAAGGTGCTGGAGAGGATCATCTGCAACAGACTGCAGGAAACCCTAGAGGGGCCTGGTGGGCTCTCAGATCGCCAGTTTGGCTTCCGCAGAGCACGGTCCACTGTAGACGCCATTCGAGCGGTGATGGACATTGCCCAAGAGGCAACAAGCGGCAAGAGGTGGCTGGGTGGCACCAAAAAGTACTGCGCTGTCATCACGCTCGACATCAAAAATGCCTTCAACACGGCGAACTGGGGCAAGGTCATCACCGCACTACAGAACTTCGAGGTCCCTGCTTACCTGCAGCGCATTATTAGTAGCTACTTCGAAGACAGAGTGCTACTTTACGACACAGAGGCAGGCGTGCAGCGATACAAAGTGACTGGAGGCGTACCCCAAGGATCGGTACTTGGACCTACGCTCTGGAACGCGATGTATGATGGCGTCCTTCGGCTGAAACTTCCGGAAGACGTCCACATCATCGGCTATGCAGATGACATAGCGGTCGTAGCTGTCGCCAAACACCTGCATATCCTCGAGGCGCACTGCAACACCGCAATTGCTTGCATCAGGCTGCAAGCCTTGCTTCGCTGCAAGCAGCGAAACTTGAGTTGGCTGCTCACAAAACCGAAGCTGTGCTGCTTAGCACACGTAAAGTGAGCGAGGCGTTCACCGTTACGGTCGGAGGTCACACGATCACCTCACAGCCCCACCTGCGATATCTGGGCGTAATCATCGATTCTAAGATGACATTTAGAGAGCACCTAAACGTCGTTTGCGAAAAGGCCACGCGAGTCTATGGCGCGCTTGCACGCATGATGCCAAACACCGGAGGTCCCCGCTCTAGCCGGCGAAAACTGCTCTCAACAGTGACGGGGTCTATACTGTTATACGCAGCACCGATCTGGGCGGATGTTGCGAAGATTCGTGAACGCACAAAAGGCATACGATCCGTATACCGCCTCAGCGCACTCCGCGTCGCCTGCGCATTCCGCACACTGTCGGATGACGCCATTGGCGTCATTGCTGGCAAACCACCGATCGATCTTTTCGCAGCGGAAATGCAGCGTTGCTACAAGCGTGACGAGAAGGCGACAGCCGCCGCCAAAGAAATCGAAAGTAAAACGACTACACGCGAATGGCAATGCAGGTGGGACCAGTCATCCAAGGGGCGGTGGACGTACCGACTTATCCCAAAAATCGAGGAGTGGACCAAACGACATCACGGGGAACTGGACCACTACTTGACGCAGATACTCAGCGGACACGGCTGCTTCAGGGAATACCTCCATAAGTATGGCCATGAGGAGGACCCTTTTTGTCCGCGCTGCCCAGCAGAGCACGAAAACGCGCGGCACGTCCTTTTCCATTGCACGCGCTTCGCCGACATACACGCCAAACTACAGAAAGTCCTCGGAGAGAAGGCAACGGAGGCCAACCTCGTCGCTCATATGTGCGACACACCGGCGAAGTGGGAGGCGGTTAGCTCGGCAGCCGCCGAGATAATAAAAAAACTGCGGGCGGCAGAGCGCGCACGCAATGCGCTTCGACGATCACACGGCACCGACGATGGTGTGGAGCAGCTATGACAGCGCCAGCAGTGGTGACAGTTGCAGCAACAGGGAAGCCAGGGCAGTATGGCTTATGCTATGGGTAAGTCCGGACATGACATGACAGGACATACGAACGTTTGAGCAGAAATGCTCCTTACGGCCTCCTGACGCAATACCTATCGGTGACCCAGGGGGGTTAACCGTTCGGACGAGAGGAGGGTTTAGCGGTTTAAAGTCCCGCACTACCCTAGGCTTTCGATGCTTCCCTCCTCGTTAAAAAAAAAAAAAAAAAAAAAAAAAAAAAAAACACACACACACGAGGCAATTATATTACGCTGGTATACTAACTAAACGATTTTACTTGCCTTGCAATCAAAACCCAAATTGGTGATGCCGCTGTCTGTGCCATTGCGACAGTGGAGAAGAGATGGTTTTTACTGCGTTAAAATTGCACACTACTGTCACAGGGGTCAGTGTCTTTCAAAGTTTTTTACATTGCTTGGTTAAAAAAAAACAAAAAAACACGAGGCAATTTCACGCCCACTAACACACACACACACACCTACAAATTGCAACACACCTTTCGTTGGTCAACCGCTTGCAACTCCACGCCGCTACGCTCGTCCGTGGTCACATTCTGTCAGCAGCACATTAGCGCTCTGGCAAATTTTCAATTTTGGTAATAAGCCAACATTTAAATGGATATTAATATGGCTGCATTCCAAGCGCTAACTACTCTACAACAACAACAATAATTGCTATAATTATAGCTAAGCTCCAGCACTGCAATCAGACATTGAACCACCAACTAACTGGCGCCGCTGCTACTTAAGTCATACAGTCCATCGCTTCATTTGCGTATCTATGGCTGCGTGTGTGTGTGTGTGTGTGCCGCATTGGCTTCCGCAACGTATTTGTTTGTTGGGCTGTGTTGGCTTTATACGATAAGCGGCAATTATTTTGCAGCACAATTATTCGATGGCGGCATTTCAATATGTTTGCACATAGAATGGTGGCAACAACATGTGCAGTCACAATGTCAGATTAAGCTTAAGCCTGGCTGTGTGTGTGTGTGTGTGTGTAGTGCTGAACAACCTAGTGGGAAATTGGAAAATGAATAAATGCATTACAGCTTGTTTTTTTTTTGTTCCTGAATAGTCCATATTTTGCAGAAAGAAATGCAAAGCAAATGTTCGAAATACTTTCCGCTTTCAGTGCTATTTACTCTTTAGTACAGGAAAGTAATCCAACTTTATAAAAACAAGTACATACCTTCTCACTTTGATTAATAAGCATTAAATTGAAGTATTAACAACTTTACATAAGCTTCTGCTTTCAACATCCCAAATAATGCACAAACTCTGCATTACTTTGGAATCACCTAACCAAATTTCTAACTGGCAATGTCCTGTCTGTGTTGGTATGTTTGCGTGCATATTGAACTGATTGCAATGTGAACACTGGCAATGGAACCTGCAATGGCAATGTTTCACTGGTCTATTTGGTGAATGATCTCACAGAAACTATGCATTTTTTGGAAACCATAAGCAAATGGTAATCATTTCTTCTTAGATTGCAGTCAATAGGCTTCTTAATTCCATCACTAAACACATTTATGGTACACAAATTTATATAAATATTTTGGATGCCATCATTGGCACAGAATCTGAAAGTCTCATGGATCAAAAACCAGGGACCGGAAATAACAATAATTTATGAAAACTATATTTGAAAAAATTACTATGAAGGAAAGGTCATAAAAATAAATTAAATATACCAATACATTTCTTTTCGCACGGAGCATCAAACTTGGTAATAAACTTTTTTTGTAATTTTTATGGAAAAATTAAAAATTATGAATTATCAGGTGTACAACTTTGCTTCCGCCGTTTTTTTCCAAAATTAAAAGCTTTATTGCGAAAAAGTGCTTACAGATGTATTATTCAAAGTATTGTCCGTCGCTAGCGACAACTTTCTCCCATCTTTCCGGCAATTTTCGGATCCCGGCTCGAAAAAAGGAGTCCTCTTTTGACGCTATCCATGAAGCAATCCATTTTTCCAATTCTTCGAAGGATTGAAAATGTTGATCTGCCAGGCCGTGTGCCATCGAACGGAATAGGTGGAAGTCAGAAGGGGCGACACCTGGTGAATAGGGCGGGTGGGGCAAGACTTCCCATTTCAGCGTTTCCAGGTACTTTTTGACCACTTTTGCGACGTGAGGCCGAGCATTGTCGTGTTGGAGGATGACTTTGTCATGTCGCTCTTGATATTGTGGCCGCTTTTCTTTTAGCGCGCGACTAAGGCGCATCAGTTGCGTTCGGTAGCGATCTCCTGTGATGGTTTCACCCGGTTTTAAGAGCTCGTAGTAAATCACACCGAGTTGATCCCACCAAATACAAATCATAACCTTGGCGCCGTGAATATTCGGTTTTGCCGTCGACGAAGAAGCATGCCCGGGCTTTCCCCATGATTTTCTGCGTTTAGGATTATCGTATCGAACCCACTTTTCATCACCGGTTACGATTCGATGTAAAAACCCCTTACGATTTTGTCTTTGAAGCAGTTGCTCACATACAAATAGACGGCACTCGATGTCCCTCGGTTTCAACTCGTACGGCACCCAGTTTCCTTCTTTCTGAATCATGCCCAGGGCCTTGAGACGTTTTGAAATGGCTTGCTGACTCACTCCCAACGATTCGGCAAGCTCTTCTTGGGTTTGGCACGAATCTTCATCAAGCAATGCTTCTAGTTGTTCATCTTTGAAGGTTTTTCTCTTGCACCACCATGTTTGTCTTCGACATCGAAATCACCATTTTTAAAACGTTGAAACCACTCCCGACACGTTCTTTCACTCAGAGCAGCATCACCGTAAGTTTCTGAGAGCATTCGATGCGCTTCAGCTGCATTTTTTTGCGAATTGTAACAGAAAAGTAAAACTTCCCGCAAATGGCGAGAATTGGGCACATAAACGGACATTTTCGAGCGTGAATAATACGAAAACAAGAACAACTGTCACTGAAACGGCGATGACAATCCGTTAGGCACTGTCCACACTCACTTTAAAAGCATTACCATCTATGTATTTCAACCAGCCTCAGCCGGTACAGCCACCTATCGGAAAACGGCGGAAGCAAAGTTGTACACCTGATATTTTTTATTTATTTTAAAAACCCCATTTTAAAAATGCAACCAATATGAAAAAGTAAAGTCTTAGCATTCATACCTTCTTTTATCTTTGCTTCGCTTAGTTTTGCCAGCGATGTCTTCAAAAAGTTACATGCCGATCCATTTGTATCCAAACCAAATTTTATATGTAATGGTTGTAAAAAAATTTTTTTTCTTGGCACAAGCGGTGGATGGAGAAAATTATGCTCGCCTAATGTCCCTTCAGCTCTCGGCTCCCATTGTTTTTTCGAATATTGGTTGCCCTTCCATCTGCTATTCCACGTGCAAGTTTTGTAGGACATTTTAGTACCAATTTTTAATAAGTACGAAATAAACACTTAAACACATTTTCAGTTTTGGCTTAATTCTGTCGTTCAAGTTAATTTCTGAGCTTTGATATATTCAGAGACCTACAGTAGAATTTTATGGCGAATATTTTCGTGGTACATTTTGTCCATAAAAAGTCCTGCTTATAAGACATTCTTGGCATTTTAGAAAAAAGGGTCAAATTGACCCATACAAATAGGAGCTACAAGGTTAAAATACTCCACAAAAATGTTCTTCGTAATATTTTACATCAAATTGCTGAACACATTATATACCTAAAATGTGAGGTTACATGGTTTTCGTATGCCGATTCACCATAAGAATGTGCAAAAAGGGAAAAACTTTCACCCCCTAAAAAAAAAAATTCAGGCGTAAACTTTCAACACGCCGATACACGTATATTTTTTTGGCCCCCTCTAACAGAATGCGTTGTCAGAACCTTGTTATTTTTGTTGTGCTGTACAGTGTTATTGGTGACTTTTATTTATAAAATCAGTCAGTGATTTTTATTTTTTAGTTATCAATAAAAATCATGCAGTGACTTTTATTTAAAAAAGTATTCAATAAAAACCAGTAAGTGCCTTTTATTTTTTAGTTATCAATAAAAATCATTCAGTGACTTTTATTTATAAAAGTCCTCAATAAAAATAAGTTGTCCTATAATAACAATTATTGGTGACTTTTATTTACATATAAAATCAGTCAGTGACTTTTATTTTATTTTTATTTTTATTTTATTTTTTAAGTCATCAATAAAAATCAGTAAGTGACTTTTATTTATAAAAGTCATCAATGAAAATCATGGAATGACTTTTATTAAGTCATCAATAAAAACCATTCACTAGACTAGTATTTCACCAACCCGAGTTGGGAATCGAACGTAGAGCCTCTGGTATGAGAAAACAGCGCGCTACCTGCTGGACAATCGATCGGCTTTAGCTGAACTAAATTCAACTAACTAAACTAAATTAATCTAAATCAAATTAAATTCAACTAACTCATCAAGAGATTTCAGACCGTTGATCACTGTTTTTGATGCCAAAACATGAGATCCTGGTTCTTGAGACATTGAGAGCTGATCGATAGTCTGAAAATATGTTAACATCTCGCTAGAATTTGCGACTTTTGATTCATTAAGGGCAGCTTTACTGATTGAAACCTTCGCTTGAAACACACTTCAGTGGTTCGGCATAGTTTTCCTTGTAGTAGAAATTTATGTAGAGTGAGTCTGTCATAACGCTAACAAATCTACTGAGGGGCCTGGCAGTTGTTCAATAGTCTGAAAATATGTGAATAAACCGAATATGTTAGAATTTTAGCTCTTTGGTCCATTCAAGGTTTGGTCCATTCAAGGACAGTTTTACAGGTTGAAGCCTTCGATTGAAAAACACTGCATTAGTGCAGCATTGCAATGCATTGGTTTTTTTGTAGTAATAATTTATGTCAAGTGAGTCCCACAACACGGCTCCACCCATTGTTTCATTAAGCTTGAGGCCATCAATAAAGATCTGACATGAGTTAAGAATCCATTAATAGTGCTCAGCCCACTTTTCAGTCATTTAGATCTGAATTGCTACTACAAAACTTTCTTGTTGAGTTAGAATTCAAAATTATAAATAATATAAAATTAAAAAACTTAAATTATATTCAAGTTTATTTCATACATTTTTCTTTTTAAAATTTCCAAATTCAAATAGTTTTAAATCAATCCCCAACAACTCTTTGCAACGTTTATCCAAAATTTTGCACATTCCTTTGAAATTTTTGTGTTTTGTTTATATAAAATTTCACTCAAAACTCCCAATGCATAACATATTAAATGATTTATTTTACGTAATTTGTCCAATGTTAAATAGGTAACAGTTATTTACAACAACAACAAAAACACTAAAAATTGCTAATGCAACAAAAAAAATATGAAATTAAATTTGCTATTAGCCACTGAAAATTGCAAAAAAATAATTGAAAAAAACAACAACAAAAAGCCTTTAGCAAGCGGATAATTTTTAATTGAAATTTAAATCCACTGGCAAAATATAAATTAAATGTTTGTTTATTGCTGATCGTAAATTATAAATTAGCAACACGTTGGCAGTTGCTGCCAAAGCGGACACCAATGACAATAGAACCCACAGCTATGTTTTTGTTGTTGTTTTTATTGTTATTGGTAGTGGGATATTAGATGGCAACAGAGACAGCTAATAGATCCAGCGGCCAGCTAATGAATAGCATTAGGCGCATGTTTGGAGTGAGTGCTGAAAGCAGAGCAGAGCATGAATAGGAATGGACAGCGAAGCCGATTTCTGCGGTTGCTGCCAATAATTAAAAGCAAATGAAAACATTAACAATTTTACATAAATTAATAGAAATGGCAGATTAAAAATGTACATTTTAGTTACAGTAGTCTATGAAAGTATTCAGACAGTGTCCTGTTGCAGTCAACCTGAAGCGGTGGATAAATTTTTTAATTCTAGTCGCTGTCATGTACTTTCATGTTGTTACCTCTCTAATTTCAGAAATTTCTTCTCTTGGTTTCTTTTGTTAGGTGTCGACTAAGTCTCAGTGGCTTTGAGTTGTGGTTATCAATGAAATTTGGTCACAGAACCCAGCTGCAAATGAGCTCTAAAAATGAGATATTTACATATGAACATTTTTTGCCCCACTGTATCTATTATGAAAATTAATATTTTAAACGCTGGCATATTTTATTATGCAGCAATGAAATTCGAGTGAATTTAACTAATTCCAGAAATAGTGTTTCAACACGCGAGTAAGGCATGCAAATTGTGATTAGCTCTTACAAAAGCACAGCTCGACAATGTATAAAGTTATGGTTATTATTATTGTTATTGTGTTTATTTTATTATGTGCCTATGCAGATATAAACATATGTATTTATTAGATTAAAGTTTTGTTTACATAAAAATGTTTATAAAACTGGTACTACATATGTCTACAAATGTAAATTGTAACCAAATTAATTAGATGTGTCACATTGCCAACAGGCGAAACTCAAAACCACTCACACTGTGCTTTGTTGTGTTTTGATTAAATTTTATATGATTTTAATTTTTATTAATTTTTTTATGAAAATATTATTTTAATTCTTATAATACAGACAGTTATAAGCTATTGCTGATTCACTTAACTCAGAGTATTTTTTCATCAACGGCTCCAAACTAAACGGAAAGCTGTGCAAAAACCTTTTCTCGTACTCATTCGATATAAAATATGCTTCAAAATTGCTGCCATATCACTGCAATGGGTTCAAGGTGAAAGCTCCAATTACATTGAACCAAACCAAATAATAACCAAACCAAAATAATATAATTAATTATATTAATATTAAGTCATTATATTATCTGATTCAACAACAAAATCAATTTTTTCCCCCAAAAAAACAAAAATCTGAAAACGACTTCAAGTTCTACTTTTTTCTGGCATTTATGTTAAATTTTGAGCTTTGGTATATTCAGAGACCTATAGTAGAATTTTACGGCCAATATATTTGTGGTACATTACTTCTTTAAAATTCCTGTTTCAAATAATTTTTTTTTAACATTTTAGGAAAAAAGGGTCAAATTGACCCACATAAATGTGAGCTAGAGGGTTAAAATGTCCTACAAAAATGTTTCTTGTAGAATTTTACATTAAATTGCTGAACACATCGTATACCTAAAATGTAAGGCCACATGGTTTACATATGCCAATTCACCATAAGAATGTCCAAAAGGGGGAAACTTTGACCCATCTTAAAAAAAGTTCACACGTAAACTTTCATCCAATACAGGTGCATGTTTTTTGGTCTCCTCTACCAGCATTCGTTATCAGAACCTTGTTATTTATTATTATAATTTTTTGTTGTTGTTGTACAGTGTTATTGAAACTGCCCTAAAATGGAGCAAAAAACAGTCTCTTTAGGCAGGCAAAGCGACTATCCAGGGCTCATGTTCTGGCATCAAAGACAAAATTAAAGACCGAAAATCTCTTAATGAGTTAGTTGAACACTGTAGTATCCACCATACATAAGTTGCTGGTCAAAAAGACTTTCAGAGAAACGATAGGACAGACGAACGTGCCCAGTAAACATGACTTAGTGCACGATTTTGTCCCATTAAGGGTTGAAGTTAGGGGGTAAGTACGTTCGAAAGAAATGTTTAGAAGGAGAACTTAGCAAGACTCACTCATGGATTTTAACCCTCTAAGAGCCATCTTTGAGCAATTTTTCGAATTTTCAAGACTTCGATGCGACGCGTCGCGACGCCATCTAACCCCATTCTAGCTCCCAATTTTTTTACTTAAGCTTTTTTTTAACAAACCGCATAAAATGAGAGGTTCCGGAGCATCGAGAACCCATTACATATTAAAAACTTCAATACAACACTAAATCATGTCTAATGTTCAGTCAAGTTATCACCAACGAGCTGCTCTCAAGATTCGCTCAAGACTCAACAGCTCGTTCTACCATTGAGATGAGGCAACAGAAATCGGTAACAAACTCTGCTAAACGGGTCTGGAAAGCCTCAAAGAGGTTATGTGATCTGGTCAAAATTTAGCGGCAGCGGTTAAAAATTGTTATCAAGGATGGTTTTTTCAAGTTTATGCAATTTTTCAAGCAAACCAAACAATTTTAACTTAAATTGTGACCACTTAAATTATAAAAATATTTCATACCACAAGGCGAAATTAAAATGGGAAAAAATTTCTTTTTTTAATTATTAATTTTTTTTGTCATATTTACAAATATTTATTTTTTATATTTTTTTTTACTTTTTACGATACATTTATTAGTAGTGTTTTGTGTACATTGGTTTTTCTTGCATTAATTGTAGAAAATTAAAATTTAAAGCCGCATTTGGCTGTTGCAATATTCGCTTCATGGGTTTTTATGTCATTGAATTTATTAAATTTTTTTTTATGTATGGCTTTGAAAAAATTGCAATGACTATAAATTGCAATAACCAAACAGGTTTTGTGTTGTTTTTTTTTTATTGCACAATAATTAATAATAATTGTTGTATGTATGTGTGTGTGTCTGCGAGGTTTGCAGGTGTTTGTTGGTTATGATTGATTGCGAACATTGTACAGTTATTTATTAATACGCCAACACAATGCACTCAATAAAACAGTAAATATTTAATTATTTACCAGTTAATATTTGAAACTATGCGTGAATTTTGTGAAAAGAGACAGAAAAAAAATTTAAATTTATAAAAAAAATTTTTTTTTGCTTAAAAACGACAAGTTTTTGAAAAGAGACAGAAAAAAGTGAAGGTTTCTTACGAAGAAAAATCAAAATAATTTGAAATATTTGTTTTAAATAAATATTTAAAAAAGAGATAAAAAAAACTCTACGTTTTATAACAAAGACAACAAAACAATTATTTGGAATATTTTTTTCACAGCTTCAAAATGTTTAATAAGAGACAGAAAAACTTGAAGTTTCAGAAAGAAAAATCATAATAATTTGAAATATTTTTCTTTAACACGTAAACTTTTTAAAAAGAGACAGAAAAAATCTTAAAGTTAACAAGAATAAATTATAATAATATGAAAATTTTTTCTTTAACACGTACACTTTTTAAAAACAGACAGAAGCAATCCATGAAGTTTATAGAAAGAAGCAGAAAAAACTTGAAATTTCTAAAAAAGTAAAAGAATAATTATTTGAAATAATTTTCTTTAAAACGTCATGTTTTTAAAAAGAGATAGAAAAAACTTAAAGTTTCTAATAAGAAAAAATAATAGTATTTTGGAATATGTTTTCTTTAAAACGTAAATTTTTTAGAAAGATACAGAAAAAACTTGAAGTTTTCTAACAAAGAAAAATCATAATAATTTGAAATATTTTTCTTTAAGACGTAAACTTTTTAAAAAGAGACAGAAGCAATCTATGAAGTTTACAGAAAGAAGCAGAAAAAAATTGAAATTTCTAAAAAAGTAAGAGAATAATTATTTGAAATAATGTTCTTTAAAACGTCATGTTTTTAAAAAGAGAAAGAAAAAAATTGCAGTTTCTAACAAGGAAAAATAAGAGTAATTTGGAATATTTTTCTTTAAATCGTAGGTATATTTTTTAAAAAGAGACAGAAAAAAACACAAAGTTTTCTAACAAAGAAAAATTATAATAATTTGAAAAATTGTTCTTTAAAACGTCAAGTTTTTAAAAACAAAGAAAAACTTCTGTTCCCTAACTTTTATATATCTTCTTCTAAGGAAGAAAAATAATAATTCGGAACATTTTTCTTCACAGCGTGAAGTATTTAAAATGGATTACAAAAACCAAACAAACAGTTTTCTAACAAAGAAAAATCATAATAAAATCAAATGTTTTTCTTTAAAACGTCAAGTTTTTACAAAAAGAGAAGAAAAACTTCTTTTTTCTAACAGCCAACTTCTTCTTCCTCTAAGAAAGATAAATAATAATAATTTGGAATATTTCTCTTCACAGCGTGAAGTATTTGACATTAATCACAAAAAATCTTGAAGTTTTCTAAAAAAAATCATATTAATTTTAAATATTTTTTTACTACAAAGCATTTGAAAGAGCCTAAAATTATGCCAAATATTGAGCAGTCTTGCCTCCTCTTTAGACTATCAACAATTGACTGCTTAAATAATCTTCTGTTTCATAGCCCATAAGTATGCAACAAAAATTCATAAACGTCATTCAGCACTAAACATTTGCCTCTGATTCAATGTTGATTCTACGAAAAGTGTATAATTTATGGGCCCAGATTCGAGCGCACTTTCATTTTTTTTGCTGCAATTGTGCGCGCCACTGTCTGTCACGTTCAGCTAATGTCTACTACACGCCCACAATTCTTCCAACAAGGTGAACATAAAAATTAACAAAAATAAAAAAAAATCGCTTAAGTGTTTATATCTTTTTAACAATTTGCATGCATGCACGTGCGCAAAGTTTTTTTTCTCATTTTTTTATGGCACACTTTTTATTGCCTCGCTGCAAGACATTCGATACAAAGTGCGCATCGAGAGCAAAGCGTTGCGGCATTAAGTGCAGCAGGTGCTTAAAAAAGCAGCTTAAGTGGGTTGTGGCAAATGTGTAGAGAGGGGGAGAGGGGCAAATGGTGTTGCTACTACCACACAACGAATTGCATACAATTTTATGAGCTTTTAAAGTCACGTAGTTTTTTTTTACAATTATTGCATTTATTCCAGTTAAATGCAGTTTTGTAGCTTTTTTGGGTTTTTATGTTGTTTGTTTGTTGGCTTGTTTTTTTAAAAGCGATTTAAATTGTCATTTTATTAGGCCATTGAACAGTGGAAGATTTGAATGGCTTTTAAAAGACATCAACTTTATATTTAAATACATTTTGGGAAAATGTTTTTCAACGTTAATGAATGATTTTAATTTCGCTGAATAATGTCCGTCGAGAGTTTTTTTCGTTAAGGTTTTCTAGGTCCATGAACTTAGTAGAAAGCTAAGTAAGATTAATAGGGAACAGAGAGAACATCTTGCCTAATCTTTCAGCATGTCTGAAAAAGAAGGAAAAGATTGAATTTGTCTAGGATTATATTAAAGTTCAAGTCACAGAAGCCACAACAAATTTATGCTGAAAACTTTGCCCCATTGAAGGTTCAAATATTTTGTGCCGCAACTAAACTAAACTTTCAACTATTAAATTCAGAGCAAAACTTTCAATTTGGCAAAGCATGAAATATTTTGTAGCATTACACAAAAACTGAAAATTGTTCAGTCTTTTTGTGCATTTTATAATTTTTATGTTTGTTTTTTTCTTTTTGTTGTGTTGCAAAGAAAAATGATTTGATTGCAGTCGAAGCAGTTTTCAGTTTTTACTTGTGTTGCACTGTACAAAGTGCACATTTTTGAAATATTAATCAAGCTTATTGTAAAATCAGTTTGGCATTTACTGTCGGTCGGTTGGTTGCGCTGGCTGGTTGGTTGTTGGGCTGTTGCGCAGCGTGCTGCCAGCCGGCAAGTGCGCGCCACTTCTTTTGCTTTGCAAAGATGAAATTGAAAAATTATTGCAATAATTTATAACATTTATCTATTTTATTATAGTGTATAACTGAGTAGTGGCAGGTTTTTTCTCATCAATTTATAATAGTTTTCCTCGTTTTTTTAGGGGAAAATAAATGTGCCAGCAGCGACTTACTTTACAAGTGGCCATCGAGTAAATGGAGCGCGCGCACTTTCGGCAGCATGAACGTTTCTTGTGTGTGTGTGCAGCAAAGCTTTTTAAATTAATTACCTAAAAAGAGAGAAATGAAGAGCATAGAGTGAGCATTTTTGGCTAATGGTAAGTTGAAATATTATGAAATTTTATATAAAAACTATTCAACTGTTGAGCTAATGAATATAGATGAACTGAATATATATTTACAAATTTATTTTTATTTTCTTAGATATAAAAATACTAAAATAAAATCCTTTATTTAGTGTATACATGAGACTTTTATCTATCATATAAAATTAAAATATTCATAAAATTAAAATATTCATACTTTTTTTAAAAAAATTGCATTGACATAAGGCACAAAGTTGCCCTCCGCTCTAAACAGCATTGAGCGCATTTTTCCACATAAAGACACAAATAAAAATTCAAAAAAGTTCAAACAAAATTAAAAAAAAATTCACAAAATTCCAAATGCCATCAAATTGACTATAAAAATTTCCAAATTGACCTGTGCACTTATAACGGCAGCCCCTCGACCAATCCGCACAGCCACACCAACCATCGACCAGCGCTTCGACCAAATCACTTCATGCCAATAAAACATTGAGCAGTTCATTGAATTGGCTTAAATGCAATGAACGACAGATTGTCAAACTGTCAAAAACTTGCAACAAAAATTAAATTATACCAACAAATTCTAGTATAAAAAAAAAATTTACAATATTTTTAAAAGCACTTTTCTGCTTTTCTACGCTTTGGCGCCAAAAAGCACGTTTTGCTACGCAGCACACAATTATGCCGAATATTCACATAAGCAACAACAAAATGCACAAACTCAACTAACAACTTGAAAGCGTCAAATTGCATTTGCACATTTGTTGCAATGCCATAAAACGAACGACAACTCGCAATGTTGCATGCAGTGAGTTGTGAGCATGGTTGGAATTTTGTAATTTTGTTGTAGTTGGTTTTTGACAAAAACACAAAAATAGAAATTGTGTTTGATTGATATTTCGTTGAGTTGTCGCTGGGTTGGGTCGTTCCTATTCTAGGTATTTATTGTTGTTGTTAAATATTTGCATTTCAATTTGAAAATGAAATTTTTGGCACAAATTAGTTGGCATTTGTTTTGCTAGTTTGCTGCCGCACAGTGGCAGTTGTTGATTTATGTTTTTGTTTTTGTAATCAATGCTATTATTTGTTGTTGTTTTTGCACTAAATGCATATGGAAATTTGATGCAAAAAAAAATTGTTGCACTATTTGATTTGGGGAATTTTTGGAATTGCCCATCGGCATAGCTGAGTAGAATACAGACATTTTTATTGCATACATCAAGCGACGCTTTTGGACAGTGAAACTGGTGAAAAGCTCAAAAACGGTTTAACAAAAGTGTGTTTGAGTTTTCTCTGTATGGAATTTCCATATGCAATATGATTGTGTTGTAAAGCATTTGCGAGATATTTAAAGTGCAGAAAGAACTATGGCAACATTGATCAACAATAAACGAATCATGGAGAAGGAACTACGAGTAGTAATTCATGTGGAAAAGTGAAATGCTTTTTATACAATTCTGCTCACAATATCGACGGTAGTAATTGTGATAGCAAAGTGCTACAAAAAATCAAAAATTTTTGAAAAATAGGCGTGAAACTAGAAACCAAAAAAATTGAGTATTTGAAATAATTGAAACGTGATTGAAGGCGTTTGAGGTCTTTTATTCTCTGTGGGTGCTTCACGGATGAAATGTAAACATTGAGCTATAAGAAAGGTCAAGACCGGGGAGCAGAAATAGTGGGAAAATAAGTACAAAAGAAGAAGGAAATGAGGGGATGGGATTAGAGGTAGATTTGACAAATCACTACACACAGCAGTATTTCATTTTCTGATGTCTAGTTTCATGCCTATATCAACTTTTGGGTGGGTTAAAAGATCTCTTGGATTGTGTAATGTAGACCAACAGGAATTCAATATTTTTCTTTTCACATGCAAGGAGCAGGGAAATACAATGCAAAAGTCTTACATCAAACATGTTAAGGAGAGCTTTCATAGGAAAATCTGTGATCTAATCATCTGTGATTTGTGGTCCATTGGTAATCAAAGTGCTGTTTGTTTCAAAGTGCTGTGTTAACTATGATTTAAATTTGGTAATCAATTTGTTGTTTCGTAGTAAAATTTGCGTACTGCATGTAGTAAACTCGGCATATCTGGGTTAGTGAGTCATTAAAAATTACTTGAATTAGTTCCAAATGCAGCCAAAATATAAAATAGAAAATACAGATTTATTCATACCAAAAGAATGGTACCAAAAATAGCTCTAAGGATATTTGAATGTCTTTGACATGGTCACTTTAACCAACCAAACACACAATTCCTCCCCACAAGAATCGTACAAATTGTTGCAGATAATCAGGTTGTTGCACCATCAAAGCCATCAAAAGGCCTTCCAACACTTGGAGAGCTGGTATATAGGTTTTCGTTCGCTTTTGTTCTCAACAAGAACAAGAATCACATTGCAACACCAATTTATGTAAAAAAGGACTTTAGAAGCGTTTCTCTGGCTGATAAGTTGAAAGGACGTGGCAAAATTGTCCAGTGATCTAATATAATAGATATAGAGTGGCGCACGCAGGGGGTTTTTGGGGGGTTCAAACCCCCGAATACAAAAATTACTGGTACAAAATATGGCTTTATTGGTAATGGTATTGGGATCAAAAGTTGCACCAAAAAACCCCTCCAAAATGAAATCCTGGCTACGCCATCTAAGATATAAAACAGATATATATATAAAAACATGATTGGTTATATTCGATCGTTGGTCGTTGTCAGTGGCGCACACAGGATTTCATTTTGGGTGCTTCCGTACCGAACTTTTAAGCCCAATGCTACTTGAAATCATATTTTCCACTCAAAATTTTCACCAGATACAAATATTTGGAAGGGGTTTGAACACCCAAAATCCCCCTTGTGTGCATCACTGCTCATTCTAATATCACTCTTATAGTATTTACGTCGATTATCGATTAACGAGACCTTCCTGAATCCTGGTTATTGATATTATCCCGAACTCTGGTTGTCTTTGTAGCCAGTTCAAAGCAATGCTGAAATCCAGCTTTTCGCTTATTTTTCTACATACTAGAGATTTTTTTATATCTTCGAAGAAAGTTTTCCCTAGAGTTTGCATTCTCCTTCTCGCTAAATGCGGTCATTTACAGAGGAAGTGGTCAATAGTTTTTTTTCTTAATTGGATCACAACGGCTTTGGGAGCTGGAGTTTTGAATGATGTTGGTCATAGTTTAATTCTCTCCGATAATCTTGTGGTCTGTAGTAACCAGTAACCAGGCTGGGTTTGGGCAGATTACCTCGTTTTTTTCTAGTTAGTTCAACCGATTAGTTTCAGTTGTATGTGATCCAGATTGGTCTACTTTTGATATAAAATATCAGCTTGTAAATGAAAATATGAGTAATTTGTAGTGTCCGACCGAAACATCTCGTTTGGGCCGAAACCGAATTTCGGTTTTTTTTATATTCGGCCGAAACCGAAACCGAAACATTCTAGTTGGAATAAAAATCAAGCATTTTTTTCAACAAACGAATTTTATATTAAGTAAATAAAGAACAAACAAACATAACAAAAAGAAATAACTACTTATTAATAAAAACAATTTATTAATTTTTTAAAAACATAAACGTGAAAGAATCACCCTTTCATACTCGCTAATATTCAAAATTAAATAATTGAATATTATATGCTAAAAAAAATAGTTTATTTACATTGGTGGCATCTAAATTTCGCCTACTTTCGCTATATATCTGCTACACAATAAAATGTAAAAAAATATTCTAGAAAGTTTCGGTTTCGGCCGTTCGGCCATTTTTTGGCCGAAACTGAAACCGAAACCACTTATTTGGGCCGAATCCGAAACCGAATATTCGGTCGGACACTAGTAATTTGCTATTTTAAAAGCAGCCATGAGACCCTGTAATTTATTTTGCACCTGTTCCCACTGGGTAACACTTCCCATACTTAAAATCCGATCATCACAGATAATCCCGAAGGCAGTGGCAACATAAAAGCCACACAAAACCTCTAACCTGCAATAATTTTCAACTCATTAGCGGTAAAATCGTTGGTTAGCATTTCGCCAAATCCGGCCATCCGGCACAGGCAACCGAAAACAATTGAATATTGCAGCCAATGCCGTCAACGCCAAAATAATCGCAGGAAAATCAGCAATCGAGAGACAGGCCGGCAAACAATAAACACTGAGCCAATAACAACAACAACAATGACATCAACATCAACATCACAACACCGGCACCAACTTCATCTGCATTGCATTGCCAGCAGCCTTCGACAACAGCAACATCAAAAGCGACAGTAACAACAACAACAACAACAGCATTTCCACTAATACACCGCAAATAGCGCTGCCATGGCCAGCGAACCGTCACACCGTTTTGCACGGCGCCAATCAACTGTGAATCGTATTTTGCGGAGATTTTTGCTGACGTTGCCTGATCCTTGCCGCGCCGCACGTACGGATGTTGCAAATCCTTTGGAATTGTTTAATGCCGCAACACAGTGTGCAGCCGTTGTCGGTTGCTGTGCAAATCTAATGACCGGTGCTGTTCTGTTCTTGTTGTTGTTCTTTTTGTAGCCGCTTTTATTTGTTTACCATAAACATTGGCAGCGTTGAATGCGCCGAACAACAGCCATCAAAAAGCATCAGCAGCAAAAACAACAACAATAATGAAAGCAATAACGCCACCAGCGTCAAGGCAGATAAATGAAAAATAACAAAATGCGCCAAATAAATGGCAAAAGCGAAAATGAAAATGAACAGAACGAAAAGTAGCGAACGAAACGTGAAAATGTGAAAAATGATGATGATGTGAGAGGCGAACGCGTGATGCCAACTCATCGGCACCTGGTTGCGGCCGGTGGACGATTTCGTGCGAATGGGTTGGAGTTGTGTGGGCGGGACAGGAGGTGCGACTCGCTCGCATAATTCATTGGGGTATCATTAGGCGATTTCACTGTATTGGCGCCCATTGATGAGCGCATGAAAATTGTATCGAAATTGGTAGAGTTGCTGTCGTCGTTGTTGTTGTTGTTGTTGTTGTTGCTGCTATTGGTGGTATGTTGGTGTGATGAAGTGTGTGATGCGGTGCGGTGTGGTGTGGTGCGGTTCGGTTGCTTGTTGTTGTGGTTGTTGCGGGCGCATGTTGCCACCTGTGCATTCGTCGAAGCAATCAAATTGCCGAGGCGTCGAAGGGCAACGGAGTTAAGGGATTTTGTTTTGCATTTTCAATATTTGCGCTGTTGCTTCGTTCTGCTGGCCACTGGATTGTGCAAGTTTTGATTTGTTGTTGTTGTTGTTGTTGTTGTTTTTTTTTGTTGTTATAGATTCGCACAGCCATCGAGTGCGCCAGTGAGTGCCGAGTTCATGGAACGAATTGATGAATGCCGATAGTTTCATAGTTTGCTGTGATTGTGTGCATTTAATCTTGATGGATTATTTCGCTACTTAGAGTTCTTCCCGGCACTTTTCCGACACTTTCCGGAATGGCTCGATTGAAATCATCGGTGTGGGTATTGCAGTTGACATAAATGCTTCAAAATCGGTGTGAAGTAATTAATAAATAATTAAAAGCACTTTTCACTGAAGAGCAACGTCGATACTGGGCAGTAAAATTGGAAAAAGTTGTGTGCAAAGATTGAATTATAAGATTGAATGGAATTGAATTCCAGGTATAGCTGAGGTTTGGTTGCAATTTGTTGAGCTAAGTTTGAAAAATTTGTATACGAAAGTGCACACTAATTAGAAATAAGGATGAGATCAGCTTTGAATAAGTTTGAAATGAGCCGTTTTTTTTTCAATTTTTTCTACGACCAAAAAACCTACCCAAGGTCAATTATGAATGTGATTTAAAAGGTTCTCTTGTTCTCTGTCAAAACAAAATCACAGTAACTAACTCATCTTTTGAATAAAAAATAAAGTTGAAAATAAAGCCTCAGTTCTGAATGAGACTAAGCGGAAGTTAAGTTCACATCAGATTTACTGCACAAAATACAAAAATCAATAAGAGTACAAAACCTCTTTTTAAAGATTTGTATAAAGTCAGCTAAACCCATACTTTGTTGTAATATGGAATTGAGTGGCTTAAGTGGCTTTAAAGTCAGGTGTAGGTATTACTAAAGTTGTTTTAATACTCTTAAAATTTGTTAGGAACCACAGTTGTAAGTAATGTCAAAGCTGAGCTTACGCTTATTTAATTCTCTCAAAACATATTTCGAACCGCAGTTGGAACCAGCAGTTGGAGTTAATGTCAAATCTAGACTTAAGCTATTCAAATCTTTTTAAGATGGAATTAAAACAGGCTTGACTTGTTTAAAAGTCAGTTATAAGTATTACTAAAGCTGAGCTTAAGCTGTTAATCCTCTTAAAACGTTTTTAAGAATCGCAGTTGCAAGTCCATTTTTTCCAAAACTTATTTACAACCATAATTGTAAGTAATGTTAAAGCTAAGCTTAATTTAATTCTCACAAATTTTATTTCGCATCGCAGTTGTAAGTAATGTCAAAGCTGAATATTAACTAATCTAATTATTTCAAAACTTACTTAAGAGTAAAGTCGAAGCTAGGCTTTAGTTTGTCTTATGCTTTAACAGCCTATTTACAACCACAGTTGCCAAAGCTGGGCTTAATCTGATCTAATTCCTTCACGAACTGAACTTCCTTATTATGAACTGCAGTTAAAAGTAATGAAAAAGCTAGGCTTAAGCTAGTATTTTGCTCTCATAACCTACTTACAACCGCAGCTTTGGAAGCTGGGCTTAAGCTGTGTAATTACTTTACGATGTAATGTCAAAGCTAGTCTAAGCTGGTCTAATCATTTCATAACATATTTACAACCACAGTTGTCAAAGCTATGCTTAAGCTGGTCTAATCATTTCACAACCTATTTATAACTACAAGTTGCCATAGCAAGCAAGAACTGCAGTTATAAATGATGACAAAGCTAGGCTTAAGTTGAACTAATCGTTTAAGAACCTTTTTACAACCGCAGCTTTAAAAGCTGGGCTTCAGCCAGTCTAATGCTGTCAGAACCTTCTTCTAATCGCAGTTGTGGGTAATTTCAAAGCTGAGCTTTGACTCTGAAAAGACCATTGAACCATTGGTTTTGCGTTTAAATCTATAAAATTAGTATCCTTTTTAACCTACAAAAGCATTAACCTTCCTTAAAGTCCTTCAAAACATTAAATAAAATACTCTGATATCTTTTATTAGTTGCGAGACATTGAGATCTGTGTATAAAATGTTTTATGGGTTTTTAAACTTTCAATAAGCAGTAATGGTTTATTATAAACTAAGGTTGCAGTTAGAGATGAGTTGGAATTGTAGAGCTGAATTAGCTGAATGAGTGAACATGTTTTTAATACTTTTAATAATTTTAATTTGTTTAGTCATTTTAATGTGTTAACATGTTTTCAATACTTTTTATAATTTTAGTTTTAATTAATAATAATAATAATTAATAATTAATAATTTTTAATTTATAATCTATAATTTATAATTTATAATTTGTAATTTGTAATTTATAATTTGTAATTTATAATTTATAATTTATTATTTATAATTTAAAATTTATGATTTTTAATTTATAATTTATAATTTATAAAATATAATTTATAATTTATAATTTCTAATTCATAATTTATAATTTATAATTTGTAATTTATTAGTTATAATTTGTAATTTATAATTTTTAATTTATAATTAATAATATAATTGAATTATATTTATTATACGAATTATATATATTATTATACTTATTAGTTTTTAAAATTTATTGGTTAGAGATAAGTTAGTTAAGACATGCAAGGATTTAGCTGCACTACTGAAAAAATGTTTTTCTGTTTTTTTTTATTTATGCTAAATTTAGTTTGAATTTGCATTCAAATATACGCCACTTTAACTCTCACAACAGACATAAGTCGTCCAATAGGACGTACTTGGCTTCAATATTTGGTAATGCGCCTAAAAGTACACTACGAGTTAATAGCTTTGGCACTTTAGAGCTACGCCGCACATACCAGCAACGGATATATTTTTTCTCAACGCTAGAAAACGATTTACTGCCAGCGATTAAGTACCTGCAGGAATTCCGGCAAAACGGGCGCACTCCTTCCCGAAATTCGCTCGTGCGGCATATAAAATTTCCATAATTTATAAGCGCCATGCCGCCAAATATTAAATTAAATTGCAGCCAGCCAACGAAAAGAAAAAACACAGAGAAAGTAAGCAAAAAAGAGAAAGTCAGCAAATAACAGCAAAGCCAAGCAGCGAGAGAGCGAACTGAGACTTGAAAAGAGAGAAAAATACTGAGAAAGGCACTAAAGAAGACGTGGAAAGTCAGAGAAGAAATTCCATGGAACGAGAAAAATTGGTGTCATGCAGTGTGGGCTAAAGAGACACCAGTCTTGGGTTGTGTTGGGTTGCATTGGGGCGCACTTCGATGGGACGCAGCGGTGCTGCAATGTGGCTGTAGCGGGTAGTGAAGTGTGGCTAATAAATTACGAGGCACTCGAGCGCGCACTCTAAGCATCTCAAGTGGCGCCACACAAACACATGCGCACAAAAATGCTGGCGTAGCAGCAGTGCTCGGTATGCCAATGGGGGAAAAAATGTATGAGAAGGAAAAAAATGAAATCGCAACGAAAGGCAGAATGGCTGTGTGAGGCGAGAAAAAAATCAACAATAAATCAATATTGGCAATTTTAAATTGCCAGGTGATTGTGCGCACGCCAGCTGTAAGGATGTGTAATCTTAGGCAAACAAGGACAACACTCACACACACATACAAACGCAGACAGACATACATATATCTTAACGGCATATGTGTGCGCACTCCATGGAATTTCAGTCTATTAAAATAAGCCAAATACGTTGAACACTTTGCCTCCGCAATATCCAAGCAATGCGTGTAGCGTTCAAAATAGCAGAGAAACTAGCAAAAGTGGCAAAAATTTACCACAAGAAAAAAATCAAAATAAAGCAAAATTTAGGGCACAGAAATACACGAAAAATGTGCTAAGGAAATATTGAGTCGAAGTCGAGACGGAGCAGCGCTGAATGGGGCTGACAATGCAGGTTTGCTGGCACAGAGGTGGATCGTGTGGCAGAAGCTCGACTGGGCGCTGCAGTCAGCTAAGCAATGTAATCGTTGAAACGCTAGACGACACTGAGCGGCTGCACGCTGACCTGGGTCACAGCTACGGGGAATGGCAATTCGCTGGATTATAGTTAGAACGTAGAGCAACAAGAGCCCACCAGGCGTTGAAGCTGGTTGCGCTGTTTGTGTAGGCAGCAACGGGCCGCGAGGACTGTTGTGATTCGACTTCCTCCCTCGCACACACAATGGGGAATTTCGCACAATTCCCAGCGCAACCGCAACTGCGGCGCTACACGTTTCCAATTCAGCCCTTAAAACTCTAAAAAAAAAATTACTCGCGCATTTGCAGCATATTTTTTAATGTTGTTGTTGTTGTTTTTGCTGTTGCTGTACAACGCCAACACTGACACTGCCACAATGCACAGTGATTCGACTCCATAAAAACGCGGGACAAAATTAGAAGGAGTGGTCCGTTCTCCATAAAATTTGGTATACTAGTTAATCATGGTCTGCTGAATTGAAATCTCTATTTTGTTTTTCTTAAACTTTTGTAGTTTGGCAATGTCTGAGACTTAAATTTGCAATTTTCGTCATTTTTGGTGAGCTATAGCAACGAGTGTGTTGGCTAGATTTTTCAGATTTTACATTCAATCGTTTACGTCAACATTGATTATTGCAAAGAGTAACAGACAATGTCTGAGGACCCTTTAGTTTTGCAATAAAAACGATAATAATAGACGTAGGTTTTGCTTTTTTGCAGTTTTCTCAATTTTTCATGCTGATTGCATACTTTTAGGGATGAAAAAATAAATTTTGTCGAAAAATAGGTGTTTAGACCACTTTTCAAATTGAATTATTATCTGAGATCGGAAGATATCGGAGGCTGTAATTACATTATCCGACAAAGAAAGACTGCTTCTTAAAATAAAAAAAATCCGGGAACATCTTTCATATACTTTTTAGATATTTTCCTCTAAGTTTTGCCAATTTTCAGATTTTTAATTTAGAAAAATATTTTGAATTAAAAGTGATGTCAAAGCCTCAGTTTTGCAGATTTTGAGAAAACGTTAAAAACGAAAATGACTACATCATTTCTTAATCTATATTGAAAGTTTTAGTAACTTCTTGGTAACCGTGTATTTTTAAAATTTTGTTTACTCAATAGACTAAAAAACAGAAAATATGTGTGAATTTTGTGAAAAAAGTTTCAACTTTGAGCCGCTTTTGCACACACACTAATTAAGTTTTTGCACAGATTTTTTGGAGTTTTCTTAGTTGGACTTTTACCTTTCAAATGACATCAAAATCGTTAATTCTGAGACTATACATTTTTTGAATTTTGTCTATGAAACGAATCACTGTGCAATGCGCGGCAACCTGCAGCCCAACAACGAGGGCTTTGCGCGCTTTTTCCTATTAAAACATCATTTTCAGGCGAGCGCTGCCGCGGCGAACGCGGTTAACGGCGCAGCATATAATACATTGCCGTCGTTGCCGCCACACACCCACACTCGCACTCACACACACACCTATGCATGTGCACGGCGTGTCCATGTCGCGCACCTGTGGCAGTTTTTCGCATAGCTGTCGTTCTCATCCGCACCGCTTTCGGCCGCCGCCATCAAGTTGGGCTCCGTCAGCAAGCGGCACAAGTTCAACTGGCCGCCTGCAGTTGTGTTGCAACTGATAGCATTTTCTTGCTCAACAATGAGCGGGCTTGTGCGTAGATCCGTTTGCACTGCATACAAACACACTCAAACTCGCACACATACACTTGCACACACACACACAAATTTTTCCCTCTTAGCTAATGAAAGTGTGCGCGCTGCCTGGCAGCTACTGTTGTCGCTACTTTTGCTGTTGTTGTTGTTTTTACTGCTTCTACTTTCGTCATTGTTGTTGTTGCTGTCGCGGCGTTGCTGCAGGTCATGCAACGTTGCCTCTTCATTATGCCATTGTTGTCCTGAGGGCTCCTTGTCGCTTGACTATAGATTTTTTTCGCGCTTTTTTCCATTTCGTTGTGCCTTTGCCTTTCGCTCTACTTTGTGGAGGTTGAGGTTGCTTTGGCTGGCTACTTTATAGCCATGTGGTTGTTGCCGGCAGTACGTTTTAACATCGAATTTTCACCCTCACCTCACGTTTGTGTCGCATTTATTTGCATAACCAAATTAAATTTTTCTCCCCTGCCACTATTTTGCGTTCTTTTTATCGTTTTTTTTCTTTGTTCTTGTTTGTGTTATTCATTGGGAATCTTGGACATATTTCCGCATTTAATCTTTTTTGTTGTGCCTTTGGCGCCATGCGAAATGCCATTTTAATTGCACTGGTCCGAACGCCAAAGGATCAAAGGTAGATATGGTTAATTGTAAATTGAATTCATCATTGAATGAATGTTACAATCCATAAGGATGTGCCACATTTATAGGCTTTAAACCGTACTTTACAGGGCGGTGCAAAAGTTGCCACCCAGTGTTTTTTGGCTCTAATTTGATTATGAATAAATAAATGAATGAATCAATGTCAAAGTAAAATTTACTTTTGCCGCCATTTGCAAAAGTTTAGCATCTGTCGATAAGGTGATGACTTTTGCGCCACCCTGTACAATTTTTTTAAACAGCCTAAAAGTATGCAGAAGCTATGACCGTTAAAATTTGTATGAAGTAAATAAAAATTAATGATTAAAAAATATTTTAACATACTTTTAGGCTGATGTAAGTATTGAAATGGTTTGTGACACTCCAGATAAGGCAAATTCAAGGTAACTAGTCCAGTTAGTTAGTTAATCCAGATAAGGTAATTTAAGTTTTTGTCTGTGTACTGTGATCTTTGCAGCGCTCAAAGCAACAACATTAAGTAGGTAGGTAGGTTAACTTGCCAGTACATCACTTAGGCTATGTGGCCCATTGTGTTAAAACGTCAATACACGCAAATAGATGAGAAACATTTGATGACTTTGATGAATTTATCAATGCGATTTCTCTACGTCCGGACATGGACAAACGTTTTCCCATCATTTCACCTCTTCGTACCTTACGACAGTAAACTTTCAAAGTGCCCAAGGGTCCTCTTGACAATGGAGAATATGGTGTTCCAAGAATTGGAAACAAGCACCGGACATTTGCGAAAGAGATACTCAAAGATTTCATAGCAGTCTTCTTCTACTACAGAAGTCATGGAACCCAATCGTTTGGCGATTTGACCGAGGAGGCAGTATCCGGTTATAACTTCCACTACAATCCCTATGAGAGTTTGTTTAGTAGAATCAGTTGCGTGGATCTGCTTTGATCGTTCGAAAGTCAAATCTGTCTCGTCTTGTTACATGTTTGTTCAAGGAGCCATCTAATCAGATGAAAATTGCAGGTGAAAAGTGATACAAAACCTCCTCTGTGACATTGAATCTCCGTGACTGTTTCGTACAGTTTTCCGTACACTTTCCCTCTATGACTTTGAACCCAGGAACGCATCACAGGAGTAAGTTGTACTACTCGTATATCCTGTTAAAAGATGAGCAGCAATAAACGGCTGCCGTGGACCAACCACATTGGTCCAGCAATTTGTGAAAAAAATCTTGCCATACTCATTTGAAATTGATCTTGTTTTATGTCCTTCAATGGGACTTAAAAATCCTTCTTTTAATCAGTTAAGAATCCATTCTACCAATGCGTTGAACTGAAGATTTCTTGCATATGGATAAGTATGCGCCAATTGGCCGCTCAGGATCGGAGTTTGATGAGTTTGATGAGTTGGTATAGAATAAATACAGCATGGGTTTCGAACCACACTCAGTCAAGGTCACAATAAAGAAAAAGGATTTTTAATCAACAAGAGTTTTCTTAGCTGGTCCCTGAGATCAAAGATATGCTTAGAAAAGCTTCTAAACTACAATTTGTTTTCCTAAATAGTTGCAGAAAGCTCAGCCTTAACAATATGTTCTATAAAGACCCGGTTATCTCAAATTCATGGAAAGCAAAGGGTTTGCTCTCAGAGGATGTAGAGATCAAAATATTAGATTTTGTAGTGTGAGTTTGAAGATACTTGGTTTTAATAGTAAAGAGTTCAAATGAAAAATTTTGCGCAATAGATACAAAAGACTATTTGTATGGTTGTGATCTCCGGAAGTACTGAGGGATTCTATCGAAATGCTCAAGAGATAGTAAGTAATTTTAGTAGTAACTAAGTAAGTAAGTTAGTAAGACACTACGAATCAAGCCCTTGTAGCCTTTATGAGAATGTTTTGTCACTTAAATATAACTTAACCCAATCTGAAAATAAAAGTCACTATTTTCATATCTAACACCAATTTTAGTTAGACTCTTTCATAAAATAACTAACTTTCATATTCAAAACTAACATTGACCTGGAGCCTCTCAAAATTCAAAAGATCAAAAGATTTTCTTAGAGCCTCTCGGAATTCTTAAAGTCCTTACATTGTAACGATGAGGCACTCTGTGCTGTGCTTTTCCAAGCATACTTTTAGGCATGCACTTTGGAGTACGGCCGGTTGGCTATAATTCCGATATGGCAAGGATGGTTCGCGGCGGTAATAGGCTGTGCTAGAACGATCGAGATAGAAAGTACAACTGGAATGTGCAAGAAAACCAGTATAAAAGCAGCAGTGTGCAGCGCAGAGGGTCGAGTCTGTGTTGAGCAAGCAAAAGGTAGTAGTGTAAAGTAGTAACAAGTGTAAATGTGTAAATAAAGCGATTGTTGGTTTCTGACTGCGTTTTGCGCTGAGTAATTGAAGTGGTTTTATTTTCAAGCACAATCCAAAACGAACTTAGAGAAGCCATTTTCGTAACAATATTTAAAGTCATTATTTCTCACTCTGTCCTTGAACATTTTGCTGCGTTTTTACTTCTACCTAAATACAATCGACAAATTGAATGGGTGAGATCTTCAGATACTCTGATGCTACAAAGAGTTATTCGAAAACTTTCATTACTTAACCAGTCATCTCCTGGCACTACGAATCAGATCCTTGGAGCTTCTATGAAAATCTTTTGCCATTCGAACATAGCATAACCCAATCTGAAAATAAAAGTAGCTATTTTCATATCTAACACTCATTTTTAGTTAGACTCTTTCATATAATAATTAACTTTCAATTTCATAACTAATATTTATCTGGAGCCTCTCAAAATTCTCAAAGTCCTTACATATTCAAAGTCATTACTTCTTACTTTTCCATTGAAAGTTTTACTTTTTCTTACTTCTAGCAGTCATTAAAAACCTCACAAATTATAATATAAAATACAGTCTTTAGTTAATTTTCCTAAACATACTTATGCTCTTTGATTTATTAACAACATTTCAAAAGGTTGCCCCACTTCTGCCACGGTCATTCCTGTTGTTGCGTATTTCCTGAAGCGCAAAAATAATGTGCCGCTTCCTTTTAAATAAAATTTACATTCATTCCTGCCATATGCCTCTAAGAGTTTATTGCTTTACGCGCCTTTGTATCTGTTATATCGCGGCACATCTCTCCCCCTCGTAATGGCATATTCAACTTTACCTTTTCGCTCTCCCGCACCCATGCACACACACACAGACAACTCTCACGTCAAAGCTGCTCCTGCGTGCGCTACACTTCAATACAACTTATTTAATATGCTGCGGCAAGTAATAAATTTGCATTGAACATTTTTTGGGCATACTTCAGAAATAAACGACAGCGAAAATATGCAGTCGACAAAGCAGCAAATACAACACAAACACAAACATTTCAACTCGCAGCAGGTAAGCCAACGTGTGCAAGTAAACTGAAGAAAGCAACGACAACGACAGCGGCAGCGGACCACACGCTGTTGCTAAATTATCCTTAGTGCCGTAAGTGACAGGCATAAATCTTATCTGTGATTGTCTCTCTGCGCTATGCATATTTTTATTTGCCGCCCCGCGTTCCCTCTTTGCGTACGCCCACTTGCCACATTGTCGCTTCAGTACCAATTTCTCTCTTACGCAAAATACTTCAAGTGCGTTTTTGTTTGCCTGGATTGCGTTGACTTTTGAAAATCTAAGCAATTCATCCTGCTTGCATATTTTACGCTACATACATTTTATTTGTGTTTGTTTTTGTCATAAACAAAAGCACAAACCACACACACACCCACACACATACAAACATTCGCTTGAGTCAACGACAATGTCAGCATTATAAAACATAAGCCCCTCTATATGTATGTGTGTATGTTTAAGTATTCGTACGTATGTCATTGCTTTTTGTATAATGTGCAACATATTTGTGTACGGTACGCTACATTAGTCTTATGCTTTTGTTGTTGTTGTTGTTGTTGTTGCTACTGTCATTTCTTGTTACTCAAATGTGACATAAATCAACTTGAACTTTAAGCATCAAACTTTTTACTACACTTTTTATTTTGATTGCTATTTGCGTTGCATATTTAGCGGCATTCGGTGTTACCAATTTGCATGGATTTCGCTCTGCAAACGTAAAAACATATTATCTGATACGAGCAAAAGACTAGATGACTATGTGATGTTTATTTTCCGTGCGCGCCATATATCCTTTTTATGGCGTTTTAGTTAAACCCCTTCGGTGGCAATGTAAATAATTGGAAAAGTTGTGTTAAGTATTTTGTTCAAATAGTAAAATATGGCTTATCTTGCAAACATGTAGAACAAAATTTTTGGCAAAAATAATTTGAAAATTTTTTTATTGGAATTTTTGTTTTAAAATGGTAAAGAAAACATTTAGTTACTCTTTCATATGTCGAAACAGGGGCCCGATTGAGAGCCTGTTTCTGTGAATTTCTATCCTTCAATATGTCAAAAACGTGCCCGACTAAAAAGCTCTTTAAAAAAAAATATTTAATTATCTTTGAAAAGTGTCCGATTTAGAGGCCTGTTTCGGCTAATTTCTTACAGGGGTGTAAAAAATATTAAATTATCCTTCAATACGTTGAAAAAGGACTCAACCAAGAGACCCGTTTCGGCGAATTTCTGTTTCTGTGAATTTCTTACCAGAAAATGGCAAGAAAAGGCTAGAAAAGACCGACAAAAAACCCGTTAAAAAAATATTTATTTGTCTTTGAAAAGTGTCCGACTTATCTTTGAAAAGTGTCTGATTTAGAAGCCTATTTCGGGTAATTTCTTACAGGGAGTAAAAAAAATATTTAATTATCATTCAATACGTCGAAAAAGAACTCAACTAAGAGACCTGTTTTGGAAAATTTCTAACCGGTGGGAAGTTTATAGCGTAACGAGTTCTTTTTCTAAGATTTTTCTAAGATTTTCGCCGACTTTTTGTTATGTTTCAAGCACATAAATGATGTTGTTTTTCTTATTTAACCAAAATATATGTAAAGAAAATTATATATTCCTTATTATATCTGCACATACATTAATATTTTGCATATTGTTTAATAATTTCTTGCTACCTATGCTCTTACTAACCTATTTTTCAATCCTTAAATTTCTTGTAATATTATCTGTCTTACTTTAAAAAATATGTCTTACGACTTCTCCACCCATTACACCCACTTTCTAATCACTTCTCAGTGCTTTGACTTATGCATTAACACCCTCCCAATACTTCGTGTTCTCCAGTCATATCCTTTAAAGTTTCCTTGCCGCAGCGTATTTCATTCCAGTCTCGACGTGCTCTATGCCAACATTATTGCATTATCCACTTATTTTCCTCAGTACTTTCACACCACACACTCCTGGTCACGTTGCTCATGGCGCATTCCTACGCTCCTGTTATCCTGTACAATGAGTACTTCCGCCGAGCCTTCCACTTAGTCACAGCGCTTTGTTTGGCATTGTATGGCGTGTCCTGCCGCCGCTCGTCTTTATGTTTGAGCAGCGTGTTAGACATTTGCCACTTTCCGCCCACTCCAACACCTTCTCACACTTCAACGATATCATTTTCATGCTGTTGCATATTCACCATGGCAGCAAGGACCTTTGATTTTCTGCCATTCATTCACTCCCACCCACTCATTCAGGCAGAAGCGTTTTACTCATTTTGGCGCGCATTATGATTTCCGCATAAATGGCAAAAATCCGCCATGAAAACGCCCCACGGCCGGACGCAGCAGTGCCGAAAGCCTGCAACACAGAGCGGCGCTGCTTTCTATTTGAGTAGTAAAAACTCCAAACGGCAGCCTTAAAATCGTGCAGTGCTGCCACACCAACGCTACGCCCAATGTTGCAGGCGTGGCACATTCACTTCATAAAGTCCCTCTTGTCCTGTTGGCTGGCGCTTTTTGTTGTTGTTAATAGCATTGTCCACTGACCAAAAATCGCTTTAATTTTTTCGCTTTTCTTTTTCGGCTCTTTACTCGCCTTGGTATTTCTTGTACATTTTTGAAGTACATGAAAAATTTAAAATAATTATTATCCTTGTCCGCAACAGCGAGGCGGCCAAGCGAGCAGTATGCCGGTACATTGTTGGAGCACGCCTGACGGTCAGACAGCCAGCCAGCAGGCAAGGCCACAGCGGCAGCATGCGCAACCAGCATTTTGCGGTTTGCTATTGAATGAAAGCGCACGCCAAGGCTCGCTGTGCACTCTGCGTGTTGTTTCTTTGCCATGCAAATTGCTATCTTCCCTAACTGAGTGTGCCAGTGTGTGTGTGTGTGTGTGTGCATGTGGGTGGGTGAGGTGGGTGCTTGTTCATGGTCTGTTCAAGGAATTTGCGGTCGCTTTACTAGTTGCTGCAGGGTTGCCAGTGAAAGTTTTTGCAAAATTGCAAAACTTTAAATGAATTGAAATATAGAAATTATTGAAATTCCCCTCAAATTATGCAGCAAGATTCATTAACAAAAAATTCAAAAATTAATTATAAAAAAATTAAGATTCTGCAATTAAAAATTTAAATGCTTCTTTTACTTCGAGAACTTTCAATGCTTTCACAACATATGCTAATTTGAATGCAGTTTGTTTGAGTTGTGTATTGTCAATCAATCAGGATCCTTTCATCTACTACTAAGTTTAGTTATTAGAACGAACATAGTGTCCTTCAACTGAATCTCAAATTTTCTGCCATAAATTAGAAAACTGAGTTATTTATCAACTATTGAATTTTCCTAGTTGAAGACAAAAAGTTGCATATCAATCTGAATGCATTTATCAACTACTGAGTTTAGTTATTTGATCCTAGCTATTATTTTAATTTTCCACCAAGAATTGCATGTTCTCATCTGAAGCTAAATCACTTATCAGCTACTAAGTCGTTTTAATCTGGCATCTGGTATCTTTAAAGTTTGGTTCATTTTTAGTTCACCAAACCAAGCTTTCATAAAATCCGCATTACAAACAAATTGAACAATAGACACTTTACTAAATATGCGACTATAGTTGACAGTGAGATAATATGGACAACACTATACTCAATTGTCATACCAATAACTTCAAGTTCATAAAAAAGTCCATAAAAACATATCTGTGGGTTCTGAGTTGAGTCTCATACGGCAACTTGTGAAATTTATTGCCGCACATTTCGACATAAGATTTATGCTCCATAGATGGCAATTATCATTCAGTAATATCAGCCGGAATTGCAAAGATGAGGAAAAAATAGAAGTGCTGGAGAGAGAGACAGGAAAAGAGGAAAATAGTATCACAGACACAGAAAAAGATTGAGAAAAATAGCATCAGAGACGGTTAAACAGAACAGAGAAAGAAACCGACAGAAACAGTATCTAAACCAAAGAGAGAACAAAAAATAAATAATAAATAAAAATTAAAACAAAATAAAATAAAATAACATAAAATAAAATAAAATAAAATAAAATAAAATAAAATAAAATAAATTAAAATAAAATAAAATAAAATAAAATTAAATTAAATCAAATCAAATCAAATCAAATCAAATCAAATCAAATCAAATCAAATCAAATTAAATCAAATCAAATTAAATTAAATCAAATCAAATCAAATCAAATCAAATCAAATCAAATCAAATCAAATCAAATCAAATCAAATACAATACAATACAATACAATAAAATACAATACAATACAATACAATACAATAAAATAAAATAAAATAAAATAAAATAAAATAAAATAAAATAAAATAAAATAAAATAAAATAAAATAAAATAAAATAAAATAAAATAAAATAAAATAAAATAACATAAAATAAAATAAAATAAAATAAAATAAAATAAAATAAAATAAAATAAAATAAAATAAAATAAAACAAAATAAAATAAAACAAAATAAAATAAAATAAAACAAAATAAAATAAAATAAAATAAACTAAACTAAAACAAATAATAGTGTCAGAGAAAGAGAGACACAGTATAATAGTATGAGACTAGAAAAGAAACTGTATGAAAGACATGACAGTATCAGAGATAGAGAATCAAAGAAAAAGTATCATAGACAGAAAACAACAGTATCATCAACAGAGAGGGACAGAACTTGAGATATAAAATAACTGTGTCCAACAAAGAGCAAAATAGTAAGTGGGTTAGTGGAGGTGGAATATCAAAGGTATGATTATAAAAGAGTAACAGACACAGAGAGAGACAGAGAGTTACAGTTTCAAGAGAGATAGAAGAGAGATACTAACAGAAATGGAAATTGGGAAATGGTATCAAAATTATGATCAGAGGAAAACAGTTTCAGGGACAGAGAGAGAGAGAGAGAGGAAGAAAAAAGAGAATAACAAAGATAAAAAGTGACTAACGGTATCAAAATCATGATGAGAGGAAACCTGTTTCAAAGACAGAGGGAGAAAAAGAGATGAAGAAAGAGAGTAACAGGGATAGAAAGTGAGAAACGGTATCGAAGTCATGATCAGAGAAAAAAGTTTTAGAGACAGAGAGACAGACAATAACAGATATAGAAAGGTGGAGAAAGTGTCAAAGAGAAAACCCGTATCAGAGACAAAGAGAGATGGAAAAAAAAAGTATCAGAAACAAAACACAACAGATTCGATGACAGACAGAGAAAGAGGAGAACAGAATCGGAAGCAGAGAATAACAGCATCAGACACTGAAAAAGAGAAAGGGAGAGAGTAACAGCAATAGATTGATAGATAGAAAGTAGATTGATAAGACATGATTAGGGGAAACAGTAGCGGAGTCTGTGTAAAAAACTATTAGAGAGAGAAAGAAAGGAAAAAACAGAATCGAAAGCAAAAAAAAAAGTTTTAAACACTGAGGCAGGGACAGTAACAGCGATAGATAGTGGGAGACAATATTTTCTATTTATATTTTATTTTATATGTTTATTTTATATTTTTATATGATCAGAGAAAAACAGTCGAAGTAGGAGAGAGAAAGGGACAGAGAAAAAGAATCAGATACCAAACAGTCTTGAGGCAGAGAGAAACAGATACAGAAAGTAAGAGAAGAGTAACTGTATCAGATGTGTACTGAGGGAGAGACAGTAACAGAGATAGAACATGAGAGATAGTATCGCAGACATTATTTGAGAACAACAGTCTCAAACACAGATGAAGAGAAAGTAATTTAGATAGAAAGTTGTAGAAAAATCACATTATCAGTGGAAAAGTTATTATTCAGTGAGAGAGGAAGGCAGTGTTGAAGATAGAAATATTATCAGAGATAGCACAAAAGGGACAGTTTCAGGATGTATCAAGAAATACCTGAAATATAATGATAGGCTTTTGGGCCTTTGATGTTTTGAAAAATTTAAGCCCAAGCAATTTCTTCCAAAAATTAATTGATTAAATTTCATTTTTATTATTTTTAATACACCTAATATTTATGAATCTTTATTTATCTTTATAAGAATAATTTTTATCCATCAATTTAATTTTTTGTTTAATTTTTATTATTTTTAATACACCTAATATTTATGAATTATGATATTATTTATCTATATAAAAGAATTGTGGTCCATCAATTTCATTTTCTATCCACGATTTTGAAACTCTCAAATGTGTTGGTATACTTTCACAGAACATAACTAAAACCCAAACATTGTTTGCTCTAACCTGGCAACAACGTCCCACAAGTGTGAGTGTGGCGGCCAGCGTGCGCCGAGCCATTCAAGCATTGCATTAGGGGAAAGAAAGCTGAAAAGGACATTCAGCAAGTTTGTTTGCCATATGAATTATGCAAAATTGCTAAGCAAGCATTAAATCGTATACAACATGCATTACATTTTGGTTTTTCTCAAGCCAGCTGTTAAAAGTTTCCTGTTACTTTAATACACATTTTTTGATCAATTTTTTTATACGTCACACTTTAAAGTTTTTAGTTTGTTAAATGCAAAATATTCAGTTACTTTTTAGTAAGCATTGGTGTTGTGCACATGATTGTTGTTTCTTGCCAGCCATAGGCAGCTTCATTGGCATCATTAAGCCGGCATTATGGGCTGGAGCGCGCGCACGCCACCTGCCGTTTAATGTGCAAGCGACGCGGAAGCGCTAAACAGCAGGTGGCAGTGCCGCTGGGCGGTAGTGGCAACACATCGCACACTCACACACTAACAACATGCAATATAATAGAATTTTGATAAATGCTTGTTGGCGGTTGTTTAATGTTGTGGCGCTGCCGTTGCTGTGGCTGTGTGTGTGAGTGTTGCTCCTCATAAAATGTCGGCGGGCGTGCGCCCACTGCGCGTGTTGTGTCTGTGTGTGAGTGTGAGGAACAAGCTGTAGAAAATTTTTAAAACATAATTTACCTATTCCCCCTCCGCTTACGTTTTTTTTGTTTTTGTGCGAACGTTACTTTTTATGGACTACGAAGATTTTTGTAAGTGATTTTAATGATTTAAAAATGTTGCAGTAAATTTTATTCGCAGTTCTTTTTCTGTAGTTTCTGCTTGCTCTTTCTGCATTTATGCCTTTTGCACCTTTGCCAGTTGGCCAACTGCGCACTGGCTGTGAAATGAATTCAGTTTTATGGCCATAAACATTGGCGTGTTGTATGGGTGCAAAAAAAGGATATATGCGGCGCTTTGGATTCGGTGTTATTAGCGATTTGTTGCTTGTAGCTGTAGATCAAGGAAGACTAATGGCAACCGGATAGTGGCAAAAGGGGTATTTTGAAGGCAATCGAAAGTAGCAGAAAATTGTATAAATTTTTTTATTTCATACTAAAGTGAGCCTAAACGTATGCAGTAAGAAGATTGCTTTAACTTATGAAGCTTTGGTTAGTATTTTTAAGAATTTTATGAAAAAGTTTGCCTAAAAAAGTTGTAGAGCTTTTGTAATCCTAAAAGTATGCAGTTAATGTATTTTAATGTTAAATAAAGTTTTGTTAGAGTGTTTTAGAGTTTTTGTCATCCTAAAAGTATGCAGTAAATTTATTTCAATAATGTATTATTACTAGTTTTAGTCAATTTTCTAGATCAGGTTGACTAAAATCATATTTGGTGTTCTGTTCTAATGTTGTGGCTGTAAAGCAGGGAAGACTATTTAAAACCGAATAGTGCAAGTGAGGTTTTTTGAAGACTATCAAAAATAGCAGAAATTGTAATATAACTTTGTAAAGGTAAAGTAAGATAATTGCTTTAAGTTCTGAAGCTTGGGTTAATATTTTAAGCGGAGTTATATGAAAAGGTTTGCCTAAAACGTTTTAGAGTTTTCAGTGACCTTAAAACTATGCAGTAAATTTATTTCTACAATATTTGATTAGTTGTTTAAGTAAATTTTCTGAAGCAGATTGAACATATATAATTTCCTAGAGCCAGCCTAAAAGTATACCACATAATTTGTTTTAATTGATTCAGCTCAGATATAAACGTTTATTTTTGTTATTTTATGGAGCAAAGATTTGAGATAAGGATTGAAGTAAAAATGCTTAGAAAAGAGACTGAGACTCTGAAAATTGCTTTAACCCTTTCGGTACTGCAGGCACCTACTCAGCTGATCCTAAAACTGGTAACTTGTATTATAAACTTAAACCAAAAAGAGTCTTCAAAAGTTAAAGTTTGTGCCAAAGTCGTAGCTTAGAGGTTAAATATGATAACCTAACCCTGTGAAAAGCATAATTACAGTCTTCAAAAATAAGAAAAAAGACGGCAGAGTTTAATCAGAACATGCGAAAAGAAGAAATTACATGGAAAACCGGTCTAAATGAAGCAAGAACTCATAACAGAAATAAATTGCAAGTCCAACTCGCCGAAAATTCAATCACTTAAAGTAGCTTTACGCTTTCTTTGACATATTTTTGGTCGCATCCTTTCATACCATCACCAAACACTCTTCCTTCTCCTTTCACAAAAACTGCTTTTACTTTTTAAGCTCTGCTGCGATTTTTCCTTCCATATCTAAAGCCACTGTGTCAGGCAGATTTTCTACACCCCTCGTCCTCATCACTTTCCTTTTGTTCTATTGCCGCGTATACTGTACATTCTTCGCCAACGTCGAGTGGTTAAATGTGATTTTCAGTTTGTGCGCTTCAACTAACTCATAAGCGCGAACAAGGATAATGCCATTTGCGTTGAAGGAAGGAAAAAGGTGTTTATGATAGTCGCGCAAAGTTATACCAGAGATAAAGTCGCAGAGGCGGCCATTGCGCAGACGTGCCATGGAAGCAAGATTTTATTATTAGCCAGTTGTGTGCCAGCCAGCCAGCCAGCTACTCATTGTCGTCTGCAAATTTTAAGTTGACTTAATTTTTATGATAAAAAAAAAATTAAAAAAAAACCAAATAAAATAAAACGCTAAAGTTTTGCTTGAAATTGGCAAAAGTCTTGATGAACAGTAAGAGGAAGCCAAATTTCAATAGTTTTACTTTAATGACAAGCGAAAAGATTATTAAAAAGTTTATAGAAGGAACGCTGGAGTGTCTGTAGTGACACAGATTTGTAGTGTGTAAAATTTTTCAAGCGTATAAAATGGGTTAAGGTCATTAGTGCAAATGGTTGACAGGCAAAGTTTTGACAAGGATTAACAGTGTTTTGAGGAAGCTAAATGTAAGAGATTAGTTTCAAGGCTGAGTGGTTTTTTGTTGTAGTTCAGTTGTGTGAATTATGATACGAAATTTGTCTTAGCCTACTTTAAGGCTTAGTTTAAAATTTTTGAGGGGGTTAAGCAAAACTTTGGTTTCTCATTCACTCAGTTCCAAAACCATCTTCATATAATTGTAGGTCCTTTGCCTTATCATCAGGAAGACTGGGACATCACAATAACCTTTCGAGGTCTCCGGCTTACCTGACCTGAGCCTCCATTCCCATAAAAATTCGCAAGCACAACACGAATAATTCGTACAGGCAATATTATTTTTTCCCCTATCAGCTCACTTGAATACCACCACTGTTCCCCTAAAACTATGCCATGTTTCATGGATTTTGTGATGTGAATTTTTATTTTATTTTATTATTTTTTTTCAAATAAATTTCCCACATTTACCCATTAGCAGCGCTCGCCCGTCAACAAACTGTTTCAATATTCAATTTAATTCGCCTCCCTTTGCCATTTCATGTTGAAAATATGTTCGCGAAATTCGCAGCATACTTTGGGGCGCCTTGAGCACAATACTCCCTCATTCGGTAGCAACGAAAATTCCAAATCATTTCGTTTGCACCTAAGCAAACAAATAAACTTCGAGGGTTCTGAGGCAAAACAAAAGAGAAATCCTTGCTGGCGCTTCGCACACCGACGCCACACACACACACACACATTTCATGTTTAGCCCCGCAGCCACAAATATTCGTCGCACCAGCACGCTACTTCGGCCGTTTGCCAGTCAAGTCAAGCATTTTGCATAATTCAGCGCACTTTCCTTTCCTCCCACAGCGCATCCTTCCACAGGACCCAACAGTTTGTGAGGCTGGCGCGAGCGCGCGTGCCAACAAGGCCAGCGCGGCCACATTTCGCGTGCTGCTTTTTAATTGTGGACATTTTCATTTCATTTGGCGCTATTCATATCCTGTCACGAAGCAGCGCCGCTGTCAGCGCCCGCTCGCCCATTGTAAACAAACCGAAAACAAAAGCAACGCAAAATTAGACGCGCTCACGGAGCCGGCATTCGAGTTCGTGCCCGGCAGCGTGGCTGCCAAATGTTGCGAAATGGTCGCGTTCGCGTTTGCGTTTGCCTTTGCGTTCGTTTTGCTTGGTGGGCCAACAAACAAATGCCAAGAAAAAAATCTAATTTAAATGAGTCGTCATGCCGTGTTGTCCTTGTTTGCTGTGATTCTTCCTCGGATTTTTGTTTGCTTTCATCATTTTGTTTTTTTTTTTGTTTTTGGCGCGTTTCTTGTCTATTATTGTTTTCTTTTTTTGTTGTAGTTTTTTCTTAGGTATTTTTTAAAAGCGTTCTTTCGAAAATATTTTCGGCCACTTCATGTGCGCCACCATAATTTTGTTCTCACGCTTTATTATTTGCCATTTGCACAATGCGCTGCTTAGTGCTCTGTGTTTTCCTTTTCTATTTTTGTGTTTTTTTGATTTGAATTTGTTTGTGGTTTATTCGGTGTCGAGGAAGTTGGCAGGACATTATGGCGTGTCATGACACCGCGGTCATAGTTCGCCTGTTTAGTTGCGACTGAATTTCGGGGTCATAAAATTTCATAATTATTCGCAACACGTTTCATTTGCGGTGGCAAAAAAAAAACAAACTTTTTACGGAACTCTTAGTTGTTGTGCTGTGGCTAATGAGTGAGGCAAATGTGTGCCTTGTGATGGGTCAATATTGATGTTAAATTCATGGGAATAAGAATAGGAAATGGGATAGATGCAGTGCTGAGTATTGTGTCAGGAAATTAGGTATTTATGTGAATTATTGAGACCACGAGCAACTATGCTAAATTCCAGCCTGACACTAAGTCTAAGACTCTGACCTTGGATTTTTGCATAAAGATGATTTTTTTGAGGAATTTATTATTTTTTTTCTACCTTAGAGTATAAATAGGAATCAGTCTAACTGTTCTCTCTTTGTGTGACAACGAAAAATACTTCGTCATGTTCTCATTAAACACCAACGCCAATTTACCAGTTGTCTACCGGTTTTTTATCGACTAACAACCACATCCTTGTTTGAGGATTTTCTGAAGTGGACCAGACAATCTTTCAATGGAATTTTTGGATCTATTTTGGTTATAAGTATCAATACTTATTTGATGTCCAGAACAGGTAAACTATTTGTGTGACAATATAAAGTAGGTATTTCGTCTTCTTCTCATTAAACACCAACTCATATCTTGAAGCCTACCAGGTTCTTACCAACTAAACTGCACCCCTGTTCAAAGCGGGTTATGGGTAAAATTTCATTCCCATACAACCGCCTTACCGAGACAAATCTTCCTAGCGATCAACCAAAGTAGATCCATGGAACTGATCCAACTGAAAAAAAACCCTCTTAAGGAAGATAAATCTTTCCAGCAATCAACCAAAGCAGATCCATGGAACTTATTCAACTGAACAAACCCTTAACCAAGGAAATCTTTCCAGCGATCAATTAAAGCAGAACCATAGAACTGATCCAACTAAAGAAAACCCTTAAGAATGACAAATCTTTCCAGCGATCAACCAAAACAGATCTATATAACTAATCCAACTAAAGAAAAAGCATAACCAAGACAAATCTTTCCAGCGATCAACCAAAGCACATTCATAGAACTGATCCAACTAAAGAAACCCCTTAAGGAAGACAAATCTTTCCTGCAATCAACCAAAGCAGATCTATAGAACTGATCCAATTGAAAGAACCCCTTAAGGAAGACAAATATTTCTAGCAATTAAACAAAGCAGATCTATGAAACTGATCCAACTGAAAATCCCCTTAACGAAGACACACTTTTCCAGCGATCAACCAACGGAGATCCATGGAACTGATCCAACTGAATAAATACTTAACCAACACAAATCTTTCCAGCGATCAATTAAAGCCGAACCACAAAACTGATCCAACTGAGAAAAATCCTTAACGAAGACAAATATTTCCAGCGATCAACCAAAGCAGATCCATGGAACTTATTCAACTGAACAAATTCTTAACCAAGACAAATCTATTTAGCGATTAGCAGATCCATAGATCCAGTTGGATTAACTGAAAAAATCCTTAACCAAGACAAATCTTTCCAGCGATCAACCAACGCAGACAGTGCCACATATATGTTACAAGTCAAAGTCCCAGTACTATCTCATTTAAATTAGAGAACAGCATAAACCTACAAAACACCGTGCGACAAAAATTAAAAAAATTTTCACACCGGAAAAAATCTATATGAGCGTGAAACTAGAGACCAAACATAGTAACTCAGTTTTTTATTTCTACATCCTTTGTCCTTTTAAAAAGACTTCAAAATTTTGTAGGGGATAAAAATAAAAAAATATAAAAAATACTTAACCTCGTTAAAACATGGCGATATGTATATCAAATGAAAGAGGAAAGGCTCAAGAACTAAAAAAAAATTATTTTTTTATTTATTTGTAAAAAAAGGATATGAAAAAGGTCCTTTGAAAATTTTAATCCTTTATATCCTTGAAAATTTATATCGGATTTTCTTGAAAAGTAAGTATGTTAAAACCCAAAATCTCCTTGATCACCTATAAAAATATAATTTTTCTCGCTTCATAGATTTTGTATTTTTTTATTATTTAAAATACTGATACTCAAATAAATTAGAATTTTTGTACTTCATTAGAATAAAGTTAGAGTAATGAAATTTTAACTCGTGATCAGGGAGATTTGGGGTTTTAATATACTTTTTTTCAAGAAAGGATTAAAACTTTCAAAGGACCTTTTTTATATCCTTTTTTTACAAATAGATAAAAAATAAATTTTATTTAAATTCTTGAGCCTTTCCTCTTTCATTTGATACACATATCGCTATATTATAATGAGGTTAAGTATTTTTTATATTATTTTTATTTTTTATCCCCTTCAAAATTTTTAAGTCCTTTTAAAAGGACAAAGGACGTAGAAATGAAAAACTGAGTACGCAGTAGTACTATATTTGGTCTCTAGTTTCACGCCCATATGGATTTTTTCCGGTGTAAAAAATGCTGTCGCACGATGTAATATTTACTAAGGCACTTCTTGCTCACCAACTCTCATCATGACATCTGGTTGTGTGTCTAATTCTAATTTGCAACAACTTAATTTCCACTTGATCTCAAAACGAAACGTGCTGCTACTTAAAATTTTTTTAAAATATATATAAAAGTCATAGCAACAACAACAACTGTCTCAGTACATAATGCAAAACATGTGGGCAACTTGACTTTTGTACAAAAACCAGCGCAACAAAGCGTCAGCATGCCAATATAAAAGGATAATCCACTCCGAGCGGTCATCTACAGGTCGGCTCATGACTAGCCGCATGTCTGTTTAACTACAACAACAGCGTAACTGTAGAGCATAATAATGCTTAAAAAAGAACAACAATACACAACAACCAAACTACAATAACAACAATAAAACAACTCGAACAAAAAACTCTACAAAATTCCCCAAATGACTACAATTTTAAATTTTCCACATTAACATCAAACATTTTCCAAACTGCGCACTCACACATATGCAGACGACCACATTCACATTAAGTCCTTTTTTCACTTGATGCCAAAAAATATAAACTCCAGCTGGCCACCTAGTAACAAAAAACATTAAAAAAACACACACACCAACAATAACAACCAAAAGCACTGTGAAGTGGCAGCAACGCAGCACATAACAAATAAAATTTAATTGCCAAGTATTGTGCTAATTAGCACTAGAATAAACGACCTCAAGTGTGCACATGAACACACTCGCAGACACCCGCACACAATTCATGCACTCACTCACACATAAGACTCGTATGTGTGTGTGTGTGTGTTTGTGTGTCTGGGCGCTTTTAATGGACAAAAGCTATGTGAAACAATGGCAGCCGCACTGGCACTGGCACTGCCACTAGCTGGCTGACAGTCAATGCCACGGACACACGCACACATAGAAAGACACTCGCCCAGTCAAGTCAAGTCCGCAGGTAATGAAAAACCGGATGAAAGGATTAAAATGAAAATAAATGACCTTTCAGTGGGCCAAAGTCGAGTATTTTTGGAACATAAATGAAAACAATAGCAGTCAAATAACAACTACACACACACATACAGCGAGTGAATAAAACAACCAACAAAGCAAAAACCTGAACTCGCCGAACTGAACACTGAACGCCAGACGCTGTCGCAAGTAAAATAACAACACAACCCAATAATTTCGAGCCAGCAACAACAACAAAAAACTACAGAAAATACAACAACATTGTCAATAGTGAAAATAGCAACAACATTTTTCGCTATCGACTAAAACAATGCGAACGGTGAGCGTACAAAGTGAACGCGCCGGTGTCTGCGGCGAAACAAAACAAAAAACCACCTCTCAACTGGCTGCAATAAAAATAACATAAAAGTAACAACTACAACAAAAACAACAACTACAACAACTGATATGCATAGAGCGCGCTTTAGCAGCAACGACAGCACTGACAACGATCAGAGGAAAAAAAGGCACAATTAAAGGACACATGACTTGATTATGAAGGCTGCTCGTTCGCTTGCTCGCTGTTCGCCGGGTCGAATGCTCGTTTGGTCTGTCTGATGTGGGCAAAAGTGCACAAAAAACAAAAGCAAAATAAAATAAGCGAACGAGCAACGTTATAGCCGGTATGGCAGTCGTTATCGCATAAATGCCCGTATAAGGATACAGACATGCACTCATACATTCATACAAACACACACACATACATATATTCATACCCTGTAGGAATTCGGACTGGTCCAAATGTAGTTTCTCAACTGGTTGCTTGACAGTCATAGATGACCTCAGAACCGACAAAGCGAGTAGTTTGGAAACTAGTTTATTATGGGTTAGTTCTAACCGGTTGAATTTTATAAAGGAAAATAAAACAATGAAATTTTTAACAATTTATTTTATTTTAAAAATATTTTTCAAATAACAATATTTCATCGGGAATGAAAAACAAAATATAAATACAAGCACCAAAAAATTGCAGCTTTACAAAAAGGTGAATTTGGACTTGACTTCTGCCGAAAATGTTTGGGGCCTGCCGCAATCGAATATCCTCGTCATTATTGACTACGCCTGCAATATTTAAACAAATTAATTAATGCATAAAAATTAAAAAACAAACAAATTAATTAAGAAATACCTTTTAACTGCCGCTTCAACTTTTTGCTTCACGCTACCACGCAGAATTCTAACTGAAATCGTTCAATTCAAAACGTGCAATTCGAGCGAACTTCGAGTCATAGAAACAGACATGTTCGAAAAATTCAAACATTTCTACGTTGTTGTTGTAACAAAAATTACGTAAGATCAGCCTTAGCAGAATTTTGTTGATTATTTCACCTCTGTTTCGTCATTCGTATTTTCATATCTCTTCTTGCCTATGCACGCGCACACAGAACGTGAACGATTAGACACGAACTGACTGACTTCTTCATTCGCTGACAGCTACTTTGACCACTAGTTGTCCAATTGACTTACAAAAAACCAGTTGAAAGACCAATGCATTTTGGGAGCCAGTTAACTCAGGTCCGACAGGGTGCATACACACATTCATTTATTCATTTCATATCTATAAATGTGTGTGTGTAGTGTGTGTGAGTGTTTTGTGTGCCATTTTATTTGCTCCCTGTTCGTGTAAAAGCTGCTCTGTGTGTTTGAAAGAATCTGTGACCCTCAGTCAAAGTCGTATTGATAAGCGGCAAATAAAATTTGTAATAGTTCCACTACTTTACTGCTTTAAATTTTTGTCATTGAAAAATTAAAAAATTTGTATAGGTTTTCCAAATGAGAATAATTTGAAAATTACAAAATTATTTGCCAGAACCTTTAGGATTCTATGTTGCTAACACTTTGTAGTGAAAACTTTGTTGTTCGTTAACACTGTCAGCAGCAATAAGCAAGGACTTAACTATTACAGTATAATCTCGATAATCTGGACAATTAAAAACCAGGCACTGTCCGAAATATCGAAATGTCCGGATTACCAAGATTACAAAAAAAAATCGATAAAAATACTACTGAACACCAATGAAACGTATTTTTTATTGAACTAAAATAATTTTTGCTTAACAATTTTATTTGTAATATGTTATGAAAATGTTTGGTGATTTTGAAAGAAAGTTGTAATTTTCATTTGGTGAAGTTTTGTTTAATTTTTTCTAGGTTAGGTTAGGTTGAAATGGCTGGATTGCAGATATCCTTCACTTAGGCCAAGATACTGGCCCATTGTTTTTTTTTCTAGATTTGCCTACATTGTACAGTGGACGTCCAGTATAACGAACTTTCCATTTAACGAATTTTCGATTTAACGTCGGGCCAAATTTTTTTTATTGATGGTTCTATATTACGAACGAAAGTGAAATTTGCTATTCGATATAACGAATACTTTTGTCAAAAAACCTTCGAATTGTTTTTATTCGAGCATTCACATTCTTTACAATAACAATGAATGTTTGGTTTCGTCAAGTGAACGGTACCTCAATTGTTTTTGTTTTTGTTTTTGTTGCGATAAAACGTTAAAATTACCAACATTTTTAAATTCTGTTTGTATGCATTGCTGATCATTTTCACAGGATTTGTTTCGCGTCCGGTCGGCTTTTTTCTTTTAAAAATTCAAATTTCAATAATCAATCAATAGAAATTGCCATACAGAAAAGTTTGCTTGCGGTAAAGAGGTAATCGCGCATCGAAGACTTTTTCATTGTACATGTATGTATGCCATAATTGTATTTTGTACTAGTAATTGTACTTTGAAAATGCTGGAATAAAACAAGATATTTTTTTAAAAACTGAATATGTGAAACTTATTTCTTAAAGAAGGATGTTTTAAAACAAATAAAAATTTCGATCGATTTAACAAATTTTTTGATTTAACAAATTGGGGGTACAACATAAGATTCGTTCTATTGGACGTCCACTGTACTTCACTGCCAGTTGACGAAGTGACTTTCCTCGACTTAATTTGTTTAGGATTTATTTCCATCGTTAAGATTGTACGTGTTTTCTTAACTATAGGTGCCATTGTTAATATTTGATTTAGTTTACACAGTTAGATTAAACTTTTGTAATTTATGAAAAGCAGATAAAAATGAGTGTCCGGATTTTTGAGGTAAATAAAATGTGTGGTGTCCGGATTACAGAGTCAACAATAGAAAGCAATTGGGTGTCCGGATTACCGCGTTGTCCGTATTAGCGAGTATCCGAATTATCGAGATTGTACTGTATAAGTTTTTTAAGAAAATAATTGCAATGTCACTATTACAAAGCAACATAAATTTTATTTGTTGATTATAATTATTATTTGCAACAATTAATTTTTACGTTGCGTAATAACTGTTATGAGAAACAAATTTTGTTTTCGTTCTCGATAATTATTATTTTGGGATTCTTTTGTTTATTCTTTTGTTTAACTTTTATTTATGACTTTTGTTATTTACGTTACCGATAACTATTATTTTGAGAAAATTTTTTTGTACGTTGCTTCATAACTTTTATGAAAGAATTTTTATTTACGTTGCCTTACCACATTTTGAGTATGAATTGATTTTTAATTGTTTAGTTGTTGGTGGAAATTAGGTTTCTGCAGTTAATTTGTGTTTGTAAAATTAAAACAGTTAAAAATCAGTTCATATCCAAAATGTCGTAATTCAACGTAAATTTTTTTTTTCTAAATAATAGTTATCGGCAACGTGAATGAAAAAAAAATCATAAATAAAAGTTATGAAGCAACGTAAAACACAATTTCTCAAAATAATAGTTATCGGTAACGTAAATTAAAAAATTCATAAATAAAAGGTATGAAGCAATGTAAACAAAAAAAAATCCCAAAATAATAATCATCGACAACGAAAAATATACTTGTAACTTATAAGAGTTATTATGCAACTCAAAAATATTTATTACATGATAATAGTTATAGGCGACGTAAAAAATTTCGTATTGCGAATAATTATTGTAAAGCAATAATTACAGAAATTTCTTAAATTAGGGTAATTTTTTATTCCCAAAAATATGGATAATAAATATTTTAGGTCTCTGGCAATAAGACATACAAACGGAACTCCTTCTGAACAAATTTAAACTGTTTTGGCCACTATTTCATAGTCACATTTTTATCATCACAAAAAATTTCACAAGTCAGATATACGAGATCGTATAAAGGTACCTTTAATGTGAATTAAGGCATGAAGTCCTTTACGTACATTACGGCAGAAGTTTCTTTACGGAAAATTCACTCAAATTTATATGAATTCCATTTGCATTTTCTGCCAGTTGCAAGAATTCATTACTTACGCTTTAAAATTATTTGTGGCATGGCTGTTGGTTGCATTGTTGCCGGCGTAACCATCCACAACAATTCCAAGTCAGGCATAACATGCCAAAGCAAAGCATATCAAAATACCAATTAAAAACGCTGTCATTGTTTTACATTTCATGGGCAAAACTCAACACTTACGACTCCCAACCAACGCAGCCCGTCCCCCTCACAGGGGAATCCAATACCAACCGCGAGCGCCACATAGTCACCACAACAAGCAGTCCCACTTACTTGGTATATCCTTTGTTGCTGTGACTTCAATAAGAGCAACAACAACAACAACAAACCCTAAAAGAAATGTCTGCGAGAGCAAAGAGCGAAGAACCAAACGCACAACCCTGAATATAAGAAAACTTCTACGCATTTGAAGTTCGTTCGCCTTATTGCAGCACTGGCAGCCTTGTGGGTGTGTTTCAGCCACGCCTATTGCAGCTGATCGTCATGCAACTTATGGCTTACAGCTCAACGCAACTCAACTCAACGCCTCCATTACAAAATGTTGGGGGCGCGTATTTGTGAAACCTCGTCAACTTGTAAACTTTTCGACTACTCTTCGACCGAAAACTTCTTCAGTTAACTTGGCTTACACATTTCAAAGTGCCGTTAACATACACAAATACACTTGCACGAAAACACACACACATACCCATACACACAAGGCCGCAGACATTCACTATACGCATTTATTTGAGTAGAATTCCCTGTTGTCAACAGCAACAACAACGCTCATAGCATCTTCCTTTGTCCTGCTTCTTTTTTTGGTGTATAGCGCACTACGTTATATTTATGTAGTGGTGTGAAGCACAGCAACGAAAGCAATAATCGCGAAACTTGACAAGCAGCGCTATGCGTCCATGGGATGGCGACGAATTTTAAACTTTTAATCATGTACTTAAAAAGCGAAATGAGCGACTGACTGAGCAGCGGCGCATAATCATGCGACGATAATTCTTGCAACGAAACAAAAACAACTAAAACAACAGTAGTAAATACAAACTAAGTGCTTCAAGTTGATGCAAAGTTGTCGAATAATAATACTGAAACGTCAGAAGACGAATGGGAAAATAATACAAAAGTTTGATAATAGAGAGAATCTCGGATGGTTTAAGTGTTACTGGACTCTCATAGCTCAAGCGAGAGTCTTTTTTTCGCGCTCTTCTCCTGACGAACTTACTGGCCTGTGAAGTATCGATCTTTGTCCAAGTCGAATATTCAATCTTCTTGGTCAGATAGATCCGTTTTCATGTGCAAAATCCATACCTGTCGCTCTTAGTTAGCTGTCCAACCTGTGACTATGATCCAAGATTAAGATCCGATTCAGCTTTTTCTGATCTGTCAACAATCGATCCATCTCTGAGTCGAAGCTACATTTTTGTCAATCTTACTGATCTCTCCAACCAGTGACCAAGATCCAATCATTTTGATGTTACTGACCTGTGAATAATCATCGCAACTCCAAGTTCAAGATTCCATCTTTTCGACTTCACTGAATAGTCAAGATTCGATTCATCTGCAAGCCCAAGATCCAATCGACCTCATTAACCCATCAGAGTTCGATCCATTTCGAAGTACGAAGTGCAACCTCACTGAATAGTCAAGATTCGATTCATCTCTAAACCGAAGATCCAATCTTATCTTATTAACCCGTCAAGGTTCGATCCATTTCAAAGTCCCAGATGCAATCTTTTAAATCTTACTGACCTGTCCAATCTATCAATCAGATTCAATCTTCTTCATCTTACTGACATGTCAATGATCAGTACATCTCCAAGTCCAAGATCTTATCTTGCCGATCTTACTAAGCTATCAAAGGCCAATCCATCTCCAATTCGAAGTTCCCTTATTGTCCATATCCTTAACATATCAAAGAACAATACATTTTGAAATACAACATACAATCTTTTCAATCGTATGAACCTGTCAACTCTGTGTTCAAAATTCAATCGCCTTGATCTTACTTAACTGTCTAAGATCGAACCACCTCCAAGTCCTAGATACATTTTCGTCAATCTTATTGATAGTTCACTGTGTGATCAAGCTTGCGTTGATAGCACTAACCTGCCAATGATCGATGGATCTGCAAGTGCAATATTTGATCTATCTAATCTTAGATACTAACCTATCAATGCTCAATCCATCTCCATCTCCAAGTTCAAGTTCTCTTCTTTTCACCCTGATCAGCTCGTCGTTGTTCAATACATCTCCAAGTCCAAGATTTGATTTGGCCGCTCTTACCTGATCTATCAATAATCGATGCAGCTCAAGTTTCAATCTCTTCTCAATGTTCGGTACATCTCCAAGTGCACGATTTGATTTTGCCGATCTAATTGACCTATCAGTGATCGATGCAGCACAAGTTTCAATCTCTTCTATACGTTCGATACATCTCCAAGTCCAAGATTTGATTTTGCCGATCTTACTGATCTATCAATGATCGAAGCAACTCAAGTTTTAATCTCCTCGCAATGTTCGGTACATCTCCAAGTGCACGATTTGATTTTGCCGATCTTACTGATCTATCAATGATAGATGCAGCTCAGGTTTCAATCTCGTTCTTACTGACCTATAAAAGTTTCATAAATCTTCAAGATCAAATATTGTCGATCTATCTGATCTCACAAAAATCAATCTAACTCAAAGTCCAACTCAAAGTCATCTACGGTCCAGTTTCTTAAGGATTTTAATTGTTTGTCTCTAAAACTCTGTGCGGAGAGGAAAATTGTATGGGTTCTTAGATTCAATCCAAAGAATTGTATCATCATGTAGCAATTGTATAAAAAGTCCTTTGAGGTGCCAATCTAATCTATCCACCTTAGTGTCTTCGCTATGGTCTCATTTTAAAATTCTGTCAGATACAGATCTGCTTGTAGTTTGACTACAAAACCTTTTCGGTTGGTTTCCCAAAACCGGCCAGAGAAATAAATTCCATTCCGTTCTTTCAGCTGTCTTTTTCTTTGACTTAATTCTTGACTTAATTCTTGACTTGTCCAGAATCCTTTTCTGAATCCTGTTCTTTAATTTTGTCTCTCACGCTCTGCTTTGGTTTTCTTGCCTTCGTCTCCTTGTCTGTTCTTTTTATTTTATTTTATTTTTGTATTTTATTTTATTCTAATTTAATTTATTTTTTTTTATTTTGTTTTAATTTATTTTATTTTATTTTATTTTATTTTTTTAAATTTTATTTTTTATTTTATTTTATTTTATTTTATTTTATTTTATTTTATTTTATTTTATTTTATTTTATTTTATTTTAATTTATTTTATTTTATTTTATTTTATTTTATTTTATTTTATTTTATTTTATTTTATTTTATTTTATTTTATTTTATTTTATTTTATTATGTTCTTTTATTTTATTTTATTTTATTTCATTTCATTTTATTTTATTTTATTTTATTTTATTTTATTTTATTTTATTTTATTTTATTTTATTTCATTTTATTTTATTTTAATTTATTTTAGTTTCATTTTATTTTACTACATATTATTTTAATTTATTTTATTTTATTTTATTTTATTTTATTTTATTTTATTTTATTTTATTTTATTTTATTTTACTACATATTATTTTAAATTATTTTATTTTATTTTATTTTATTTTATTTTATTTTATTTTATTTTATTTTATTTTATTTTATTTTATTTTATTTTATTTTATTTTATTCTATTTTATTGTATTGTATTTGAATTTATTTTCTAATTTTGTTTGGCACATTCATTTTCCAGCTAAATGCTCACATTTCTTTAATTAAAATCACAAATGGCCAAAAATATGCATTATTCTTGTTCTTCTGTATTTAAATGCATGACAGTTTTTAAGTGTTGGCAATGTTTCTTAACTTTTTCATACTTGAAGCAATTTTCGCATCGCGCGTAGTTATGTTCACTGCCAACGCCCTCGCTGTAGCACCTGCATCCCCTCTACCCCTCCGCCTGTGCAATATTGCCACACGTTTGCCGCAAGCAAGCAACGCTTTTATGCTCATTACAAAACTTTGCTTATAATGTCACAAGAAAAAAAATGTATTTATATGCAAAATAAACGCGCGCAACTTTAAAGTGGCAAACATTATAAAATTCAGACGAAGAAATGAACGACATCACAAAAACAACAACAATCACCACTTGGCGCTTCACAGTTTCGCTTTCAAGTTGTTGTAATTTTTGTTGTGTTGTTTGTTCTTGTTTTTTCGTGCTTATTTATGTCGCTGTTCATAGTAATTTTCGCTTTGCATGTGGCTGACTGGCGTTGCCAGTTATTGTTGTTGTTGTTGTCGTTGTAGCGTTTGTAGCAACTACCATTGTTGCAGTTGCATGCGTGAAAGTGGCAACAACGTTATGGCTGTTGCAGCTGACACGATTTTTCGCAAACGCCCCACGGCTGTTGCGGATGCATGACGCAAAGTGTGGCCGCCGGCATTAATGTAATATAATATGCTGCAATTACAACAATAACAACAACACCAACAATCACCACAAAAAACATTAACAACAGCGGAAGTAACAACAAAGCAGCTACAATGGCAGCGTAAAAATTATAATTAAAAAGTTGTCATGGCTGCAACAAAGCTTGTGGCAGCAGCGGCAAAGTGGAGCAAAGCATGCGAAGCGCTGTCACTGCATTTCGCTGCAATTACAACATAAGGCGGCAGTTGCGGTAGTTCGCTTGGCGGCTGCATAGTGTGCGGGTACATGTACACACACACACACAGAGTGCGGCATGTTCTCATTTCATGCCTCATACGAAGGAATGTGTCAAAGAAACCAACCATAGAGCGGCAACAGGAAGTGTAAATTACTATTAATGTGCAAGCAAGACAAGAATGGGCAACAATTTAAGAATAAAGTTTGGCAAGAGGCGGAGTATCCAAGTAGAAAGATTGAATGTCGGAATATTCTCAAGGAATATGATAAAAATTCATGGCAAAATATTAAAAATTTATTTTTTATTAATTTATTTAGTTATTAAGTCTATGAATTAACAATTCTTACAGACTAATAACAATAAAAAGGCAAAAGACAAGTTCATTTAAAAAAACTAAAGTCAACTAAGTTCCTTAGAAATAACCTTTTTGGAAGCGCGCGATCAAGTTCCGGAACAGTATTCAATTCCGAAAGAGCTCTAGCAATTGGAGCATTTTCAATATTAGTCATTCTGATCAATTTTGTCATCAATCATCAGAAATAACATGCTAAAATTTTTGCAATTAAATTCGATATGTGCTACTAATGCCTTGCATACTTGTAGGCGCACATGAGGACTGGTTACTGTACCTGAAAAGCTTCAAGTTTTTATGGCAACATGCGACATCTTCAGAATAGCTAAAGTTCTCCTTTTGAGCGCAATGACTTGCCGCCACTTACAATTTTAGATGACAACCCTAATATGCGCCTAATTGTGTGCTATTAATTCAATAATTAAAAAATGTCTTTATTTATTGCAGTTTTAATGCAATTTTGATTATGAAACCATGCATTTCATGGTTTCATAAAATAAAAGACAGTCAATCAATAGTTAGGTACAATCAATTAGCAATAATCAGCAGTTGTATGCAACTATTTTTGCAATTAAATTAGATCATTAAATATATTATAAATTAGCATACTTTTAGGCGCACACAAAGATTGGTAACTAAATAAAGTAAAGTAAGTAAATTGGTATTTTTGCAATTAAATTATATAATTTTATAAACCGTGATTTAGCATACTTTTAGGTGCACACAAAGATTGGTAACTGTATCTGCATAGTTTCAAGTTTTTATGGCAACATGAGACACCTTCAGAATGGCTTAAGTCCTCTACACTTACACTTACACTTACAAATAAAAGCCTTAATGTGCGCCTAATTGTATGCTATAAATACAATAGTTAATAAATGTTTTCATCTAATATTTTTCAATTCTTAAGCAGTTTTAACCATGATAACATGCATTTTAAACACTAATAAAATTACAGCCAGTCAATCAACAGGCAGAATCAGCCATTAATAATGCAACAAAATTTGCTATTAAATTAGATAATAAGATATACTATACATTAGCATAATTTTAGGCGCAAACAAAAATTGTATAACTGTATCTGCTTAGCTTGAAACTTTTTTGGCAACATGCAACACCTTCCGAATGGCTAAAGTCCTTTACTTACACCTACAAACAAAAGCCTTAATATGCGCCTAATTGTATGCTATCAACACAATAATTTATAAATGTTTTTAAATATTATTTTTCTAAAGCAATCCTAAAGCAGTTTTCACTATGAAAACATGCATTCAAAAACAACATAAAATAAAATTATTCAGTAGCATAATTTTAGGCGCAATAACAAATAACAAATAACTTCATAAAATTGGCAAAATTTCTCAAAGGCTTAAGTCCCTTGAATCGTTTCTTACTTAACCATTTCGCTAAAGCTTTTTACTTGGGAAAGTTAAAATTTTAAATTTTACGTCTTAGGCTTCTATGTGGTTATATTAGCAACAATCCATAAGAAATTTTTAAATTTTTATACTCGGACCCTGTATTTTAGAGTGTTTTTCTATGAGAGCAACCACATCGTTGTGGCTGTAATAATTACTTAAACATAAAACTTTTTATGCATAACGAAAATGTGAATATTTCTTCATTTACTTCAGCCAACATTTTTTTAAAAAAAGTATCTAAATTGAAAGAAAACGTCAAATTAAAAAAGTTATCTATTTTTTTCCGCTTCTTCTTCCTTTACTATTTCAAGATATACCATTAAAAAAACGTGTATACTTCTCTTCTCTCAACTTAATTATTCAGTTTATTAATTTCGTATTTTTCCTAAAACTTCAAACTATTCTAAGGAACAACAAAAATATAGTATTCACAAGTTTTTTGACCTAAAACAGGCACTGAAAAGAGACTGTGCCATATGGCATAGAATAACCGAAAGGGTTAACTAATAATTACACACAATATGCAATAATATTAGTTGTTATTTAACGAATTTCAAATAAATTGCAGCCAATGAAAAATGTCATCGCTTGCGGCTCTCTAAATAAAATATGAAAAAAAATAATGCCAAACAATTTGTATTGTCCTATTAAGCGCTTAAGTTTAACTAAAACCTTAGCATGGTTTTAGGCGTTTTGCACAAATGCAAACAAAAACAATGGTTTTGTTTTGGAGCTCACAGCATTCATGCGAAATACTCTGCCAAATGTTGAATTATGCAAGAATGCATTCGTTGGCGCTCAGAAACCCACCAACTTCAGTCATACTGTAATGCACTAATCGCCTGAATGCACAAACACACACACACACACATATAAAAACACCGAAGGCATTTCATTAAATCAGGTCAACTACCTACAGTAAACGCTCGTATTGTGAACCCTCTAAAAATGCGCTTTGCAATCCGAACTTGTATTGTGGTCGGTGTGCATAAATTTTCCATGCCACTGCAACAATATGACCACAAAATAACTACAACAACAATGTAATGGTGTAGGGGAGAGGTCAGCGCAGAAAGCGGAAAACAGCAATAAACGCAGTGCATAATAGAAAATAAAAACAAAGCCATGCGGAGCTGCAGCATAAAACCGCAGAAATTGCGGCCATTGAATGTGGCCGTCGGTGTATATATCTGTATGTGTGTGTGTGTGTGCGTGCGGGCGTAACATACACTCACACAACGACACACATTTGAACACTCGAACGCATACAAATGGCGCTTGCAACATGACGTCGAACGACGAAAAAATGCCACAGATCGAGCTAGAAGAGGAGCTGACCGGCGAGCGGGTGAAAGCGGCAAAAGCAGCATCAGCGAACGCGTGAAAAAGTGAAAAATACTCGAGCTTTGCACTGCAATTTAGAAAATCGATTTGTTGTTGTTTTATTGCTGTTATTGTGGCCATGGCGATTACGTTTGGCCATCGCCGATGCTGTGGCGCATTGGTTGTTGGTTGGCCGCCGGTCTGTGCAATTTTATTGTTTTGTTATTTAAACGCTCCCTGCGGGTAGCGAGCGGGTAAATGATAGAGAAAAAATGCTACAGCAGCGAGCCGAGTTAACGGGACAAGTGCGCCCATATTAAAATTGGGCGCACACGGAAATGCTGGCCACGCATACACAAACACACACACACGCGCACAGCGAACGCGGAGACCTGCATGTGGTATCAACGAATATAAACACACACACACAGGCGCTTGGCGAAGGACTACAAATAGCAGAGAACGGGTTCGGTGAGGACGAGAGATGGCCAAGAATGCTAAATCAAGCAACAGTATGTGGCAGCGTCATGCGCTAAACGGCAATAATAAAGCTTATGTGTGGGTCATAACAAAAAAATGCTTTTTGATTCTTTTTTGTTTTTTTTGAAAATACGCCCAGCAACTGATATGCGCAAAATTGAATATTTCAATTGAGGGGCTTTTAGGCGCACGAAAACGCTCATATGATTTGCTTTTAGCGGTTTTTATTGCATTTTTTGCGCGACGAGCCGCATTGAGTGCTAAAGCGGGAACAACAAAAAAGTATCTTTGGAGTATTTGACAATTGAACAAATATGACTTATTGCTTTTCAAGTGGAAAGATGCTCAAGGGCAATGACAAACCTTTTGAGCAGTAATAACTGCGTATTACAAACTTTTCAGTGGGAGTGTACAATGCTATGTTGGGACTCTTGTGAGAATGTTTAAAGTCTTTCCTAGAATCGTAGAATACTTAATCTCACAAGGCAATTTCTTGTGGAGGCCCTATGCTCCCGAGAGGAGTGAACAAGGAAAAAATTGTTTCTTCCGAATACCATAAAGTGACAATTGTCAACAACAACAATTCAATTGATATCGAGAAGAAAAATTGTATCATTGTCAGAGTAGTGATTCAAGTGGTTCATACGATATCTGCATTGAGGAATCTATAAAGAAAAAAATGGAAATGATTTCGTCTTTCTCTTCGGCTCCACAATTTCTTCAGAATTATTGAAGGATTTTATAACTTAAGAGTTTAATATTTTTGAAAAGTTTTTACTATATTCTTCCAACATAAATTTCGGTATGGGACGATCACTTTAGGGTCTTAGTTTAAAAATTAGAGAACACTAGATACTCAATAACAATAATATTAACTTATTCGGGAACAAGTAAGTGAGTCCTGACAGTAGAAAAACTTTGGACCAAGAGTAAAATTTTCGAGTGTACAATTTTGTTGAGCTATAAAGTTTGGTTTGACTGACTCAATAACAGATAACTAACATCTTATTCAGAAACTAGAAGGTAAGTCCTCAGAAAAACCTTGGACCATTTAAAATCTAGTGAACTATTGAACTATAAGGTTTGGTTTGAGTTTTGTCTGTTGTCTTGAATTCTGTTAAACTCTCAGCTCACAGAATTTAACAGAATTCAAAATGAACAAAGAAAGGCCATCCTAAACAGCTTAACACTAGAATGCCCGACAAACTGACATACCTAAAATGCCCATATGTAGTCATTTTAACTACATTATTGTTTACTGACTTTTTTTAATTTTATTGGTTTTTAAGTAGCAAATATGAATAAATGTACACGAGATTAATCTAAAAAAAGCATTTAGTTTTTATTTTTTTATGGTTTACAAAGTAAATTCATTTAAATAAAAAAACGTACAAAAATGGGATAAAATGGAATGAAATTTGGAATTTTTGAATGAATTTTATGAGTGAATTTTGAATTGAAAAATTTGGGAATTGTCACAGCCTACTATGATATTATTTTTTTTAAATCTTTGCAATTATTTGAAATTTTCATATTTCGCAATTGAAGATGCATATTTGTCTATTTATCAGTAAGATTTGCTGAAAATTTTATATAGGTAGTCAATAGTCATTTTGAGCATTTTTGGGCATTTAAGGTAAATTTTGCAAAATTGGGGTAAACAATTTTTTTACAATTTTTTTAATTTATTTATTCCTTTTAGCTTTAAAAATTAATACAATTCACGTAAGATATTTTTTTAGAAAGCGATGCAGCAAAAGTTTTTTACAATAAAAGATCTCAATGTAGTCAAAATGACTACTTCGGGCATTCTAGTGTTAAACTTCCCACTCTTAACACTAAAACGACAGGTCATTTGGACGGTGTTTTATTTTTAAATATCTATGTTTTCTTTAGTATTTATATCAACTTTTGCTCTGATGACTTTTATTTTTTTATCGGGTTATAAAATTAGTTCTATAATTAGCCAAATCCGATGTGTACTTTTCGAGATATCAGCTTATACAATATGTAGTTTTTGTAGGTATGGAAAACTTGCAGTCCTTCTAGTGTTAACGATGTTTATTTATCATCATAAGTTATAGCATACTTTTAGGTGTCAACTAATTATCACAACCATAACAATTAATAAGCTAAAACAATTTGATTTCGCTGCACTAATAAAAGTGTCATAAAGCTGCATTAAGCATTGAGTAATCGAAATTAGTATTATTTTTTAATGGCAAAATTTGAAAACGGAAAACTCCATCAAAAGCGCAAAGGCACAAAAAAGCACGAAAAGCGAGCAAACCCAGAGCAGTGCGAGTGAACAGCGTAACGCTTGCACAATGCGTCATTGCAATAAAATTTCGCTGAAAATTGCACAGAATGCATAAAAATTACAGCACAAAGCAGCAGCGAGGAATGGCCAAACGAGTGAAAGTGCTGGCTAGCAGCAAGCAAATGAATAGCCACATAAAAGTGCAGTCAAAGAGGAGGAGCAGAGTGTTCAAAGTAACTGTAAATATTATGGAGACCAAAACTATCATTAAAGCATTGTATTGGTCTTTTTAATAGCAACATTTGAGATTACATTTTCATGGAAGAAATCATAAAGAGCGCAAAAAACGCATAAAAACTATTTTTTTCGATTACAGTTGCAGGCTAAATGACTTCCGGCAATTGTCTGCCGCTGTCAACTACAAGAAATTTCAATTCATTAATAGCAACAATAACAACAACTATGACAACAAATGCACAACGCACAACAACAACCACAATGGCCCATATAAAATGTTCTAATAATAGAAATGCCATTGACAGCAATACAAAAAATTGTCTGGTTCGAATTTCCGCAAAGGATGTGTTGGTCAGCGTTTCATGCAATACATATGTATGTACATATATGTATGTCTGTCATCTGAATAAATAGTTATATATGGGAAGTGTTTGTCTTGGTGCGTAATAAAATAGTGATGGAGCGCGCGTGTCATAGAGCAAACAGCGCCCGTTTGGTGGCCAGCAGCTCGATTACATCATTTTTACCAGCAACCGTTTCGGTTAGCTGCCGTTGGGTGACATTGTTGCCGCAATCGTTATGGTTGGTCTTTATTTACTATCATTGGTGTTGTTGTTGTTGTTGTTGTTGTCGTCAGTGACGTCATTTATCATTTGCCAAGCATTACAAGTTGATTGAACTCGTTTTTATGTGGCGCAAGTTTTATTATGGTTACATACCTTCTTGTTATAATTTCTTTCTTTCTGCTTCAATTTCGACAAAAAATTTAACTGAACAATGTTCTTTATAAACGGTTTCCACTATATAAAATAATAGAAGCAACAATAGTTATACAATAAAAACATCTTTAATCCTTTAGATCTTAGAAAAATGATTATGGTTGTCTGTTTCCCCAACTTACTTCATGGGTTTACAGAATTTTTCAATCTTTATTACTATCCACAAATCATAATTAAACGAAATTATATTAATTTAATAAATTAATCAAATTATATATATTACACTAATTAATCCTAATTAATCAAATATTTATTCCAAATACATTTATTCAGACAAAATACAAACATACGAAAAAGTAATCAAAAATAATAAAAAATAATAAAAAAATCAGACAAAATGATTGAGAATGAACAAATGAGAATGCTTTGCAAAACGAGTGGAGAATTCACGGTTAAACCATTCATAGTTGAAAGACCTCCTTAGAGTATACTATAAATATGTATGTAATAGCATTTTAGAAACTTTTTCGAAGAACTAGCAGTATTTACTATGAAATGGGATCTATTCAGTTTCCAGATTTCTTAGCTCAAAAGTTAAATTGCCATGTAATTTTTTCTCGGCCTTCTTATACAATTTCAAAGATATTGAACCCTCTTCAATAAGCCAGTTCTAGGTTTTGAAAGGCTTTGCATCCATTTACAAAAAGGTCATGCGATTTATTAGAACACAAAGTTTATTTAGAGACCTAAAAAGTCTTGTTGAGAAGATGAAACCATTTGTGAAAAATTCTTAAAACATGCCAATTATGGAAACTCTGCTTGAATTTCATATTTCGGGCATACACAGTAAAATTTAAAGGATTTTGATGGTAAGAGATATGATTCGATTATAAGATATTCAACTCGTAAGAATTACCTACATGATATTTTTCATCCTAAGGTAATTCTTCTTAGATCTTCAACAATTTCGAAAAAAAATACTATTTATTTATACATTTCCTCTAGCTCCAGTTTATGTGATTCATGCCGAAACTATGGTAAAACTGAGTCCATTTTGGGAGTCTCTCAAACAGAATATGATTTATTTAACCCTTTCGGGACGGAGTTTAATTTTGGAATTCAAAATACTCTCAGTAGAAATATTCTCATACAATGAAAGTTGGGGTTAGAAAATTATATTGGATGCTCACAAACTCTGAAACCATTCTTTTATGCGAGAACACCGAAATCGAAAAAATATTTTGCGTGGGTCGTAAGATTTGAATAATTTGTTTGAGGGGCATTAAAAACTTGCTGGGACGTATTATCCCAGTAGTCCCGAAAGGGTTAAGTTTGCTAGAGCTGTTAGTTTAGTTGCGACAAATATTTGAGCAGTTCAGAAATATTTACATTATTTTGAAATTTCCTTCGCGTGCCTGGCGACAGTTTGTGTTTGGTGTTTAAGCCCACTTTAATTTATCGTAAAAAAATATAGATAAGTTATAGAGATGTACAAGATATCTGCTGCACAGTATGGCCAATTAAGAATGCATTGTAATTCTAGTTGAGGAGCTAACATTTCTAGCTTACTGCCATGTGTCAACCTTCCTAGTAAGTTATTCACATATTCTGTTTAATTTCTTTCAAGCAAAACTCTTTCACCAAATAAGTTCAACAAATATTGCGAAAATCTAAATTTTATCAGCACTTATTGACCTCTGCAATGGCAAAGAATTTATATTTCACACTTTACAATTGCGCGCCATAATTAATGGCTTCAACATTTTTCTGCCCCCATTGCGTTCTTTCTCCACCTACATCAGGCAACTTTTGGTTGCATGTCTGTAGATGAACTTTTTGTTTGTCTTTTTCACAGTCTGCTAATGACTTTACACACATTCGACACTATTTACGCTCAATTTTATTTGCTGGCTATTTTATTTGCAATCCCAGTTTTCTGCTGCTTGTTTTTGTTGTCTGTCTGCTGCTATATCTGTTTGCTTATTATTATTTCTCAGCCAAAGGGGAATTGACGCCTTAAAGCATGCACAAGAATCTGCAAAAGTCAACAAACGCAGACAGTCGCTGTTCAAATTTATTTCTAATTAATTTCTAATAAATTTCTCTCACCATTAATTAATGAATGACTGTACTTTCTGTTTGTGCTTAATTGTAATGATGGCTTAAGTGAAACTTTGAAAAAGCTGTTTTAAATATATAACAGACATATTTTGGAGCGTAAGTATTGACAAGTATTGACAACGGTTTTTGAGTGAGTAAGACTTTTGCAGTGAAAGAGTGGAGATATTTTTAATATGTTTAATAAAATTTGTTGTTAGAAGAACAAAAAGGGTGCTGATGCTTGATGTTTCCAACTGTAGGGGGATGTTTTGTTTTTTTGGAAGGCAGTAATTCGGCAAAATTAGCAATTCTCCTCTAATTTTGTTCAGATTTTCAGTGCCTCTTAAAAAATAAGATAAGAAGAAAACATTTTCCGAGAGAAGCCTTAAATCAGCCTTAAATAGATTTTAGTTTCACTCAAATACTTTAAAAATACGAAGTAAATTTCAAGTTATTATTAATTAAAATCAGGCACTTTTCCACAAAAAAGATTCCACAAAAAAGATTCCACAAAAAAGATTTTTAAAAAAACGAGGACAAATTACAATCTTCCAAAATTAAAAAAAAAAATTAATTTTTTTACAAGAACTATTCTACGAAATTGCAGTTCATTCAGTAGAAAAATATTAAGGACTACCGGAAAATATTATCATTTAAATTAAAATTATTCAGCCCTAAATAGCTTTTAATTTCACTAAAAAAAATTTTAAGAATACGAAGTCAAATTACAATCATCCAAAATTTTAAATAATTAATTTTTTTTTACAAAAAATATTCTACTTAAGGATATGAAAGAAATTTAAAGTCATCAATTATCTGGACAGCTGCAGCTGCATTTAGTAGAAAAATGTTAAAGACTACAGCAAAAATTATTGTTTAATATTTCATTTAACACTCACACACACCCTTTTTCATATATGTAACTAAAAAATTGTTTTTATATTTATATCCGTTATTTAAATCATTTAGCAAAATACCATTAAAAATCCAGAAAACTGTTCTTAGTTAGTTTTCGTATACTCAAATATTAATATTACTATATATTTACACTCACTATTCAATTCCTATAGCAAAGAAAATTTATTGCTCCTTGATCTCACCACCAAATAAAAATGTTTGAAATCTAATTGCAAAAATCAAATCCACTAAAAGTCAGCGCACATAATAAAGCCATACACCAACACGAATGGCCAGCCAGCCCAAAAGTAGGCAATGCCTTAGCCTCACAATGATTCACTCAGCTGCTTCATGGCCAACGTAAGTCGATAGTAAACATAAAAGCATTTTATGTGCACATTATCAAAAAAAAACACAAAGTCGTATACAAACAACAAAACACTGCGCACACAACTAAATGCGAAATCAATTCACCTTCCTGCCAGCGTTGATGGTGTCTACGCGCAACAATAACCACAAATAGATATACTACTACTTATATTTAGGTTTGTGTGTGTGTGTGTGTTGGCAATCTATTGAGTGTCTTCATTTTCGTTTGCGCTGAAATTGGCCACAAAAAAGGGGTACGAGCTGCGTTTCTGCGCTGTCAAGGACTCAACTACTCTAACATAAACACATAAAATGGCAAGTGCGGGATTTTTATTAGCTCCCCTGGCAGACGAAATTTTGTGTTGTGCTTGTTAGTGTTTGTGTACAGTGGAAAAAAGGAAGCTAAAAGGAATGGCATTATTAGCAGCAGTTACAGAGCACACAAAGCTGACATATGCGGCATTTGTGTTCAAGGACGCTTCGATCTTGGTTCGTAATATTTGCGCATTGAATTTGCCAAAGGGAAATCGTAAAATATTTTATTCTATGCCAGTAATTTGATTTTGGCGTATCTTAGTTTTCGCAAAAAATTCAGTAATTTCATGAGCGCGTTTTGTAGAGCGAAATTTTTTATTAAAGCAAATAAGTAACAGAAATAAGTAGCAGGAATTAGTAGCAGGAGTGTGTGCTTGGGGCTGTCTTCATGGCTAAGTTTGTACCTATGGTGTCTTATTGCTTTAAATTTTTATAAATACACAAATAAATTTTTTCATTTTTTATTTTATTTTTTATTTATTTATTTATTAGAAGAGTAATAATTATAAATAATTATTTCACTTATCGACTAAAGCACTAGCTGCCAGGGCCTTCGGCTTGTATTGTTATATCTAGATTGTGGGTTAATCTTAACTTAAGAGATAAGAGACTGCTTAATCTTAGCAGAAATATGTTGGTTGCCTATGTATAGTGTACATATGTGAAAGTGTGTGTATATATAAAAATATCTGGAAATGCATTATTTGTAGAGAAGGAGAAATACAGAGTGTGCCAGGTATAAAAAGAGTGCTTAAATTATTAGTTTACAAAGTGTGATGAATTTGCAAATCATGTCAATGTCGCTATAATCAGTCCGTTTAAGGTAGTTTGAAGGTTTAGTTTGCGAGAAGATAGATACTCTAAATTGTTGAAGTCCCGGACAGTCATCCAAGAGATGAGCAACCGTAAGGGCATTTGAGCCGCAGAATGAGCATGGTGGTGGTGGATCGCCATTCAAGAGGTGCAAGTGTGTAGTTATGGTGTGGCCAATTCTAAGTCGAACGAACATTTTTATTTTGTTGCTGGGAGAGTTTGCTGGGTAATAGGCCTTTTCTCCAGAGGGATTCGACATTTTGTAATGGTGCTGATAGTTGCCCCACTCACTAATGAAGCTTTCTCTTAATGATGCTTTGACAAGCTTGTGGATGTCTTTGTTGATGAAATATTCGAACAGGTGTAAAGGTTCTTTACCAGCTTCCTTTGCTCTAAGATCGGCAGTTTCATTTCCATGTATTCCGACATGTCCAGGTACCCACATTAATTTAATCGTGTTTTTTTGTTGTAGGATCATGTTTCGAATTTCAACTATAAGCGGCGTCTCGTTTGCAGGGTTAGTTAAGGCGTCAATCGTAGATTTACTATCGGTGCATATAATATAGTTGCGTTTATTTTTGGAAGCAAAACGTAGTGCTTCTAGTAATGCAGCAGCTTCAGCTGTGAATACAGAGCAATACGTTGGCAGGGCCCCGGCTGTTATTGTAGCACCAACTTTATTTGTCACTGCAAATGAAGTACTGGTGTCCGATTTCGATCCATCCGTGAAAATCAGCTCCCAATTCGCGGTAAAAGGTACTAAGGCTTCATGGTATAGTTGTATATATTCACTGGCACTTGTGGAGTCATTTTGGTGATGCAGTAAGTTACTGATTATGGATGGATAGGAAATCGAACAGATTGGCAATTTAGTAGGTTGCACTAGCACTGGGCTTGATATTACTTGAAGCTCTTTGGCTAGATTTAAGCAACGCGATAGACTGGATGGCTTGTTTGCGTTTGGTCGATGTATAGCAGAGTTTACCAAAGCAAGCATTAATTCATTTCTGCAGTGGAGTAGTTTAGGTATCAGCATCATGGTGTTACGTTTAACCCTATGAGCGATGTCAGGCAATCCAGCTTCAGTTAATATGGCTCTAATAGGCGACGTTGGAAATGCTCGGATGCTTCTTCTGGCTGCTGCGTGGTAGGGTGCGTTCAGAAGCTTAATGTGCGTTTTGGCACAATGCCCATATATAGATAGTCCGTAGTCAATTTTAGATAATAATAAAGCTTTAGTTATATTAACAAGTGTATTAGGATGCACGAGGCAATATTTAGAAGACAAAAATTTAATTATATTTAATCTGGCAAATAAGCTTATTCTAACATATTTACAGTGCTCTTGGAAGGTGAGTCTCTTATCAAACTTTAAACCTAATATTTTTAACGTATTAGTATGTGGGATTGAAACGTTAGAAAAGGATAAGGAAGGAAAAGAACATTTTTGTTTTCTGCAAATGTGAAAAGTTGAACATTTGCTTGCAGAGATGGTAGTGCCCGAAGATTTGGACCAATTTTGTATATCATGAAGTATTTTTATGAAAAAGTGTTTGACGTGGTTCAGATTTTTTATTTTAGAAAAAATTAAGACATCGTCAGCGTAGATTAAATGTTCAACACGGCCACTAGAGGCAATAATGGAGCTCAATTTATTAAATGCTATGCTAAATAGTGCAACAGAAAGCGGCGAGCCTTGGGGTATGCCGTTATGGAGATCATATAATCCAGAATTGTGATTGTTAACACTTACAAGAAACTTGCGGTTGCTGAGGAAAGATTTTATAACATGGTACAATTTGCTACCGATTTTCCAACGTTTAAGCTCTTTAAGTACAACGTGAGCTCCGATTCTGTCGAAAGCTTTTTCAAAATCTAAACTTAAGACAGATACATGATTTCGTGAGTGCAAAGCTGTGGTGGAAAAATGTTCAAAATACAGAAGAGGATCTATAGTGCCTATACCTTTTTGGAAGCCGAATTGGTGGGGAGTTATGAGGCCATTTGCTTTGGCAAACCACATAATACGGACGGCGATGATTTTTTCCAATACTTTAGACATACAGGACAGCAACGATATGGGTCTATAGTTCTCTATGACAGAAGTGGGTTTATTAGGTTTTGGGATTGGGAGGATTGTAGCCAATTTCCATTCCTGAGGGTAAGTACCTTGATTGAAGACTTCATTATAGAGGTCAACCAGCCTAGATTTTAGAGTGAGAGGGAGGTTTTTTAGAATAGGGTAAGAAATTTTGTCTGCACCTGGGGTTTTTCCTACTAAAGATGCAATTGTTATATTAAATTCTCTTAATGAGATGGGTGCGTCGATGAGAGAGGCCTTTGA